>CXYZ01002088.1:0-15492 GCA_900006705.1 Sonneratia caseolaris
GTGATTGGATTTAGAGCATTAATCCCAACAAAGAGAAGAAAGTCGGGAGTTCGCTGAAAAAAAGGCTCGGTCGGAATGTTCACCGGAAGGGACAAGAAGCTACAATACATTGACAAGCCAGTGAACATCCTACCTGTCATGGGACCAATGTAGGAATCTAAAAATATTATATTTAAAACTATGTAAACAAATAAACGACTCTCTAAAATTGGTCTATTGAAACGGTCGAATCTATTTAAAATATAAATATGATGAATTGCCGATTTTGAATCTAATTTTTTTATTAATTTTTTAGCCTTTTGAATATATTTTTATTTCTAAATTATAGTACATAACATAAGGATTACATAGATATCAAAATACCAAATTTGGTTACCATGCAAGATAAATAGGAGTTTCAAAGTTGGTATACTTAGTAGTTTGGGAGTGCACAATCCTAAATGCACAGAAACTTCGGAAGACCCCTTTGACCAACTTTAAACTCATTTTTCAATTATACTATTCTTGTATTAAACTCATAATTAAATTACTATTTTTTTGTAATTTTTTTGATATATTTAATTTTGTGAATTTTTTGCGAAATCATAATTAATTATATTTAATTTTACTTATTTTAATAATTATTGTCATAAATAATGTTTAAAACTCTTTAAAATTATATTTTATGAAAAAATAATCTAATTATTTAGTTTGAGTTGTGATTTTTGCCGATAAATTGATTTATTATAATTTGTTAATCATTCGACCAGTAGAAGACGATGAAGATTTTTTTTTCAGGTTAGTAATTGATATTATATCTCAATTATAAGTTTATCTTCAAATTTTATATTTCAATTTTGAATTAATATTTCGGGACAAATCGAGATAAGTAACTTGAACTGATCTTATTAATTGTGAAAAATATAAAAACATGATATTTATTACAAGTCACCAAAAAATACATTTGCAAAATTTGAATAATTATTAATTCTTGAATATGAAATATGTTTTATAATTTCTAAATAAGGATCAAGTATAAAGAAATTTTTACATTGTGAAAATGAGTTATGATTTGGAAAAATATGTTATTTGTAAAATTATTTGAATTCTAAATTTAATTATAAAAATTGATCGAATTTGTGGAAATTGATTTGAATTTGATTTTAATGTTCATTTGTCTACTACGTTATTAAAGTGTCGCGATAATATTTATCAAACTAGTTTGCAAAATATTTGAGCTGTATTGGCAACTATACTAGTAAATTTTGAATTGAGTTAATAATTATACTAACAAATAATTATTTTGGTCAAACTAGTAACCATACTGGCATGTTTGTGTGACAAAACGAAATGTTGCTGTTGTACTAATTAGTGAAACATACAAAATATTTGTTTATTCAAATTATTAAATGTTATTACAAATATAATATTGATGAATATTTTAACAAATGTTTTATATGTATTTTGAATTATATTATTAAATAATATTTATTCCAAATAATTTTTATAGTTTTTTTTGTGAATCGCTTTATTTGATTATTTAGAATAATAATATATGTTTTATTGATATTTGATTCGGTAGATATGGGAATCGATTACTTATTGAGTAAGTGTAGCTCATTTCTTCTCAAAATTTCTTTTCAAATCTAAAGTTACAGGATTCCTAGATGCTAGAGTTAGAAGATAATTTTGTGATATTAAGTATCTATAAGATTTTCTTAATTTCATTTTTCTTAGAATTGGAAACTTATTGATGTAGAGACTCTTAAAAAATTTATGTAGGCAATTCTTTTTTATTTCAATTTTTATCTACATGATATTATTTTTCTTTTACTAAATTACAATATGAATTTCAAAGAAATACTTTTATTGAAAAATTTTGTTTACTATTGGGTTATATTGAATACTTTAGTAAACGGTCAGTCGTGATCTATTTTCTATAATGGAAAATTGGACGTCACAATTATTGGCTCTCTGTGGATTTTGATTTTACAAACTAGACCGTGTACTGCTTTATTTCTTAGTTGAAGCCAGTCTCTAGATACAGGCTTGATCATTAGGCGGACAGCATTGGGAATCTTTTGAAGTTATACTGTGTATTATTATTATTACTATTATTTTTGCCAAGTATATGAAGCTACACTACTAGCAATCTATTGTTATCCCCAACTTCTCGTGATGTTTTTGGTGAAATATTGGAATTGTTAGAATAAAGTGAAGTCTAAATGTGAAGAGAGAAAAAAATGAAATTGGAGGTTCACGGGCATAAAAGATCAGATCAAAGAAAATCTTTTAAATGCAACATAAGTTCATCATTCTACCATAAGTACGATATCATACTGGAATATTTTAATCCAATTGCTACATAAAATGAATGAACTAAAAAACTCAATATCACTTCCATTTTATCAATGATGAACTTTCATGGATCTGCATAATATGAGCGTGGACAACATACAGATGCTGCAAAGCATCAGCTAATCCTCTATAAGGTCATGCTTCCCATGAGAATAATTACAATATTTATTTGCAGTTCCTACCTAAATAGTGATGGTTCAAGGATACAATCAATGAAGACCATTTTGTGTGAAAATCTATACTACAGAGGCAATTCTCTAAGACAAGTGTACCCAAACAACTATAATGATAAAAGACACCATGTGATTCATTTGATGTTAAAGGATTCTATAACAAAAAATTCTCTGCAATAATCAGCCTTGAACAGAAGCATTTGCAGTATTTGAAGTACCATGAGTAACAAAAGAATATGGTCCTAGAAAATCGTTTCTATTCTTAATCTTGATTCCTATTAATAAGAAACCAATAAATAAATAAAAAGCTTGCAATCCCAGAAACAGAATAGAAACTTCTCTACAAAAATAGAGAACACAAAGGAGTCGGCTTATGAACGGATACATTCATTTGTTACATAAAACTTCAAAGAAAAGCAACAAAAAAGTGCTGAGACTAGTTCAAAATATCGGTAACAGAAATAACATGGGTTCTCCTTCACAGTGAAACCACATGGGCTCTCAATGACAAAACCGCATTAGATGGAGCGATCTCTTCCCTCTCTTTTAAGATTTGCAGACCTCACCAAACGCCAATCCACAAACCCGTTCCCTTCTCTTCTTCTTCCCTCGTTAGTATGGAGAAATACTGATGCCCTGAAGCTCATTAGAGTCTGTCATCGCATCCAAATTTCGCATTATCAATCGAACTTCATTGGCGGAGGGATCCCTCTTTTAGGCTGGGGCGAGAGTGCGAGCGAACTATCCAAAGTGAAGCAATCGATGAAGGGAGGGATGAGGGAGAGATAATGAGAATGAATCTAGGGTTTCTGATTGAAGTGGCAGAGAGAATGGAAGTCGAGGGAAGGTTCCCTGTAGTGAGCGACGAATTGAAATTGCAAGTAATGAGGAAGCTGCGGAGTAAAGAGATCACTGAAAAAATTTAACAAGGATGACTCTAGTATTGCCAAAACACCATTAGATGTGAACCTCCATCTAATAAAAAAATAGAGGAGAGAATGTTTCCTAGTTAGACTACTCTAGAGTTATTGATAGCTTGATTTATCTAATGAGTTGTACAATACCAAATATTACCTGCGTGGTAAGTAGGTTGAGTAGATATACAAGCAACCCACCGTGGGCGTGGTCGAGTGGTTCGGCACTCATCATCCCAATGGGAGGACTCGAGTTCGAGTCCCACCTGCAGCGGGGAGCTCTTAACCCCTTAAATGGGCCGACCCGGAGCGATCCAGATTAGTTAGCTGGACAAAGTCCAACTGAAAACCGGCGGTTTATACCAAAAAAAAAGATATACGAGCAACCCAAGTGTTGAACAATAGACGGGATAGTAAGAGTATTGAGATACCTTAGATATACTTGAGATTATGGGTTACATTATACTAGATATCCATCGGTACTAGAAGGGTATAGCAATATGAATTGGATATTTGATATAAAATACTCAAAATCCAAATAGCATGATGTACTATGAAATATAAATTTATTGCTTTAGATAAATGTGAAGAAGAGGCAAAATGGTTGCGCCATTTTTTAGAGAATATCCGTAAATGGGAAAAATTAGTGCCACTAATATGCATACGCTGTGGTAACCAATCAACTATTAGCCGTGCATAGAGTAAGATGTATAAAGGTCATGCATAGAGTAAGACGTATAAAGGTAAGTCTAAACATATACGTCGTAAACATAATTTCATTAAACAATTACTTTCAACTAGAATTATATCCATTGACTATGTGAAGTCAAAGGATAATCTAGAGGATCCGCTAATCAAAGGATTAAATTGAGAACTAGTTGAGAAGTCATCGAGAGGAATGGGACTTAAGCTCTTTAGAGGAAATGTTTTATTATGGAAAACCCAACCTAGTTGATTGGAGATCCCAAGATCCAAGTTCAAAAGGACAACCCAATTGTAAGACTAAATGAGATTACTGTGAGAGTTATTCCTCAATTTATTCCTAGACAAAAATAAATGAGATAAGGATAACATTTGTTGCTTTAATGACATTTTAAATAGAGTACATAAATTGCTCTATCTTGAAGAAATCACCTATGTGAGAGAGAAGTTGAGCTGCTATGAATGAGAATTTCTTGAGGGTTTAATTTTTCTAAAAACTCTCACAGAATCAAGTAGATGTTCATGACCAATGAATCCAATCGAGAACTGAACAGCTTTTTAATGGATCCTGTATGAAGTATGTGATCCTTTACACAAGACAGTTGGACAATTCAAGGGCATCATGTTCACTGGAGAACTAGTAAAGTAAATATGCTTTCACAAGGGAAGGTTTAAAAGGTGACTCTACTTATCTTATGCAGGATCTTCTTGTTGAATACTACTAATGAGTCAAAACAAAACAATTTTCATTCATGTGGGGGATTGTTAGAAATTGTGGCAATATGAATGGGAAATTGTTTCCCTTAAATGAGTTTGGCATGTATATATTTGTTTAATTTATGAAGTTAAAGCCTTGAGCTTAAACCCATTACAATTGAGCGAGCTTAAACCCATTATAATTTAGCCCATGAGATTGAATTTGAATGGATAAGACCGAGTTATTAATTCATCGAAAATTATTCAATTAAATAAATCTAGTCAGATCTAATTGACAATTGCTAATATGATCAAATCTAGTAAAATTTGATATGATCTCGAAATCTAATCCGATTGTAATCAAGCCAAATCTCCAAAGATTGCCAAAATGATTCTTCACACACATCTATAAATATGTTGGTCCAGCTCTTCCGAGCCCATCTGGGCTGAAATGCTTTTCTTATTTTGGATTTTCTCGAGTGCCCAAGTAGATAAATGGCAAACTTTGTTTCGAATATACAGGATTGGTAAGGGATGAAAATGCCACACCTACCTTCTACTTGAGCTTTTCGTGGTTGGCTCGAGAGAGCAAAATGTTTCTGCTGAGTTTCAGAGCTAAACAACGTTCCAAATAGCAGAATTTTTTAGTTCAGCTTCATACAACTGCGAATCCCCTTGACTGAATTCAAGAGTTCGGGAGCTACGACCAAGAGCTTCCTGGGTACAAAACAGTCGACCTTTGCTCTTCCGAGTTTAACTATTAGAAAACATGTCAAAGAATCAGAATCAAATGTCTCAAATTTATGAAAAAGTCCCTCACCTTCTGTCGTCTCTGTTATGAGCCAAACATAGCAAGACCTTGTTCCCATCAAGGATCCATGAAAACAACCCCGAATGCGTGTAACTCATGAGTCATGATTATTTAACTTATGTAGCCAAGGCACGCTTTGGACATAAGAGAATGAGTAATATTGATGCTCAACCGTAACTGCATACTTTGGATTTACCAAAAATTTCCAAGGACGAATGCAACGCGTAACCCAAACCATAAGTTATTCCAAACTCATTCAAAAATAATCCAAAACTCAGATTTCAACATGTTACAGCTGATGATCCTGTTCACAATTGACTGTACTGCATTCCACCTGATCCTAGCAGTTTGAGCTTGTTATAAAGGGCTTCTGCATTCGTACCCATGTTCATGGACCCAAATGCAAGACTCTGACATCTGTTAAGGCTTTTGAAGCCATCATCATTAGTCAGTGTTCCGAGAAAACGATGGCAGAGGCATGGCTTCCTGTGGTCGGAGGATGACAAGTATGCCAAACATACCAAGCATTGGGAGGACGAGAAGCCACTTGAGAAGCTTATAGTAGTACATGTGGAAGGTGAGGGAGAAATCATCATAGAAATAGAGGCCATTCTTGTCAACCATCTCCACCAGAACAGTCCCCGTGGTCCTCACCCCAACTGTAGGAAGCTTTATCCGGTGCTTCCCAGGACGATCGAAAATCTGGGTCTGCTTTATCCTCCGCTCTCCTTGGTAGTTTCCGGGAACTAATAAAGTTGTCTACATTATTTTGACAAAGATGAGACTCTGACCGATTTGAAGGACAACGATAAAATTTATCACATTATGTCTCATTTGAATAACTGTTCTGATCCACCTCAGTCTATCAATTAAAAGAAGAATCAAGGAACATAATGAAATTGGAAGGCAATAGGACAAACTTACGGTGATATTATAAGTTGCCTGAGACCCAGAAGGATATCTATGTTCATCAACAATTTCAATGTCCACCCAGAAGCTCTTGCCTTCTTCATCATGGAAAGCTCTTGAGGAAGGTGAAATAAATACTCCTTCACGACCATATCTATTTGCAACATTGTTCCTCCCTTGACTAGGCGTTCTCCATGCCTGTGAAAACTAACTAATAAAAATGCAGAACTTCTAACATGACTCCTAATTCATTGTTGAAGGCTTACCTTGAGGGGATGGTATGGAGAGGGAGTGGAAAAGCAAAATACATTCCCATTCATGGTGGTAACAATAAGATCAAGATCATCTCCACCATCCACATTGTCTGCCATGACCATGCTATATCTGTACATTCATTGCAAACCCACATCAGTCTTATCTTTAAAACAAGGAACATGAATAATGTACCAACAAAAGGAAGGTATATGACATACGAGATTTCTCCAATATCAACAACATCGGCACAAGAAGTCGAACCATCTATAAGATACAAATAGCCATCAAATGACGTTGTAACAAGAGTGAGTCCTTTCTTCTTCTCATTGCGCTTATTTAGGTCAACTAGAAGGACTTGATTCATGACTCTTCCATGAGTTCTATAAGGATATGGATGAACAAAAGAGCCATCCTTGCCGCTTAATACGTAGATATTCCCGGATATTGTGGGGACGACAACATCTGTGTGACCATCTCCATCAACATCACCAATAGTGGGCCCCTGAGAGATGGTTAGGATCTCAGCCATTTCCAAGCGCACAGAGGAAGTTCAAACACAATAGGGAATTGGAGATGCCAAAAGTTGCCTAAAAGAGACTAAAAAATATTCATTTTCCTAACTTCTTTAGGAGAATAATGTAACGAAGCAGTAAGGAGATCTCCATACATCTCATCAACAAAACGGAAATTTCTTATGAGCATCAAGATACACATATACAGTGACATACATATTATTAGTAGACAATGTTCCATATATCAACTTAGTTAAAGCATGCTAAAATTGTAATTTTCAGAAGCTGCTATCAAGTATAATTAAACAAGAAGAAACTGATCAAGAAGAATGATAAACAATGTGATAGTGCAAGCCATAAGAGAATTATAGTTATAAATATCAGTTCAGCTGCAGAAACGGGTGGATCAAGCAGCAAAATGAACAATGTTATATGTAAAACCACCTGAGGAATATGGCTTTTGAGATGTTTTTCCCAGATTTCTTCTCCCTTTGGTGTCCAGGCAGCAACATTTCCATGAATATCAGTGGTGATGAGCTCAATTTTGCCATCATCATTAATATCTGCAGCAACTACTGCTCCTTGAATTTCAGCCATCTCGAGTGGGAATTTTTGCCTGATCTTACCTGTAAGAGGATGAATATTTAGTGCCAGCAACAAAAAATAAACAAGACTAGGTTCTTTGGGGAAAGAAGAGCTCATTCATATCAACCAGGAAATCAGACATCTAAATACATAGTGCGATGAAAGATTGGACATGTGTAGTTCCCAGGAATACCTTGATGATCCAAGACATAAAAGAGGCCAAATGAGGTTCCAACAAGGATATCCAAGTTACCATCACCATCCAAATCCACAACTGTAGGAGAAGAATAGATGTAGGCGCGAAAATTTCCGGAATCTGTGCTGAGATCAAGCTCTGCCGTCCATTTGACTTGCTTTGTATCAAGGTTGAAAACAACAATGCCACCAGCAACATACTTCCCAATGTCAATGTCACCTAGTTCCTTCGAATGCTCTGGGTTGTCATAGTACCTATGGATTTATAAAAGTATCCAGAAGTGTGAGAAATCTAACATAGGAAGCCAAGAGCTACAATCTCCATAGTATAGTACTGGCATAAAACAAGAAACAGCTGAGAAAGTTTTCCCAGAGATGCAGACAACATCACTCATCTAGTATGAGCAGGAGAATTCTGGCAATCTTTAACAAGATCGAGTAGAATTGCAGAGCAACCACCAGTACCAATAACAGGAGGGCACAAAGCTTCATCACTATTTTATTTATCCAGCCATAATTGAATGAAAGATATGCCCCACGAAAGCTGGCATCCCTGTTACTGACCAATCATAATTTGAACACAGGAATTATACCAAAAGCGCACTGAAAACTCATCCACCCAATGGATAGGGTATTGTAAACATAACAAGAATCAGGTTTCAAGGCAGTTCATAGATCTAAATATATCTTCCTGCAGCACTACATGTGTCAATATCATTACTCATTCACCATAAAAGAGCATAATTACTCATTATAAGAAGCACATGTAGTTCTTGTCAAAGCAGCGTAACAATGTCATTTGAAAATAATAGCTCATAAATGTTTGATCCATAAACTCTAGTGTGATAGGTCAGCAACAATAGGTGACATTCAAATATAAGTAAAAGATTCATTAAGTATTTTAAGGGCTTTCAAAAGAATACATTAGATCATTATACAAGAGCGCAAAATGCCAAGAACATTCTACTAGGGTGAAATACTCGGTAGACATCAACACAACAAGCATAAATTAGCAGAGTTGCAGTGACAAAGGGCACTCACTCATGATCAAAGAAGTATGAGACAGCAACAACCATTTCTGATATTCCATCATTATCAATGTCCGCAATTACCTAATGAAAATGGCATAATAGAAATAAGTAACACTTCCCCATACAGGTTATGCTGATAGACAAGAGACATTGCACACAATAAATCATCATGATGCAGTAAGGTCTAAACTCACAGGAGTGCATAAAACATGGGCATCAATGTTGACATAGTCCTCTAATTTCTCATGCTGGGCCTCAGTCCAATCCTCATCCCCCCACATGGATTCATCAACATAATCATCATAATCATAATTGTACTCATCAGGCAGCTCATCATTATCTCGAAAGAGCTCAAAAGATTGATCAGCCTCAGATTCAAGACCTTCATTGTTCTCCACAGTTGCACCTTGAACATCTTTCTTATCATTAGCATTGGATTCAGAAGCACCCTCCTGCAACACTTGTGACTTAGTATCTTCCAAAAGGCGCCTCCCATTAAAAGTTCCATTACTTGACACAGGAGTCTCTGTCGAGCGAGCTGCAGCTGAATGATCCATGTCCAGCGGCAGCTTAATATTAGTCTCCACTTCAGTTTTGTTGATTTTGTGTGGAGTTTCTGGCTGGGAGGTATTCACCGTCCCCTGATTATTATCTACTGTTGAGGGAGCTGTGATCTTGGAACCAGCAGCGCTTCCATTAGAAGCTACAATATTTTTGAGAACTTGCAATTACAACTAAATACTTGCTGAGAAAACACAACTAATAACAGGATATAAATTTTTCCTCCAACATAACCAAAATTAATAGCAAAGAGCATAGTAGAATTCATCAGTTATGGTAATTGAACTCAGCCTAAGTTTCATAAGCAGCTTACAAGGAAATATCTGTGATTCAATGGCTTCCTGAATTAGTTGTTCATCATGAACATCTGGATGAGAACGGTCCACTGGATCTGAATGCAGACCAATATGCCAATCTTTACGCACTTTCCTCCGTGGTATTTCCAATTTATCTGACATTATGTAGCCCGAAACTCTAAAGATAAGATCAACATTTATGTTACATGTTTGCAATTCCAAAAAATAAAACAGAAGCATTATCAGGAAATGTGGCATTTGAAGATTTAAATGCAATTTAGTATGAAAAAACTGTAAATATTACCTGAAAAAGAGAACCTCACCATTGTAGGTGGCCAGTGCAATTTCTCTCACACCATCCTTGTCAACATCATAGAGTAGAGGACTGGCATGTACAGTTGATTGATGGAAAGCGGGCCAACCTGATTGATCAGTCATTCATTGAACAGATAAAGATTCCAGAAGGATCATTTGGAAAGTTTGAATACATAAGTTGATGAAGAATCAACTACACTGTGATGGCAGCCACCAACAACAGAAAGTAGAAGGCCTTCCTTTTTCAATATAATGGAGTATTAATTTTCAAAAAATATATATAATGGACTATTTCCCTGAAATCCTAATAAGATAACTTGCATGGCGAATGTTTCCTCAAAATGATCAGCCGGGGAGCAATCATTACCTGGCATCTTGTCTCCATCGGAGCCTTCTAATACTTCAAGATAATGAACAAAAGAGGGAACCACAATATCCAGTTTTCCATCACTGAAGAGAAGATTGGGTTTCAAATGCTTCAACATCGTAAGCTAAAGAACATAACATAAGACGGCATGATCATGCCCTATGTAGCAATATGATAAATCAAAAGCACCCAAATTTTTGAGAACGCAAGAAATAACAGAAACAGAGACTAAATAGCAAAAGGTGTGACTTTCACCTATTGATGTCAGCTATCAACGGGCTTGCGTATACGCTAGAGCGAACTTCCGTCTGCCACCTTAATTCCAAGTTCCTAGGACACTGCGTATTCAACAATGCAGTCTCATCTCTGCGCTCACACAAAAAATTTCACCGCATCAGTCCCAGTCTCCCATAATCACCGCCCACCGAGTTAGGGGAAAAAGTGTACCAACCCAATCCACCGTCGTAGATCAGATTGAGCAGAAGTTATAATAGAAACTTACATGTTTGGGTAGCCAAGAGCATCATCGCTAGCTTCCCGCTCCCGGAACTTGCTCTTCTTTGAGTCCTCACCATCAGCGCAATTTAGGCCGATGAACAAAAGGTAATAAAGAAGAACCTGAAGCCTGTAGAATCTCATGTGATCTCCCTCTTACACTCACTCAAGCTAATTGGCAAGATCGAAACTATCACATGGGGATGGAAAAGAACAGAGAAAAAGGCAGCTGAAAGTTGTTACAAACAAGCCAATAGCTATAGATAGCCGCGTGATTCGAATCGAAAAATTGACAAGCAGTAGAGAAAACCCTAGGCGGTGGCTAAGAATTGGTTCTGCGATCAGCAGGGGTGGAGATGCTCAGAGCGAACGGAGGTCTTACTGATCTTGTAGACGAGGGGAAGACCAGCGCCCCCTCTCTCTCCGTCTGCGTTAGAGTTTCTGGATATTTGCAAGTGATCCCAAATTTGTATATGTATTACGTTTGAGGTCCTGATACTCTGCTGTTTTCCATGTATGTGAGGTTTCAGAAGAAGTATCTTGCACCCCGTATCACCAAATGACTAAAAATTAAGTAAATATCATATTTTAACTATTAAACACAAAAAAATTCTAGAAAAACCTAAAAACAATAAGAAATCAACTTTCAAACACAATAAAATTGGCAATACCTTATTAAATTATGTCACCACACATAATTTGTCATATATTGATAATATCTTATAAGATAGTTTTTATACTGTAAATAATGAAAAATTTGATTTTTTAGGATAAGAAGATGAAGTGAAATTCTTAGACTTAGACAAAGGATGAGTTCCTCAAAGTGAGAAGAGGAAGATATTCATAAGATTAATGAGAAGGTTGAACTTCTTAGGGTGATGAGAGGAAGTGAGTTCCTTAGGGTAAGGTAAGGAAGTGAATTCCGTAGATTAAGGAGAGGAGTGAATTCCTCAAGATGATGAGAGAAACTAACTTCCTCAGGGTGAGGAGAGGAGTGAGTTCCTTAGGATGAGTAGAGGAAGTGAGTTCCTCAGTGTGAGCAGAGGAGTGTTGCACACAAGTAATGCTAGAAAGGATGGATAACAGAGACCTAAAGAGGAGGAATAGGCATTTCTCATGGACTAGAGTACTTAGTGGCAAGAAAGGTTGAGAGGGTGATTGGTTTCTCTCCCAATTGCTCCAAGCTTCCAAATGTGACAAGAGAATGGAAAGAAGATCCTTTGAAATGTGAAATGAGAAATGAAAGCTATTTATAGTAATTGGGGAAGGTTATATAGCCAATAGAAAGAAGCCAATTTACTAAGATTCATCGGTTGACATTTGAGATATTTTTACAATAGAAGTAATCGGGCTATTGGGATGCACTTTAGCCCCATGAGGAAGGCTAGGAGAGCTTATTTAATGGGGTAGTCTAAGGAACCCTATTTTGGGCCTACCAAGGCGCAACTCTCTAAAACATCCAATTAGTAAACTTAATCCAAAATTATGCCACTCACATCGTGTAGATAGGACCACGTAATAGTCATATGATATTTGAGCCATAAATTTTTACACAAGGTATGCCTTAGTAATTTTTGAATTATAGGTATGTGTGTATGCCATGTACTGAACTCCAGTGACCCTTGAGTCACAAGCACCAATTATACACCTCAATAGTCTTTGAGCCATGAGTATCATGAGTAATTAAACAATCTATGATATCAAACTCTAGTGATATGTGAGTTATGAACTCCATCCGTATTATTTATAGTATTTGAGATATGAGTAATTTATAAATTATGATAAAATCACATCTATAGTTTTTGTCTTATGAAGACTATTACTTTTTAATATTGCATTTTGTGATCTTCAAGTCATAAGTTTGTATATTTCTACCATCCAGAGCCATGGGAATAGGTTGATAATTCATGATAATATTTATATGTATCTACATTTTGCCCTCTCAAAACATTCACGTGACGAATTGTATCGTGAATGTCTCAATTAAGTTGATAAAGGGATATGTAAATAAAATGTTATAAAAAAAACAAAACTATTCAATTTATTGGAACACATGAAGCGAAAATATGCGCACAGTACATATTACTTGAATGTAGTTGATATATATATATATATATATATATAAAAGAAAATTCAGATCGTCAAAGATTATATTTGATTTTTTTTCCTCTTTAAATTTTGAAAGGTGTCAAAAAGTCATTTCGTTTAGGAGACGCATATTAAACAATATTTATATGTAAGTATTTATCAGAATAAATTACATAGTTGATACAAAACGTTTTACTAATATAATATTTTGATACAAAATTTTTAAAATATAATTTCATAATATATTTTCTTTCAAATATACTATATTTTAATACATTCTGTCAATCTTCGATTAACACCGTCTATTTTTTTTAACGTGACCCACTTATGTGAAGCCTTTTTATGACGTGTCTTATTATTAAAACTAAGTGCAATTCTACGTGGCATAACGGTGGGACCCATCGCTTCATTTCCTTCATTTTCCTTACTCTATTTACTGACATGAAATGGAAAAGCTTTGACTCTTTCTCTCTCATTGCCCTTTCCCTTTCCCTCACTCTGTTGTTACTTTGTTCCTCGTAAGAGCTTATCCTTGCAGAAAATTATGGAGTCACCGCTACCAATGTACAATTGTTGGGAAGTTGTGATGATGAAGATCTCATAGGCAGATGCAAATCCGGGTCGAAGGTTCTAGGATGCTGAAATTTTAGAGTAAGCTCACAAGACACATAATTTTAGGGTTGATTGAAAGTTTAAGATTTATTATCTTTTAAACCAAATATGTGGAAATGCAAGCTTTTGGAGCATGTGGCTACTTCCAATAGTATGACTCACTCCTACATTTTTATCCTAAAATAGTTATTGTGGGACTTTTGTGGAAGATTTCAAATTTGGATATTGAAGTGGCCAGAGGCAGAAGGAGGGAGAAGCAAATGGTTGTGATTATTGTGTTGCTTCTTTTAGTTCTTTCATTTTTTTTTCTATTTATGGACTAGAGAACTGTAAATTAACATGGAAGTCCTATTTTGTAATAGAACTTAAATGTACTAAGCTATAAAATCATTCTTACGAAACTTGACTTAATGACAATTCTTACCTCTTTGCTTTTCGTCGATTCTCTTGACAAACGAACCCTAATCGATGTTGGAGGTACTTGGGTCAACGGTTCTTCAACATTCTCTCCACGATCTTAGCACGATTTTTAGTTTCAATACAAAACCTACACCCTGCTCTTCGTTGATTTTGGGGAAAACTGTCGTATGAAGCAAGCCTTCAATTCATTCCCACTATTGTGCCACATAGGACTCCACTTAGTCCAAACAGTTGGCCACGTAAAAAAAAAAGCTCTACGTAAGTGGGCCACGTCAGAAAAAATAGACGACGTTAATAAAAAACTGACGGAGTGTACTAAAATGTAGAACATTTGAAAGGAAATGTATTACGGAATTATATTTTAAAATTTTTATACCAAAATATTATATTAGTAAAAAGTTTTGTATTAAGTGTCTAATTTATTCGTATCTATTATTATGATGCAATTTTTCCAAGAAGAAAGTGCAAAATGTTGCAATTCATGTTGTGGCCTTCTCAAAATTTTTTAAGAACATTTTCCGATTGTTCATTGGTCAACGGATTTGACAATTTCTTTTAATGGTCTTTACAAGGAATCCAAAATACCACATTTTGATACACTCCCTCCCTTGTAATGTGTAACTACCAAAATTAGTTTCAAATTATCCGAACCTGTCTGATGAACCTGGTCTAAAATTAGGACTAAATCAATTGTAAAATGATTTTCACAAGCTGACCGATCTGACATTTGATGTGAGTACGGCCATTAATTGCCTTTTCCAAGTATTCTTTTATATTTTATATATATATATATATATATATATCTTAAGAATTTTACTCTCATGTCTTTAACTAAGTTTTGCTAGACAAAATTTTCAAGCCGGACGAGATTTCATCCCACGTAAGGATCGCATCTCTTATTTGGTAGCACAATCTTTACGTGGTTGGAGGATTGCAACTCTGGCCATTAGAGTACTGCTTGGTTCATAGTCTAGTATTGGAATTGGAATTGGAAACGGAAATGAAATAAAGAGTAATTAGAAACGGAATGATAAATTTTATTTTCTATTTGGTTTAGATTAAAATCAGAATTGAAATTTGTTTTTATTATTTGTTATAATTATAGATATCTAAATAAAAAACTCATAACAAAAATATTAGTTAGCATAGTATAAAAATCATTTATTTGCAAATCATATAATAATTTATAAGCAATGCATCTTAGCATTATTGTAGTAT
>CXYZ01002088.1:25484-45549 GCA_900006705.1 Sonneratia caseolaris
TTTAAAAGAAGTAAAAATTAGTAATAAAAGAATAAAATTAATATTAAATATTTTTTGATCGCTCTCACTTAAAATTTTGTGATAATTAATTGAACATTTTTACTTTTTTTTCTCATTTAATTTTAATTTCTCTCAAATCGTGAAGCCACTATATAAAAATGCAAAGCTTTTTTCCCTCTCCCTCTTTTTCAACAATTTTTAAACTAAAATTTACTTTTTTTAAGGGACTAAATAAAAATATTTTAGAATATCTCTAAGATATTTTTAGGGCATCTTTTAGATTTATTTATTTAGTGCTAGACACTACAAATTCTTCCACATCATATGCACTATATTTTCATTTCTCTGGTAATACTTTTGTTGCACTTTCACTCACTAATTAGTCAACTACACGTACTATATGGGTTTTAGACACAAGCACAACTCATCATATTTGTTGCTCTCTATCTTTCTTTTCCAAATATTATGTTGTTACAAATGTTCATGTGACCCTATCTACTCGGATTGCAGTTCTAGTGACTCATGTGGGAACAATTGCTCTATCTCCTAAATTGATTCTACAAAATATGTTATATGTTCCAACTTTTGTTACAATCTCATTAGCACATGTGACTTAATATTTGATCATTCTTATTGTGTCATTTTTGACAAATCTACTTGTTTCATTCATGACTAGACCAAGATGATTGGGAGGGGTAGTAGATTTGGGAAGCTCTATTATCTGCATGTCTTTCTTGATAACTCTAATACATGTTCTTTTCATGATCATTTTTTTCTTATTAAGTATTTTGTTATGATTTCTTTTGTTTTGTCCACATGCTCACTTAGGATATTGATGTGAATTTGACTATAATATCAAAGGAACAACTTCATCACCAAGTATTTTCAACAGCATATTTAGTATCAAGATTCAAACACAATTTTTGTATATGGAAACAAAAATAATGTGAAATATGAAAAATTTGAAAGTTGATATGCGAAATAGTATTTTGATTAAGAATACTATTTCAGCATATCAACTTTCAAAATTGGGTAAGTTCATCCTTGATTGATAAAAGAGAGTAAAATCTCATATCTGATTTATTTGAAAATTCTCTAATTCATCCGAGCCCTATTACAAGCCTTTAAATAGTTCAACTTACCCAATTTATAACTTATTTTATTTTCTAAAGTATTCTCATAAGTTGGAAATTGAAATAAAAGAAATACTAATTGGTTGCTGGAATCTTCCAATTTTTATCAATCAAGGATGAACTTACCCAAAATTGACATTGTGACATACTATTTGTCAATTTTTATCTTCCAATTTTTATCAATCAAGAATATGTCAATTTTGAATAAAAGTTGATATGCTGATTGGAATCTTCCATGGCGTTCACCCTTGATTTATCAATCAACCCTTTCATAATTGGTTGTGACGTATTTACTATATTAAAGTTCTGACCTCTTTGCAGTTCCATTGAGTCTACTATCAAATACTATGTTTGGTGACTTTATTCGATTTTAGTCTTGTCACGGATTAGTAAGATTCTTGTTACTTTTGGTATTGAATTTTTTTATCACAGATTAACGAAAATCGCATCACACATCCTTCCTATGAGAGGATTAGGACTTTGTATGAGCAATTAGGTGTATCTGTTGCAACTAAATGCTTGCTGGAATGTCCTTGTGACATTTGTCCAAAGGCAAAACAACGTCGACTTTCTTTTCCTAGTGAAAATAATCATGTTTCTACACCTTTTGGATTGATACATCTTCACATTTGGGGTCCCATAATTGCAGGTCATCGTTATTTCCTAACTATCATGGATGATCACATTTAAGTGATTCAGCTTTATTTTCTCAAGTCATGATCTGATGTACAAATCATTATCCCAACATTCTATTAGTTTGTTTTATACAACATGATGCTTGAATTAAGGTGACAGTTAGATAGTGCTCTAGAGCTAAACCATCATGACTTCTATCAAAGTAAAGGGATCATGATCTATCGCTCTTGTCCAAAAACTCCTAAGCAAAATGCAGTTGTGGAACGCATCAACATATCTTAAATGTGGTTCAAGCCTTATTGATTCAACTAGGAATCCATTTACCTTATTGGGGTGATTGCATAAATACTCCGTAATCTCATTAACAAGCTTCCTTCTCCCTTCTTGGCTAATCGCAGTCCTTATGAACTTCTTTTCCACAAGACACCAAACTATCAACATCTATTTGGATGCTTATGTTATCTCTCAACCTCAATGCAAAATTGAAATAAGTTTGTAGCATGTGCATGCACTTGTGCTTTTCTTGGTTATCCGTTTGGTATCAAAGGATATAAGTTTCTTGATTTGGAGACTAGTCGTGTTTATGGTTCATGTGTTGTCTCTCATGAACAAATATTTCCATTTACCATCACTATGCTGGATTTGAGCTAAGCCATTAATGTCTTGAGCCAATTTATGTCCCCCCACAAGAGCCACACACTGGAAGGCAGCCTTAAGAGTGTTGCAGTGTATGAAAGGCACCATGGGCCAAGGTCCCTTTTTTCCATCCAATTCCAAGTTGCAGTTGAAAACTTCCGCGGACACAAATTGAGCAAGCTACCCCTGATACTCGGTGATCCATCAATGGGTATTGTGTCTTCTTGGGATCTTCTCTAGTGTCCTGGAGATCCAAGAAGTAAGCTGCCGTATCATGATCCACTGATGAAGACAAATATTGCGCAATGGCCAATGTCACATGGAAGATTGTATTGATACTTAGTCAGCTACTAAACCTGAAAATTGAACATAAGGATCATGCCCCAGTTTACAGTGATAGTGAAGCCACATTGCATATTGCTTCATATCCTATCTATCATGAGAGGACAAAGTATATTGAACTCCGTTGTCACTTTGTTCATGACAACCTACAGAATGCTAAGATCAAAGTGATGCATGTGGGCACGCACAATCAATTGGCAAATATCCTAATGAAGGCTCTACATCCTTGACAGTTCAATTTCCTCCTGGGCAAGATGGATGTGAAGAACATCTTCTTCTATCTCGAGGGGAAGTGTTACAAATAAAGGAAGAATATTGTTGATGGATTTCTACTCTATTTTCCCTCTAGTGGGTTGGTTTTGTTACTCTGTTAGAAGTGGTTATGGCTCCCAAGCTAGGGGGACGGTTCATAACTTGTGGTGAACCAGGACAAGTTTTTGTATAAATACCTTCACATGTATCTTGGCTCAGATGAATAAGATGGTTCACTTCCTTATGCTCTACTATCTGTTTTCTCTCTCTTTCTATCGGTAGCAGAAACTCTCTTTCTGCACTTTCTCGTGATAGTTTAAAACCCACCAGCTGTTTTCCAACTACTTGTCATCATTAGCTCAAAAACCTTTTTCTGACATCTTGTTCCCATAGTTTCATATCACACATGATCCTTCTGTATATTGATAATGCGCATTTAGCTATGACGAATCACAGTTCATAAACAAAACCAAGGTAGAATTCCTATGTATTCTTTCTTGGTCCATCTTGTCATGATATGTACCGATAGAATTGTTTGCTGTTATGCTATGTTACAACAGATTCTTCCTGCTCTGACATGTCATCGAAACTTGTCTCCACTGCTTCAAGAACCCAGTACCATCCTTGCCAGGTTAAGTTCTCATGTTAGTGTTACTGGAAATATTAAAATATTACCCTAGTGAAAAGGTCATAAGACATTGAATTACAAGATCAGCATTGAATCTGGTGCAAGTTTAGTTACATGTACAGGGATCAGCTGCGTGATCTGCAACCAGTTTGGGTTGTTCATTTGATGTCTTCAATGTAACTGAGCTTGGGTATGACACAGAATCAGACACACATCTCCCAACACAGATATGAACAGGAATACTTCAAAGAAAAGAGAAACAAAAAATTGAGGACAGCTAGATGCTCCCCGATACAGAGCTAATACATGGGATGATCATTCAACTCAACTTTCATGGTAGGCACTGGAGCTGAGGGCAAGACTCCTTCCATGTATTCGCGCACTGGCTCCCTTTGCAGCACTTACAGATGACTCCGAGCGTTGCAAGAATCATTGAGTATCCTGTAAGACCATCAAAACAACTTCTTATCATATATAATCCACGAATGATTTTCATGCACAGTGTAGACTGTAGAGTGGACTCAAACTGACAAGGTTCACACATTATCAGTACTTACTCTGCTGGAAAGTAAGGGAAGGGAAGCTCAAAAGCGACCTCGCTACTTCTGCAACTGCTCCATCTTTTGATGCCATGGCGATCAGCAGTAGAAGCCACGTTCATAGCTTTTAAAACTGAACCGGGCCGGGAACCAATGTAAGTATGGATTCATGGGTCGGACCAGGGGTTTAATGGGTTGAACCATATGTTGAATAAATAACATTAATAATATAATATTACTAATAAATTTACATAATATCATAATTTGAATATGATTTATAACAAAAATCATTAATATAACTATTATATTAAACAAAAATTTAATATAAAATATAAGTATAAGTATAGTAAAATAAAATAGGTATATTATAATAGATTTTTGTTTTTTGTTTTTTAATTTTAAATGAGCTGGTTTTCTCATAGGTTCAATTAGGATTACTGGTCGGATCGGGAACTGGCCGGCTCGATCGGAGTTTTTTTTTCTTTAAATGTATAATTGAATTTTTTTGTAGAAACCGGATCGGATGAGTGGCCGATTCCTAATCAAATTGGTCGGCTCAGTCTGGTTTTTAAAACTATGGCCACGTTATTAGAAGAGGAGGTCTCAGGAAATCCCTTCTAAAAACTGGCTTCTTTTTGTTGTTCTGTGTTGCTTGCAGCTTCTTTGGTCTTGCGGGAGCAGGACATGAATGCAAGTTGCAACTCCTGCGCCTAGTGTATTTGTAGTAGGCTTCTCTCACATTATTTAATCATATGAAATTACTGAGGCTATGGGTCTCGTATGAATTTGGAGTAGATGTAGATCCTAAAGGAGGTGTGTGTGTGTGTGTGAGAGAGAGAGAGAGAGAGAGAGATATTGCTGGGTCATCTGGAAGGGATCAATATGGGACAAGAGACCGCGAAATCACGCCACACGGTTTCCCCTGTCCCTCTGCTTGGACGGGGACTATAACACGAAATTGGTGGGGAAGCTTCTTCTGTCTTTCTTGTATCCCCCTCCCCGGCGGCGAGACAAAGCCATTTGTATTTTGTACCGAAATATTACCCCCTTCCCGTGAGTCTTTGTTCCTTTCTTTCTTACCCTTGCCGTTCACAATTTAGGTTAGTCATACCATTTCATACAATCGACACGGGATTTTGATGCTCTAGGGATAGGAAATTGGATGGAAGTTAGGTTTTTAATTGAGGCCAAGTTAAGCACAAATTTGTTGGGATTAATGCTCTAAATGCAATCGCATATAATGGGATTTGTGTTATCTTTTGTTTATAATGTAAAATTAAGGTATTAATTTATTTATCATATGCTTTGTAAATTTATTTACTATGATAATACTCATAGATTATAATATTAATTTTAGGATTCTAATAAGATAATGTTAGTGAGAGTTAAAATTCAAAAGCCTTAGTCTAAAATCATTATAGTACTAGGATTACTAAATGAGGGGATTAGTGATCCTAATATACTAGTATAATTATTATATGCTCTAAAATATATGGTAACTGATCTTACAATTATTTATGAATAATCACTAATATAAAAGTGTAAATATTTATTATAAAATAAGTTTACTAAGTTGACTCGTTAAAAAAAATGTAATGGATTTTATATAAATGTCAATATGTTATTCTTAAGATGATAGTAGGTGTAAGTAATTTTTAAATTTGAAATTATAAGATTTAAATTATGGTATTGGTCTATTCCTTACCATAATTTTCTAAATAATGTGTAAAGTATTATGAACTCAATAAGATAATATTCTATGAATAACTAATTTAGGATAGGTTATTTCTTATGATTCTTACGATAATATTTTATATATTTTACTTAGTAATAAGACATAAAATCTATTGTTAGGTAGGATGAAAAATTGAAAAAAGTTTTTAATATTTATTATTGAGTTAATTACTAGAAAATTAAAATATATAGAGATAAGTATTAAGATTTAACATTTTATGCATATCCTAATTTATTCAAATCATTATATAATAAAAAATTTTAATTATATGAAATTAATTACCAAATGATATTCAATATTTTGATTGAAATCTCCACTATTTAGATAGTCATGACATGACATGTTACTAGATATATCAATATTGACTTGTGGATTTAATTGATTAAGAGTTAATAAGTAATATTATTAAATGGTTTAATAAGATAAATTTATTCATTATTGACTTAATGCAGAACTCAATGAACCACACAAAATACAAGTTATTTTTTGTAACTAAAATTTAATAAATAGTTAAATTCTACTAATATGAAATTGTCTAATTTGATCATACGCATTATTAAATAAGATTTGATTAAAATTAAATATATATATATGAATTTATAAAAATTTGATAATTCTCTTCATTTACCCACATTTACTAAATTATATAATATAATTCGTTTATATATATATATATATATATGTGTGTGTGTGTGTGCGCGCGCACGTGAAGTACAATGGTTGTACAAGAAAAAAAAATCTATAATGGCCAAATAATTTCAGCAAATTGTTGGGGGGGTGGGGCGTGTGGTTGGCGTGCGTGGCGGGGAGTATGGTGGCAATTTGGGTAAAAAATATGAATCTTATAAATCAACGGGGCATTTCATGAAATTGTTTTCATAAGGCGAAAAACTTAATACACTTTTTGTTTGAAAACTATTCAAATGAAAGAAAAAAGAAAAGAAAAAGAATGATTTTCTAGGGTTTTGGAAAGAGGGCGTTGAACGGCTGGGAGCTCGAAGGCAAACCGGGGAGGGAGGCTCTGCTGTTAGCTTTTCTTCCTTCATCCTTCATTTGTCCCTCCTTCCGATCATTCCTCAACAGCCACTGCTCGGACTGCTGAACTCCGACCTTTCCCTGTGCGTTGCTGCTTTCCCCCTCCTCGCTCATGCTTGCTGATGCAGCTGGGGTCGCCATTTACCCACTGCTGCAGCTCGGTTGTTGCTTCCTGCTCGTGCTGCTGCCTTCAACTCCGGCCTGCTCTGCTGCAGCTCACAGTTGCCTCCTGGTCGTGCTACTGTTCTCCTCAGCTCAACATCCTTTGTTTGGCAGCTCACCGCTGCTGCTTCCGCTAGCCCCTGCGCGCCCTGCTTGTTGCTGCAGCTCGGGTCGGCATTTTTGCTCGCTGCTGTAACTTGGTTGTTGCTTCCTGCTCGTGCTGCTGCGCCCGACGCCCCTGCTCTACGGCAGCTCGCTGGTCTTCCCTTGCTGGAGTTGCTGCTCGCCCTTCCACAGCCCGCTACTGCTGCCGCTAACTCTCCTCTTTTGCCCTCGGGGAGCTCTCATTTGTAGCTTTCTCCTTCAGCTTGTCCTTTGATCACTGCTGTGGACCGAGGTAGAAGCTGCTATTTGCTGTCCTCTGCTGCTCGGTTTTGGGTTGAACTCCCCTGTTCCTTTCTTTGTTAGGTAGGTGTTGATTTCTACTCAGTCTCGTCGTTGTTTAGTCAGACATACTGCTTGTTCATCATTTTTGTCCTTGTGTGTTAACATAGTTTTATCCTATTATCGTAGAAAGAATGGAGAGAAATTGGATGAAATTGAAGGATTATTTTTGCCGAGAATATGTTGAAGGGGTTAAGGAGTTTATGCTTTTATGCGTGTGGCAGCTCAATACGTCGGATCAGGTAATAGGGTCCGATGCCACTGCAAAAGATGCAATAACTGCTGTGTTAGGCAATTGTCTGATGTTAAGAGGCATTTGCTTTTATTTGGAATTTTGGAATACTATAATCCTTGGGCTCATCGTGGTGAATGATTTCAATTTGTTGATCATAGTCTCACTGCTGTGCATTCTCAAGATCTACATACATTTGAAGATCATTGTGAGGAAAGATATAATGATATTCCAGAAATGTTAGAAGATCTTCATAGAGGTACGCTTTGACAGTTTCAGCTGAAACTACTGCACATGAAATTGCATTGGATAATGATGGTGAAGTTGAGAGATTAGCTAGATTGCTAAATGATGCTAATTGTGAGTTATATCCTGGTTGTTCAAAATACTCCAAGTTATCATTCCTTCTGAAAATGGTTCATATTAAATCATTGACCAATAGTAGCAACACGGCCTTTGATATGAACTTGGAATTATTCAAAGATACGCTTCTGGTAGGTGAGACACTTCCCAAATCCTACTATGATGTGAAAAAATTATTGCGTGATTTGGGGCTTGGTTATATAAAGATTGATGTATGTCAAAATAATTGTGTACTGTTTTGGAAGGAAAATGAAATTTTGGATAAGTGTCCTAATCCAGATTGTTGTGCTCCTCGGTGGAAATACAATGCTATTAAGTGTAAAAGGATTCCTTATAAGGTTCTACGATACTTTCCTGTCAAGTCTAGACTTCAACATTTCTTCTTATCCAAAGAGATAGCAGAGGACATGAGATGGCATAAGAAGAAATGTGTTCAAGATAATATAATTAGAGATCCTGCTGATGGTATAGCATGGCAAGATTTTGACAAGAAATATGATTGGTTTGCTCGAGATCCTCGGAATGTTCGTTTAGGTATGGATGCTGATGGGTTAAATCCTTTTGGTAACATGAGTACAAGTTACAGTATGTGGCCAGTATTCTTGATCCCTTATAACCTACCCCCATGGAAGTGTATGAAAGAACCATTTATCTTGTTAAGTTTGTTTATACCTGGTAAGGAATCTCCTGGCAATGACATTGATGTGTACTTGCGACCATTAATTGATGATTTGAAGGAATTATGGGAGGAAGTAATAGAGGTCTATGATGCGTATGGGAATGAGAAATTTTGTTTGCATGCTTTATTGCTTGACTTTTCAGCTTATGCAATGTTATCTAGTTGGAGCACCAAAGGGAAGTTGGCTTGTCCAGTATGCAATAAGGATACATGTTCATTTATATTAAAAAATGGACAAAAGCAATGTTACGTGGGTCATCAGAGATATTTAGATTCACAGCATCCGTGGTGTAGGAGCAAAATATTTGATGGTAAGCTGGAGTATAGATCAAAACCGAAGGAGTTAACTGGCAGAGATGTTCTAAGACAACTCATGCAGGTAAACAATGTAGGATTTGGGAAGCCACCACATCAACCTAGGAGAAAACGTGTAGATGGCGA
This sequence comes from Sonneratia caseolaris, assembly GCA_900006705.1. NCBI lineage: Eukaryota > Viridiplantae > Streptophyta > Magnoliopsida > Myrtales > Lythraceae > Sonneratia > Sonneratia caseolaris. The sequence goes on from CXYZ01002088.1 coordinate 34,742, forward strand.
ATTGAATTGGACAATTACAGTGAGCTATAATGCCTGTGGACTTAGTCCTCATGCTATATTGTTGTTAGTGTAATGCTGGCATATGATTTAAATAGCTTGCATCTCTACCAGGGATATTTTTCATTTACGTTTGAAGGAGTATATTGTCTCAATCTCGCTGTCATGTTGACTTGTTTAATAACATGCTGATGATAATCATGGATAGGACTTATGAGATATTATCTAATGGAAAAAGGGATGCATAGTTTCCAGTGCTCAACAACTTGCCTTGACACTGAATTGATGATATGAGAGGGATGTGCATAAGGCAATTTCTTTAACTTCCATTGCTTGGTAAGTTCCTTCCTAAGTTGATCCATACATGATTATTAAAGAGATGAAGTTTGTCAAGGCATGGAACTAGTTCTCTGCTTCAAGGGACCTTCTCGTTTGAATGTATGTTAAAATAGTTGATGTTTTTTGTTTTTCCTTTTAAATAAACTTAAGAGAAAAATGCAATGGAGCGTACTCTGGTCAAGTTGTTCCAGCCAATTTGAATTATGGAACAAAACTTATTTAATGCTGGAGCATCAATTGCTTTTTAACTGTGCAGATCGATGATAACATGATATTCTTCTTTGCCGAACTGGGATTCTCGGGTTAAGGCTATTATAGGCTATGGTGGGGTACCTGCAGATTGACATGAGGGCTGTAAAATGAGAGACGTGCAACTTTGAAACATATAACTCAATTTTTTTTGGGAACCTTTGTGGGATCTGCTGCTGTATCTCTCAAAATCTCTAATAGGTTTAAAACTTCTTGACGATGTTGTGCAGTGCGTTATTTGTACACAGACTCTCGCTCACTATCCCTCTCGTACCTCCTCTTTTTCTTTGCATACTCATATCTGAAAAAGAGAACATGAGATATTTGCTTTGTCTTAGTGTCAGCAGGTTCCATAATCCTACACGGTTCGCGTGTTTAGCTGAGATATTTTGCAGAGGATCATGTCAATTACTTAAATCATAGAGCCTGTGGCCTGCAGTCACATTCAACAGAAAGAAAGATTAGAGAATCAGTATGATCATCTGTTGTTGAAACCTTCCACTTTTGTTTACAGGTCTTCGCATATGACAGGTTAATTGAGACATATCTACGGGTTTAAGTATAAATCGGAAAGCTGAATTGTAAAACCTAATTTTGTTTTAATAATCTGCTAATGAAGGATACAGATGCCGTCAACAAAACAGGCATAAATTTACAATTTTATCCTTAATATTTTACCCAACCAACACTTTGATATGATTTTTTACCACCAACTTGACTTAATATCCATTATTTTTTACTCATGTTAGTGTTTCATTAAAAAAAAAAACCTATTACTAGTTATGTCGGATATCAAATACGAAAAATAAAGGGCCATTTTACTTATAGACTAAATAATAGCAAATAATTAAATGTTTGGAATATTAAAAGTGAATATTAAAACGTTTTCTAAATCAAATATGATGGACAAAATAGTAGGTGTACTCAAGAAGACAATGTTGCACTACAAGCAGTACCTTGAGCCATTCTACTGGTGGAAGGCGTAGCATTTTGGATTATGTTACTCTATCGTTGGCATAAGCGCTAAGTGTCGGTTGTTTGGTTCATCATATATATATATATATGTGTGTGTGTGTGTGTGTGTGTGTGGTTCAATACTGAAGTTGGAGATTACGTGGACTGTTAGGCGGCCATAACTATTAAATCCTTTTTCCCTATAAGGAAAAAAAAAGGAACGGAATGATATTCAAGAATTTTCCTTCATATGACATAACAGCAATTTTTTAGACCCTTTTTATTATTATTATTATTATTATTATTATTATTATTATTATTATTGGTCTTATTTTGCATTTTACGGGCATATTTGGGAAGAGAATAAAAGTATACGTGCGATCCTTATTTTCAACTCCAGCTTCCCTTTTGATTGGGTTCCACCGGCCCCCCTTTCTTTCTTGTGGTTGGACATGGACGACGAGAAATGAGAATACGCTTGCTTTCCCGGATCAAAATGCAGCATTTGAATTTTGGCTGGTACTTCCACAGAATTGAGAACCTTCCTCCCGAGATTAACGTATTGCTCCTTTAGGGCGCCTTACCCTAGCTATATTTTATGCAATATAATTCTATTGTTCGGACTTCAGCCCCGTCTATCCCAAAATAGAAAAGGCAATCTGAATTTCAGCTCCATGAGATTTTGACCCACTGAATGCCTCAGTTTTTATTCTTCTTTTTTTTTTCGGGGTGGTAAATCTACTGTGTTACATGCGCTGGCTGCACTCAGGTTCAAACAGTAATTTCAGCTGCGACGGTGCTCATGTAGGCGTCTCAGCTAAGCCATCAAGAAAATTTTCAACAATACGGTCCTCAGGTTTGGTGACTTGGTTCAGTTTTGCACGAGGGTAAATTCCCCAACTTCCCTGTTTGAGGTTCATGCAAACATACCATACCAACAAATAGTCAGCTTGTAACTACGGACCGGATTTATCCATTTGACTTCCATGTGCACTCCCTCGGCGACTCAAGCCTAAGATGCCATCTGCAGCAAGAAACGTTAATTCCTATATTATTGGACTCAAAATATAAAAAAAAAAATCAGTTAACGATACTCCAATGAATCTCAAACTTACTTCCAATTCAATTCCATATTTTCATCCCCTAATCCAGGTGCCCTTGTCTCGTCTATTTGATTGGTTGAATTGACAATGTCATAAAGTTCTGATCATTTCTGAACCTCACATATTATTTGTAGAAATGAACGGTAAATTTTGCTCATTTAATTTAACCACTCAAGCAATCCAAGAATTTGAAAAGCGCACATCCGTCCTGAAACGTTCGATAACAAACTGCTCGTCACCCTATCATCATGTTTGTAACTTAATGCAGTCATAAGTTGTTCACAGGAGCAGACATTTTTATGCAGATGCAATCACCCACCAATGAATGAGATTCCGGCAAATTCTCTCTTGTCAATAATAATAAGCGCCAGCATGCCAAAATTGTAAGTCATGCAGGACATCAGGTCCCAAAGCTGCGGTCTCCAGCATCACCAAGGCCTGGGACAATGAACCTGCATTCATGAAGAACGTTTTAAGGATTCAAATAACGGAAATTACAGTGAAAAGTCGCTAGCATAGGCTTTTACTTTACCCCTTTTCGTTGACTGTTGGGTCAATAGTCCCTGTGTAAACATGCAGTCTAAGGAAAAAAACGTTGTTTAGCAACACTGAGCTTCATGTTTGTTCTTGGATTAGTGATCCAAAACTAATTCTTCTGTATATTGGGTTAATTTTAAAGAATGATTACCCTGGGAAGTCCTCACTGAGTTTTTGGAGAGCATGAGGAGCAGCAACAGCCGATATCTGCAAGAAATATGTTTTTTTCTTTAATATTCCCCATAAACAGTTGAACGCTACATAAATAAGACAGAAATTAAAGTGAGCACGAAAATGTCAAAAACGTTTCTCCTTTCTGCTGAATAAGAAAATGTCAAAAACAGATGTATGCAATTTTCTATGCAAACCTAAACGTGACTCCAGGTAAGGTAATACCAACATGCTAGACCGCCCAACATAACCTGATGTAAGTAGGGGTCATCAGGTCCAGGTACTGTATTTTTCATCATAATCAGGCCCTATGTTGTATAGGAACTATTCCAAAATCTTGAATCTGGGGTCTACCCTATTGAATGCAGGAACTGGATCTAACTTAGAACCTGTATTAAACTATAGATTTTAAGTACCATGTTCATTGTTTCACTAATAATTAACTACCGCCAACTAACTGAATCTAGCGTAAACTTTTATATTTTTGTTCATTTAACATAATTTATCATAATTTGCATATTATATTTAACTTTTAAGTTTGCTTTTTTATATTTGACTTTTTTATCAAGGGTCCATAAGTTTTTCCAATATTTTGGACATAATAATCACAATCAACATACATGATTATTCAGATATTCAGGGTACCTTGTGCATCAGAACCAGATTGGTTCTTAACTTTTTTACCCGTTCCCTACCAAATTTTGTTAAAATCTAACCTAGGTTCTTATCAGTTTTGTGTCCATTGGTACCCGTGTACAACACTAGATGTAAGTGGCAGCACAAACATACCAAGTAAGGCATTACTCAGCCAAAGAGTTCCCAAAATCTCACTCCAAGCAAGGTATTACCCAACCAAATTTCCCAAAACCACTTACAGCCCCTGTCATCTCTTACTGAGACCCAAGTTGGCTAGCATCATAACATGTTTCTTCCACTGGTAATCATATAAATAAACTGGCATCGAATTATGATGACATAACATGGTTTTCTTACACATATTTCTAGAAATTACACCCAAGGCATTATTATCAGTACTCACAACTTTGATTTGCTTGCTGTTAATCCCATGGTCCTTTACAAGTTTTAGGGCAGCCACTATTGTTCCTCCTATGAGAAAAACATGGAAAACATTGATAAGAATGAACTTACAAGAATAAGCCAAATTACTTTCAGATAAAAATGCACAAACATGAAAATCATTATCCATTTCAAAAGAGGAAAAGCAGATATATTCAGACTTCTAGTATTGAAACTAAAAACAGCTAATTGAAAAGTGCCCAAATGATTCAGCAAATCACAAACAACTACCTACAATGCCCACGGTAAAAATAAGGAGCTCCAATCACTAACCTGTTGCCAGCATAGGATCAACCACAAACACTCTAGAATTTTCAGTCAAGTTACAAGGTAACCTGCATGAAGAAGGTAAAATGTGTGGCATAAACACTTCAAGTTAGAAATATACGCAAGATTGTAGTACACAAAATCATCCAACCAAGCAGAGAATTTATCTCTAACTAAATAATATGGATAATGCTTTTATTTCTAAGTGAACTCTTACTTGTTCAAGTATACAGTTAGCTGAAGTGTCTCTTCATCTCTGCTTATCCCTAAATTAGCAATTGCAAATAAGAATAGAGAAAATAAATAATTGTCTACTAAACTAAGGTAAAACTAGCCAAAATAATTGAGATAAACAACAGGGGTTACATGCTAATGGTCATAGGTATGAACTGGAATACTCCCTCATGTCATAAGAAAGCAACTTTGGAAGCTCCCCTCTCATTTTTTTTTCTTTTGTATAAAGCTCATGTTCCCAGAAGTTAGCTGTATCAGAAGTTTAGGAAGACCCACTAGGTATCTAAATGATGTTCATCTCTATTGTGCACCAGACATGAAACGATCTGAACTTTCCCTACCTATGTGGTATGTTTTTACTGCAGGTAAGATTGATGATGCATGTTCAACAAGGGAAAGACCACCTCTTAAGATTGGCACAACCTGCAAAACTAGGGGAAGAAAAATGTTAAGTCATTGCAACAAATATGCATTGCAGTGAAAGAATCCTACCACTATGGTCTTTTGAATTGTAGGCCAGTGAGGCAGCGGGAAATGGATTTCTGAAGGAAATGAACAAGTATACCTTGCTTATCAAAACAAAAAGAAGTATATATTGAATTATTGGGAAAAACTAATGGCAGAAATTACAACTAAATAGAAATGTACTAACCACCACAGGTTCCCTGGGATCAATAAATTCAACAGCGGCAACACCCATTGGTGACTGAATCTCACCGGTTATGGTCGGCTAGCAGCAAAAGAAGATAACAAGGAACGGTGTCATTTTTAAAAAAAAATAAAAATGGAACAGTGTCATAGTTAGTGGGGGGAAAACAAAAGAACAGTGTCATACTTAAGTGGAAAAAAATGCAGTTTAATGGGTTCCAGAAAGAATCAGTAGTTACTTATCGTCAAGAAGAAAAGGCATATGCTTGAGTCTTAACTGAAATGAGGCAAACAAACTCGGTCAGGACGTCATAGTCTGGTGGGTTGCGTGAAGAGAAGTAACAAATGCTAAAGATTTAAAAGCCGCAGCAGACAGAACAGTACTCACCAACCAATCTCTTGAAGCTTCATACATGAGTAGCCTTCCCAACTCTGCCATTGCATTTCCTATACACAATAGCAGCCAAAATACAGAAGGAACTAAGAAAACCCACTTTGAAAATGAGGTCAGTGAAGACAACCAGAAGCAAACATGCCAAGACAAAATACATAGAACAAGCTCAACAGACAAGGGCAAAACTAAAAGAAAGTACTTACTGAAAATGGTGGAAGGAGTTTGTTCATTTCTTAGAACAGAAACCCAATGTTTGATCAACGGATGTGGAGGTACAAAGACCTGAATCGCATTCAAAGAATGAGAAGAGAGCAGAGTAAAAAAGAAATGGATTTTCCATTAATGAGTGTGCCTGTGTGTGTGTGTGTTTGAGGGGGTGGTGTTGTGGGGGCGAGAGAGAGACATAGAGAGACAGAGACAGAGACAGAGACAGAGAGAGCCAGTGACTGACTAGCATTCTGTCCTCCGAAACGGGCTTAGGATCGGTCATCATCTGAGATTTGACAATACGATACATCCGGCGTTGACTGCTGGAAAGCGAGACCTGTCAAAGAGAAACTTGAATGGACTAACGCTAGAATCGAGATTGAGGAGCAAGACTAAGAAGAAGGTTATATTATTCTCGCCGACTTGCTAGGCTAGTTGCAGATACGATAGAATCATTACCAACATAAACTGATTGCCGAGGTGTCGATATCATGAGGACTGCGGATTAAGCATTTCACTTCTATAACCATGAGCTATGAATGTCGAGAGAGGAGAGAGTGGGTGGGAAAGTTTTTTTTACCTTTGAAGAGGGGAGAGGGGATGGATTAAGAGGCAGATGAGAAGGAAAGGGCTTTAGAGGACATAAAGGACCAAGAAGCGACGAAGCGGGAGAGAGAGGAGTAGAGGCTCCGATTAACAGTAAAGCTGCTGCAAGAAGAAGCCATGCACCTGAATAGAGGACGAGGAGGGAAGAGTGTCGGGGAAGATGTAGATTGGGTTTTGCTGAAGATTCGATCTAACAGGCTTAGCAAATTGGATCGTCCACTTGCTTCCTTCAATTATGGGCTCAGTCTGCCTTCTTCATCTTCTACTTACCTAGATATATACATTGTGGGCTCCCCTTTTTAACATGTTAATAACGTAGATGCCTTCAGAAATTTATCCTCAGCCTACAACCTTTGCCCCCCCTTACGGGATTTCCTACTTCCAGGGTGGGTTGGGTGGGTGGCTCCAAAAAACATCATACAACAGCTGCATCTGCCTACGGAGATCGTGAGCCCTGCTGTCCACTGCTTAATCCATCCTGGAACTTGAAATCGAGCTAATTCATACTGGCCGTATGCAGGACAACGGTAGAGGCTGGATAACAGGTTGTGTGATCGAATGCATTCCCCATCAATATCGCTATGCTAAGACTTGCATTCTTCACTAATGTGTCAATGTCCTATTTTGAGCCCATGATGGCTGCCGTTGCAAAAGAAGAGCATCGTTCACTTAAAAGGTATCCCTGCCACAAAATATTTTATAATTAACTTAACGATGTCATGCCCCCGTAAAATGGTAGGGGAGAGGCTATACGTGCCCGTCCCACTGTATAAGTGCACGCTAAGAGCAATAAAAATGGAAATTCAAGACAAGAAATCTTCTAGTTCCTTCAGGGTTCTAGCAGCTCATGTCACCATAGATGGAATGTGTACCAATCTAGACGAGTGTATATTCAGTAGAAAATAGGAGGATAAAACCCATTTTTATGCAAAGCCTAATATCTAAGATCATCTCAACCAACTTCCAGCATTAGTCTTTTTTCTTCCCCACCTATGGAATCAACTGAATCAAGACCCATTGAGTCATATCTCCCCATCCCAGAGTTCTTCCAAGTTCTTGTATGGGCTGAGAGTTTCATGTACAAACGAAGCTCCTCTAATCAGCCTTGCCTGTATTACAAATGGAGTAGCAAAAGTGAATACCAAACGGTTAATCTTGTTTGGCAGGTGATAGCTGATAAACTTTGCTGTCATGTTACGAATATTATAAGGTGCAAAGCAATGTCTAAAGCACAATTACCTGTTCAATCTGATCAAACTGGCAGAACAGCTCATTGGGGATGGACCAATCAAAGACATCAAGATTCTCCTTGATCCTGAACTCGTTGACACTTTTTGGGAGCACGCTGTGGCCCATCTGTAGTCCCCATCTCAATGCAACCTGGGCAGGCGTCTTTCCAAGCTTTTCTGCCATCATGATCAGTATAGGGTTCTTGAGAACTTTGCTCTTAAGTGAATTTGTTCCTGGAGAACCGAGTGGGGAATATCCCTAAAAGATAATAGCACAAAGCAAATGAGATCCATGATATCAGAAAACAGTCTCTGTCATCTTTTGAGTCAAAAGTCTAAATGCCTAAAGTTCAAACTCACACTCAGGTGGACTCCCTTGGCTTTACACAATTCACGTAGCTTTGCCTGCCTCCATGAAGGGTGACATTCAACCTGATTGACAGCAGGGGAAACACGAGCAACCTCCAACAGGTTCCCTAACTTCTTGGTGGAAAAGTTACTCACTCCAATAGCCCGAGCTTTACCAGAATCATAGAGCGCTTCCATGGCATTCCATGTGCTTGGTATATCAGGCTGAAGAAGGTTTTCAGGCCTGAACCCAACAGATCCTTTTTTCATCTTAACTGGCCAATGAATCTTACAAAGATGTAGAAGTCACAGTCAGCTGGCGGATGGAGATCAATAAATGAAAAATTTTAGCCCTACATTCATCAGTTTAACAACTTTTCATAGGTTACAGCAATGAATAACCAGGAGTTGTCATTACAATTCCAGTGGATCTCCCAGTGGACAACACAATGTACTAAAATATGGATCATAGCTATAATGTTCAACACAAAAGAACAAGTCATATCAGCATTTACTTACAAGGTAGAGATCCACATAATCAAGTTGCAGGTCTCGCAAGGTTTTGTCCAAAGCCTTATGGACATCTTCAGGACCATGATCATTGCACCTATAAGAGATCAAGAATTAAGAAAGAGTAATAGGTGAACATTGATTAAACCGGATTTGTAAGAGATAAGAATGACAACAATGGGATGTGCAATAAATAAATGTGATAACACCAAGTCAGCTGTACTACTAAGTGAAGAATTAAAAGCAAAACTAGTAAATTTACCAGAGTTTGGAGGTGACAAATAATTCTTCACGCTTTACTACACCATCTTCAAACAATTTCTTCAAAACAGACCCAATCTGCAAGAGGAGAATTTCCCAGAGAACATAGAATTGCACAATAATGTGAGATAGAAATAGGTTCAAGTCTCAGCCTACTCAACTGGAGAAAATAATATATAGTCAGCTCATCCACTTACATGTCTTACTACGTCCCATAAGTAGCCCCTAAGTCAGGAGATTCATAACCACAATAAAGGTTTTGTGGTATACTATTCGTTTAAGAAGCTCATTGCTAGTGTTTGCATGGGAAAATCAATGTCAGATAGCAATTTTAAGCTATTTAATCACAATTCTCATGAAGATTCAGCTCAAACTAATACTTGCAGGTGAACAATACAATAAGATAAATAAGTTCTAGAAAGAGTTGGGTACCTCAGCCTCATTCCCATAAATTTGTGCACAATCTATGTGGCGGTATCCATTCTGCATTAGAAAAATTAGCACATCCTGTTAAAAATGATTTAGGACGAACATCAACAACTGTGATTCCTAAAGAAATGGTGCCTCTTGCAACCTCCAATCACCTGTAATGCATTACTAAGCAAAACCCGTTCGGGATATATCAGATGAAAAAACACCATTATCATGCGAATAGAATTAGACGAGGTTCTTAGACACGACGTAGAAAGAAGTTATCGATGGAGAATATTCATCTCCACGAAAAGGAGATACCAAAATGAAAACCGAGAACCTCTCCATCCTCAACGTGAAACGAATGAAGATAATCCAATAACGAGAGGCGGCCATATAATGATACTGATCGCAAGTATACTGAGGGCTGACGCTCAATGAAATGCAATCCCCGTGCGTTGCACGAACCCCGTGCGAATGGGATCATAGTCACACTAAAATGTCAAAAAACAAAATCTGCAGCAGTTGCAGTGTATGGAGAACCGCACGCGGGGAGGCCTGGAGAGAGAGGTAGATGGAGAGGGGAAGAAAGAGAACCTTAATGGCAGCAGCAACGGCATTGCCGACGAGAGAAGGCTCGGACTGCCAAGTCCCAAGGCCGACGGAAGGCATCCTCGCGCCGGTGTTCAGCTCGAAAAATCTTATAGCACTCGCCATTTGCACGCTTCAGTCGAGGGAGGGGGGAGAGAGAGAGAGAGAGAGGCTCCGATCTGGGTAAAGTGAGAGGCTGAGAGGATGAGCGAAGAGAAGAAGCTTTGCTTTTCTGGTTTTTAATGGAGGGAGGGGGGAGAGGAGCGGAGAGAGAACAGAAAAGAAGCACACTGTTGACGAAGGCCGTCTGTCTTGTCATGAGGAGCGGAGGACAGATTCTACTCGTCGTGTAGCGACGTGTCGGTAGCTCCGTCATTGCCGTTTCCAAATTTAATTTTGACTCTTGAAATCTAACCTTTCTTTATTTCCCTTTCATTTTTTTGGGAAACTATAAAATTGCAAAAATCAAATCCAATTTTGCCTCTTCATCAAAGTTTATAAAATCATATCCCAGTAACTAATTAATATATAAATTTATAAGTTCATGAATTATATTATGAATTCAATTAGTTGAATTATATATTTAATAAATAATATTAATAATATAATATAACAAATAAATTAACATAAGGTAATAATTTGGTTTTAATTTATAATAAAAAATTATTAATATAA
>CXYZ01002088.1:53432-63780 GCA_900006705.1 Sonneratia caseolaris
AATATTATATTATTAATATTATTTATTAAATATACGTTCCAACTTATTGAACCCTAATTCAATCCATAAATTCATGAACTTATACTTATACTGGTATCTGGTTTTAAAAATTATAGTCAAAAGTATTAAAAACTTAAAAAATACAACTTAAAAATCTTTGAATAAATAAAATTTAAAATTCTCAAGTCCTTTAAAATCTAAATTATTCTAATATTTTCTATTTTAGGAATTTTAATATTACTCAAATTTTCCTTTCTTTATTGTACTTTTTGTATTCTTTAATGAAAAATGATTTAGATACTTGTTTTCAAAACAAAATAAGGGCAAATTTTTTGTGATAAGTTAATAAGGGTAAATTAGATATATTCATAAAATTTAAATTAGTTATATACTGAAAGTATTGATTGTTTATAGTATAGATTTAGAAAAAAAAAACACTATATATATGTATACCAAGACACCCGTCTGTGTGACTCTACCGGCTACTGAAGGTGATAAAAAAGATACCTAACGCTTAATATGAAGTGAAAAAAATGATTTCGGTTACTAGGAAGGCGATGACTTGATTGTCATGGAAAGAAACAACCAGTAAAAATAAAGTCATCAATCATTTTCATTTATTAAATCATTATACATCATAAATAATAATGGTCTCTATTATAATTTTTTATGGTTGGACTTTATTATAATTATATGATGAGGTCAGTTTATGAATTCTTATTGCTTGTCAATACTCAAGATGGTGATGAGTGCAAAGGAGGCTTCGACTCCAAAGAACCGACCTGGTTAGAGAAAGATTTAATCATGGATGAAAAATACCCGATGACAAAAGAAACTATGAAGAGATTGCAACAAGATATTGACATCCTTACTAATGGATATTTGACCCAAGATAATGAAGACCAAGATAAATGTGGCATTTATCTTCTTCTCTTTAAGCCCAATGCCGATTAGAGCGCTCAGGACAGTTATTTGGATTTTGAAGCACTAAGAGACACCAAGAATTCAATAGCTACTATACTTCTACCGACGCTACCACAACTAAGTATCAAATTTCACTCAAAGCATCAAAACAAAGGACATGCAAGAAATAGAAATATTCCTTCGGATAAATAGGAATGATCTTACCAAACCCTAGCTTTGCAAGTTCTCTTTGCTAGACCTAGCAAAATCCAACTCGGAACAATAACACTGTGTTGGGCTGGGGCTTATTGTGCCAAAAGTTTATTGTGCCATGCTAGCATGACTCGGTAATTTTATCAGGTGTGCTAGGCCCAATGATCCTTAGGTCGAGTTGGCACGATAACCCGATTAGGAAAATGAAAAAAAAAAACCTAATAGACTATCAAACACTATTGAATAATAGAAGAAGTTCCATTTGTAAACTTACTTGTAATTACAAACAATCCACAATTGAAGAAGATTATCATACTATCAAGTCAGGTTAGGGCCGCTCATGTCTTATCGTGCCGTGCTGGCCCAGCCTTATATCTTAAAGGGCCGTGCTTAGGCCAGCCTTTATCGTGCTCTCCCCTTTATCGTACCGTATCAGCACGATTTGCCACATCTACTCTTTGCTATACTTTACTCATCTTCACACAAATGTTCCTCCAAAGGCTCTTAAAGAAGCTCTCTTGCCTTCTCTCTCTCCAAATCAAGGGATGTAAGATCAGCCTAGGGTCGTGTCCTCTATTCCCATAGTGTGAAATAGATCGGGAGAGGTCGATGGGTCTTGTTTGTTGTTGGGCCTTTTTCAGGGTTTACAACGTGTGTTGATTGAAAGGAAATCAGTAAATCTAGGGTTAATTTGTGTGAAAATACGGATTTGAGATATATGCTTGAAAAATCGTTGCTAAAATTAAGAGGAGAGCGATCTAGAGAGCACCAACAAGCGGCCAGGCAAAGGCGCCAACGAAGAGAGCAAGTTGAAGAGTTGAAATTGCTCCAACAAGTAGTAAGAAAGAGGCTCCAATGAAGAGGGCAAGTTAGAGATTGGAAAATGCACCAACGAGCAGTCCAGAGGTCACTAACGAGAGGGGAAGCGAAGTGATGGCGGTTTCCACAGAGCAAAGAGCAGAGAGGAGCGTTCAAGGACTTGAAACTCCAAATTTCAAATGTTAATAATTAGTATATAAAGAAAATATGATAGATGATAGTATATTTTCTAAATTTACTAGATAACAAAATTTATGTATATTAGGGACAAATTGTTTTTTGATAATTAATATATTACATTAATTAACTAATCAAGAGAGTACACATCGATATTACAAAGATAAAATATCATCAAACTCCAACGCCTAACATAGGACTCAAATGAGATTGTTCTACTCTTAACTCTAAGTGAAGTATTGATCTTATACGCGATTTTAGCAAACTCATTACCAAACTTATTATAATATTGGTATTATAAGTATTGTCTCAGAAGATCCGATGATTCTGTTCTCTCCACATTACATAGATAAAAGTGGTGAAGAGAAGCTTATAAACTATTGCAAGAGTGCCCCTTCCTTGCATGTTGCATTCAACCCAGGTAAGCATAAAATACCAATCCCCGATGGGTTGATTTATCACCTGTAATGGGGCATGAGAAGAATAGATGATCCCAAGATTCAATACTGGATTCTCAAAAATCACAAAGGAAAGAGGGGAGTAAGATCCATGTTTTCATCCGAGCCTCGGTGAAGAGTCTATCCAGTATAACAATTCAGCTAACGAAAGAAAATCTTGGAACATGTCCAGAGAACTAGATCAGTGTATATCATGAGACTCATGGGTGCTTAATTCTAATGGCCTCCCAAGTAGTGTTAATGCTAAATTTTGATATTTGCTCCCAATAAAAAGTATCACAATCACCAATTGCAGCAAAACTTTTTACTTGCTACATAAAGAATACCATTGTAGGGTTTCTACTGTGTGGCTAACACCATCTAAAATTTTTGTATATTGCTAAGACTGTAACTTTCTATGAGATGGCAGAGAATGATAGTGGACCATCAAGCAAAGCAAAATAAAGAGGCTCATTTGCAGAGCATTTGTCATACCAAAAGAATATGGATCGCCCTGACCCAACCCGATATGATATGAATGGAAAAGCAATGTCATGATATTTCAATAGCTTTCTCCAATTTCAAGAGCAAGATGAGGATACAAATATAGTTTTGAGTTATCTTAATATCTATCCATAAATCCATTGAATTTTAACTAGTCCAAAGTAAGTTAAGCTAATCCATTTAAAAAAGCAAAACTCTCATAATATAAATTGTTTACATCCATAAAATTTAAATTTGAGAATTTATTTAAAAAGAAGATATATGAATAATTTTTAACTAACTCATATTGATATATTATGGATGAATTTCTAGTAGCTAGTAGGAACTCTAGATTTTCTTATTATTTATTTAAGATATTTTCATTTGCCCGAAATTTCAGATAGATGGAACTCGTCGCAGAGGGACAACCGTAACACTGCATATTGGACGGAACATCCCGACAAGGCTATCAACCATCACCGTCTACAGAAGAGTATTAAACACTATATTCTCAACAATCAATCAATCAAAATATATACATTAGAGATCGACCAATATTATATACAGTGAGTATCGTTCAAAACTGAAAATGATAAAAAAAAAATGATATATGTAAGTGTCACGAATGAGCCGTGGCATGTGCAATGAGTGAACATCATTGAAAGAGGAGATCATCAGATAAAGAATTAGCTGAAAGAATGTTTTATTTGCGTTGTTGATGAGGAGAATACGAGATAAGAGTAGAATATGAGCGAAGAAAATCCGAAAATGGGAGTGTGACAACTGTTGAAATGAAAGAAAAAAATAACTGTTTTTGTATGATAGTTAAATTAATACTTGAAAATTTATTATAAGGGTAGAAATTTAAAATAATACAAAGAGAGTATAAAAATAATAGAAATACGTGGTGATAATATGATTAAATTTATGAGAGTAAAATATTTATTATTCTGATTAATTTAAAGAATTATATTAAATAATTCACTTACTTGTTCGGAATAATAATATAATATTAAAATATTACAACAAAATTTAAATAAAATATAAAATATTTTGATAATCTTAACTATTTAATTTATTTAATATCAAAAATTGAATTTCCTAATAATAATAAAATTGAATATTTAACACTTTCTCAAGATAAGTATGTAGCAATATCAAATACTTATCTTGCACGATAAAATGTCACATTAGCTTTGAGTATCTGATCAAGATTGATGATAATAATGAAATTTCTTAGCTCGATAATAACAGAAAAATCAACTTGAGCATGTTTGGCTTCAATGATCGAAAAATCAATATTAATTTGAGGATTCTTCCCTTCAAAGATTTAATCAACCGACTTAAATTTTCTTTTCTTTGATTTCAAAGGCCTCATGGGATAAACCGGTGCCTTCGTTGTTGCATCATCAATTTGCTCAATCATACTACTCTGTTAGCATCTTCTGCACACTTCTTAGGATCAACCTGCTCAGATACCATGTAAAGCGAACAATGTTGCGACATGAGGGCGTTGTGTTGAAATACACAATCCCATATAAACTAAATGAAGAAAACATTATGGGCTTATAAGAAGATTGAGTACTACCACCTATCAGTTTAAACTTTTAAGTGGAAATAAGTTCATTCCCTTAGCGGTTTACAATGAATTTAACAGAAGGGAGATTAAAGATGATGCTAATTTTGAAATCTAAAATGGGCATGGTAAGTATTGTAATGTACAAATTGGAATGAATGCACCAACATGATGTGAATATCTATCTTACAGAGCTAGCAACAACTAAAATTTTATATTGAAAAATTGTTAAAGGATGTGAGTGGTTTTTAAAGAGAGGTTTGAGGAATGAAATTTGAAACTTAGATAATTAGTTTCGAAAAATATGCATATGTTTTATTTTTCAATATTCTGAGTGTATCTTAGAAATTCGGAAGTGAGATAAAGTTTACTTTTAATTTCAACGTAATAATAGAATATATATATATATATATATACACGCGTTATGTAACCAATTCTCCCTTTTATCTTTACTTATGATTGTGAAACTGGCAAAACATCCATATAATATAGAAAATTTTGGTTGATATTTACAGAGTAAGAAAAAAATCTAATCAAATAAATATATGACATCTTATCTATGTTATTTAAACAGAAAGGGATGTAAGTTCATCTCGTTTTTTTCAAGAATTCTTAAAATATCTTGATAAATATAAATTTAGCTAATAAAAAATTAAAAAATAAATTTAGCCAATAAAAAAATAATTGTTTTTAATCTTCTACTTTTAAATTTATTATAAAATATTTTATTTACTTTACATTCAAATTACACAATTCAATTTTTACCAGTTTACTTTTAAAGGAATTATTGTTTAAAAAACTAATTATAATTAGTTATTTGTTGTAATTTCAAGCTACCATGTCTAATTAATTTTATTGAGATAATATCTACTGTGTAACATGAGTCACTGCCTAGTACTTACAAAAACCAATTCCCACACTAATAAAAAAATTACTCTTCACTCCTAAATCTTATATAATATTTTAGCATAAATAACAATTAGTTTTTCGCAACTAGAGAATTGTGATAACTTATAAATATCATACCCCTAAATCAGTTTTTAGGCACGGATGTGAAAATAGACACTCAACTTGAAATTATTGTAAATCACTATTTATACCATGTTAGATTTCTCGTATATCTTAAATAGCTACGTACATATACATATATATATATATGAATGGTACATCTACTTGAAGCAAAACCATTAGGTCCATAATTTATTCGGACCACAGCCCCAAATTATAGTCGATAATAACATTTGGAATAGTAGTGAGCAGACAAAATCAAGATAAACGCTAAAATCCTTGTGGAGAGTGTGTCCAAGGTAATGGTACAAAAATTTTCAATGACAAAAAATATATACACTTTTAGAAGATTATGTAGATATTGGTAATTAAAAGAGTACGCTGACTTGACTCACCCACAGTCGACTAGGAGATCGGCTGCTATATGACAACACCAATTACCAAACATACCTCCTTCCGATTACAATCTTCCATTAGGTGGCATGGCTTAGGAGGAGGGAAAATAATGCAAAGGGGAACATGCCTTTCCCTTTATAAATTAACTCGAAAAGAAAAGAAAAGGATTAATTAATTAATTTTTTCCGATAAGATAATTAATTAATTTTGCATCAATCAATCAGCATCAATATTTTAATTCTATCTCTGGTATAATTCAAAGATCCCCTTCCTTCAAGCTATACATTTGGTGGGATTGCAATTCCTTTTGTGGGGAGCAATACCAAGAAAGCGAAGCTGCGGAATCCCAGTCGCTGCTCCTCCACAGATCTTCCACTTCCACTTGGTCCATACCCAATTGACGAATCGTCCGAAGAAGGGATTTCAGTAATTGGCGCCGCTCGGTGGTTTGACCATTTCTAGGGCTGTTTGTGTTCATTTCTCTGATTCTGGGTCCCTTCTTTTGCCGGAGAATAAGAGAGGGGACCCTCGGTGGGGGAGAGGAGGAGGGAGGATGAAGGACTTGATCGGGGGCCCCGGGACCGTGAGCGGGCTGCTGCTTAGGTCTGGGCAATCAGCCTTTGCTGCTGCTTCTATCGGCGCCATGGTCACTGCTCATGGTTTTTCTGGGTACACTGCTTTCTGGTAATGAATCCCTCCTCCATGTCCTGCGTTTCAGGTTAATCTATCTCGAGTATTCTGAGATTTAGGGTGATTGGATTTAATTCCTAAGCCGCTATTGAGGCCATTGCTGTCTGCATTGGTTTAGGCGGACCTTTATCTTTATTGTCTTGGATTAGTTGGATTTTTAGGAAAAAAACTTTCAAGTTTGTAATGCCATGTCTTCTAATGGAAATTGACGGAGAAGGTTGCGGATGGCAGGTAGCTGTGTCTTACAATAACTTAACTTGGATTCGTGTCCAAAAGGTTAAGTTTGCGTCCAGGTGACCTCTTGTTTATCTTTATGCTCCAAAAAAATGATCTTTTTATCTGTATCACCGCTTCTCAGGGGGAGTGAAGTGCAATTAGCCTTAGTAAATGAATGCAGATCATTGCATGATGCTTCATGAGGCAGTCGGTCTTTGTAATCAAGACGACTTGTCACACATCATTTGAACCTGCTTTTGCATAGAAGTAGATTCTAAATGATATTTATTGGATTATCACCACCTATCGGCCTAGTGTCTGTCGGATGTGTTTTGCCACTGGAGATGAAATAATGGATGTTGCGTTGTTGCAATATTCATTTTTCTTCTGTATTAGGTCACTCATTTTGTTTCTCTGTCTTCTTGAAATGCAAATCACTAAAGTCATTTGCAGTTTCCTAATGATGACTCTTCCTTTTCACAGCTATTTAATAGCTTCTATGGGTCTTCAAATGTTATGGAGCTTTGGACTTGCATGCCTTGATGTCTATGCTCTGAGAAGAAAGAGAGATCTTCAAAACCCGGTTGTAGTCAGCCTTTTTCTTGTTGGCGATTGGGTATACTTCTTGACCCATATCTTCTACTTTATCTTTGAGTCCATATGTAGGGATGTTAGATTATTAGTCTGAAGGTGATTGACAGGAAATGATACCTGTAATTCTATAACTATTTCAATTTTGATTATCTACTGATTGATGCTTTATTTTAAGTCATCATCTTTGAAATGCTCTTTCCTGGTAGCTCAAATAAGCTGAATCTGATTGCATTCCTTTTACATGCAAGATAACACTTCCTTATTTTCAGATAATGGATAACTAACTATATTCTGTTTCCAAGTTCAGATTCTTCTGTACTGTATCATAAATATATATATATATATATATATATTATAAGATATCAATCAAAGTCACACCTTTTTGATTGATTGAACTTGATGTAGGGAGTTTCCTGTTTCCAGTTGAAGTGATCATTGTTTCTAGTCAATATGGCGAATGTTGTGTTTCCTGCATATATCTTTCATTCCTATAGTTAGTGTTTGATCACTCAAAGTAATCTTTAGTGTCATAGTCGTCAGAGTTTGTGAATGCATCTTATCTCTCTGGTGGGTTGTGAAAGTATTAACAGAAGATTTCCTCCCCTGCAGGTTACAGCTACATTATCACTCGCTGCTTCATGTTCATCAGCAGGAGTCGTTGTGCTGTATGCCCGAGACATTGACTATTGCAGGGGAGACATGTTTTCTCCATGCCGTGGTTACCAAATTTCAGTAGGGTTGGCCTTCACTACATGGGCCCTCATCGCCATATCATCCCATGTTATGTTCTGGATCCTTGCTTCGGTATAGTCAACTTCAAGCAACCTGTCTCAGATCTCCATAAAGACATGCTAAATTGTCCCTTAGTTTATAACATGCAAATTCCTGCTCATCAGTTTTTCTTGCCTGCAGCTAAATAAACTGATCTCTTAAATTCCTTAGTTTTTTTGGCAATTCCTGGAGTTCTTTTCGTGGCACGTGAAATCTGTAAGCAAGCTTTGTGGTGACTCCAGTGTTTTCTTCCCCCTTTCTCCTGCCTGATGTTCATCATTTGAGGCGAACAAGATATGTTGCTGAATTGCCACGCTCGTATTTTTTGCCTGCTGCTGTAAATACATGAAATTTCAGTTTCCATTTAGCTGATATGATTGTGGACACATTGATGGTGAGCATCCTTTCTTTTTAAGCGTTGCGTCCATGTTTCCTCTTTCTTTGTACCAGAACTAGATAAAGAGTTAATTCTTTTCTCAAATGTTTCATACTGGAAAATCTACTTCTATTTACGTTACCTTGTCATTCACACAAGACCAGAAAGGAATTACTGTACAACCAGAGCAATACCAGCTTTTATTCGTGGGACTATTATGTGTGATTCAACCTTAACTTTGTGAGCTGCAACTTTCTAGTGTTCCTACAATTATTGATGTGCGTTTTGCCTCTGCTCAATCAAGACATGCTTATGCAGAGGGACGCTCCCCTACCAATGCATTTTTACATCCCAACTCCACTTCCCGCTTGGTGCCACTCTCTCAGCAGCCTCCATCAGCCCTTTCTCCTCTACTATTCTCCTGCCATGGACTACAGCGTATCAGCCTGTCCTCAACCGTTCTCCAGGTAAGGACTGCAAGGTTCTGCTCACTACCTTCACGGTTGAAATCAGTGACCTTCTTAGCAGTAGGAAGCTCCCGGTCCAGGTGACTCCATCTTTCCAGAGTGTGTCATGATATGACTTTGATCGATCAGTCACAACTAACCTGGAGAGGCCAAATTCGGAGACTTTAGCATCAAGCTTCTTGTTCAGCTGCAGAGTATTGCTTTATTTTCCATCCCTATGGCAGATTGGTGGAAGTGTTGAGGTAGGCGAAGCCCTTTGCAAGTCGATGAAACCAGGGGAGAAGTTTTTGTCAGCGGTCCAAATGGAGATGATCGAAGAGACTACCATTGACAACACACTCGGGTGCAAGGAGAGGTTGGCTTGCATAGTGGCAGTAACAGTTCCATCATCGGGGACGCCCTTGAAACCCACGCCAAAATCATCGGCTCCGATAAGCTTCCTTATGGAGAAATTGCGGTCGCTTCTATCTCCTTTCAACTGAAAATCTTGGCCTGCTGCTCCTCAAACCTGTTAGCATTTAGTACATTACTCCCGCATCTTGCTTGACCTAAGCGACTGAGCCGAGTAGTGGACGGGAAAAATTAGCTAAATCCAGGTATCGACGAAGGTTGAGGTTCTGCAGGGAATTATGAAAGTAGAAGCTATCTTAGTTATTGGTGCCCACAATATCCAAATGAATTTTAACTAATCTAGTTTTGAGTATATTAATTTAATAAATGATAGAACTCATCCAATCATATTTTCATAATCTATAATATTTGGATTTGAAACCATTCTTCTTCTTAAGTGACGGATCTAGTCAATTATGTTGGTGAAGTGGAGGTCTTAGTTAAGATCTCTCTGAGGCGAGCTGTGCTTCTCTTGGAATGAGTCTTTAGCCCTCAGGGGAAAAAGAGAAAAAAGGAAGCCGCAGTACTAAATAATCACGTGTAGATAGATGTACATCATTTTAAAAACTGGATCGAGTTGGCTGGTTCAACGGAAATCAAACATTCACTTGGTCTAGTTCTTACAAAAAAATTCAATTGCATATTCAAAGAGAAAAATTTTGATTAAACTGGCCGATTCCCAGTCTAACTGGTGAACCTAATTGAAACTGTGAGAACCAGCCCACTTAAAATTTAAAAAAAATTATTATTATAATGTATATATTTTATTTTATTAAACTTATATTTATATTTTATATTAATTTTTTCTTTAATATAATCAATATATTAATAA
>CXYZ01002088.1:64080-75262 GCA_900006705.1 Sonneratia caseolaris
TTATAAATTATATTTAAATTATGATATTATAAAAATTTATTATTAATATTATTTATTAAAATACGGTTTAATTTATTGAACTCCCGTTCGACCCATGAACCCATGCCTATACCAGTTCCTGGCCCAGTCCGATTTTAAAAATTATGATATATATATATATATATATATATCATGAAATCACACATATAACAAAGATTCCGATAGATGCTAGTTGACAGATTAGAATGAAAAACGTGACAGTAAAATATACGATAAACTCGGGGCCCACCTTCCTTCTCGCGGAAGAGAGAAACATCAACCGAAAATGCTTTTTTTTTAACAAGATGAAATAGAGGATATCAATGGTTGTGATTCATTCACGTTCAAAAAATTAATATAGTTTCAAGCTTGAAGTGCATTCTTCTAGTAGGTGTATATTAGATTCGCCAAACTACATGAAAACTCTAAAGACCACAACCATCAGCCGACCAAAATGCTAATTAATCCTAATTTGTTTGAGAAAACCAATCTAACTATGGCAAGAATTCATGATTAGGAGGATTAACTCCTTAATAAAATGATTATGCTTGATACACTCTTCCAATCAGTGTATTAATTTGTATGAGAAGTTATTTAAGTATAAGATAATGAATTCACTAAATTATATGAAAAAACTATACTATAATTATCGATAATCCAAAAATGTTAATTAATCTGAATTTATCTGTCCAAATCAGTGATAAATATAATGGAATTATTCATGATGAAGATGATTTTGTCCTTAATACGTCAACTCTCCACTTGATATTATATTGAAAAGGGTTCATTAGTTTAGGGGCATTTTACGCGGAAAAGAAAGGGCAGAGCCATGTACCGATGGCAAAGGCTCTGCACCTCGAGATTCTGATCTCTAGGTAGAGAACAAACCTCTGACAAGATAAATAACAGAGCCCAGAAAGAAACCACGATATAGCACAAATAACAAAGTAAGAATTTTTTTTCTTCCATATATTTATAAAAAACAAAAAAGCAAAGGGTGGCCCTTTGGCCCAAACAAACATTCCTCAAACATGTGTTTTTTGTTTTTCCATGTTTTGTATCTATGGAGACGCCTGATTTTCGACTTACACCTTTACATTTTTTTTTTCGGATACATGACATGACAAAGGTAAAAGCATGCGACCTCCCTTTGGTTTCTTCACACGCTTTGTTGACATGACTAAGATTAGAAAAGAATCACAACAGCCATAGACCACCAAGCTATTCACAGCTTCTTCCAAGGAACACGGATTTATGTAGTATTAATCCATCATTTTACGAGGGCATTTGCCGGTTGGAGATCATGCAGTCACACGTCGAGTGGTCAGTCGGGAGAGAGGAGACTGGACCCCTGATGATACGAGAACCTGGTTGTTGGAGCTGTGCCCTCTTGAAGGTGATGCCACCGTGGAGGGGCCGTAGCGGTCGGGGCGGAAGAACTGGAGGTCCGATGCCTGAAAGCGGCCTGAGTCTCCTGGGAGCCTCATGTACGAAGCCGAAGGCGACTCAGGGTACCATCCGGTGAAGGGCCCCGTGTTTCCATTCTTGTATTGCACAATCGCCCTGTAGACAAAAGGTATCAGACCCTCCATTAATTACAACTTGAGAGCTCTGCGTACCCCTTCGAACAGCCTTGCTCCCTTCCTTCGTGCAGGTTTGAATTCTCGACAGAGAGGGAGACGACTCGATCGGTCGATCTTGAGGAAGGAGGAGGAGGAGAAGGTTGGTCTGATATAGGAGGGGCTGTTGTCGACGTGGCAGAGAGTGATTGGATGACATCCCAGGACTTGAAGCAAAAGACACTTGGCCATTACCAGGCAAACCCGCGCGAAGACCTGCGAAAGCACTCTTGAAAGCTATGCCCAAACTGCTCACCGAATCTCAGCAATATCCTGAACAATTACGCCTCTTTTTTCCCCCAAAAAAATAATATTGGTAAGTGGTTACTGATCTCTGGATGAGTGCGTAAGGTTGGTTGATTATTTGACTGATTCATCGATAAGATTGGTGGGTTCTTCTGTCTCTTTAGGTTGTTCATTTTTTTGCCACGCTTTTAGATATATAAAATTGTATCTGTTCGGCTGCTGGTTGTCATCAATCAATATATATATGTATATATTATTGAGGTTGGATTGGAGGTTGTTTTAGAGTAAACGTAGGAATTGGCAAGATATAGTGGAGAGGTATGTATTGAATCAAGATTACCATTCACCAATATTCATCGGTACTAATGGTTCGATTTTTTTAAAATAAAATTATTATACTCAATTTTTATGAATAAAAAAATTATTATTCAAACAATTTACTTTTTAATAATTTGATTTTATATTGATATCAACGTGATAATACCAGTTAGATTTTTAGAATTGAGAATTGTGTTCCACATGTTGAATTTGAGATCTAATCTTACTTAATTCTCCTCACCAAAAATGGTGGCCCACAATGATCATTCTCTCTAGCTGTTTGTCCTTCGCATCTGGCTAGCTGGCACAGATATCTGAATGTTAATAATTTCCTTATTGCAAAATATTTTTTCATTAATGAATATCTTTCTTCACTAGTTAGCTCATCTATCTATTGAGGTTTCAATTCACCCTGAAAATGTATCCTATTTTCTCCTCTAATTTCCCTTTGTCTAAGAGAACATATACGTAAGTAACTATGGCATGTTCTTCTTTGATCAAGCTAATTTTGTAAAATTTAACTGTCCGCAAATTATCGAGATCAATGAGGTAGAAACATCTGCGAGATAAATCGTATTTTATGTGGGTAAGTTCCAAATTGTGAACCAAAATGTTGACAATTCAGACAGTTGAATGCTGTGCATAATCTCTCTCTCTCTCTCTCTCTCTCTATATATATATATATATGTTGATTTTTCTTTCTTTAATTGGAAAATAGAAAAAGAAGAGATGATTGATGACATGGAAATGGATAAATTATTGTTTGCTTGCTTCGCCCTGATACCAACTCCGATAGTGTCCAATGGCAGATGAGATCATGGCTGGCATAATCTCTCCACCACCCTGATCATGCGGCCAGAAATTGATCATCAAAAACATGTCTGTCCTTTTCTCCTTCCAATACCTATATGGTGGAGCCATCTTCGGGTTCAAAGCTGACATTAATCACATTATTCATTCCTCCTGAAAGCAAATGGCCGAAAACTACGTGCGCCTATTGGTAATGGAAGCCATTGAGCGGGGCGTTAGGTGAAGGGAGAAATAAGGATTAATTAATCCTCACCTCGACCTCAAGAAGGCCAGGCCGATCGCGGATTCATGCAAACACTAGCTTGACTGTCATTGCCGTGACTGCACTCAGTGTCTAGATTAATTGTAGAGGTATAACATGTAAGTGTTTTGAGATGGATGATATTGAGAATATGATCCTATATTGAATAATTATTAAAATAATTATAGATTTATAAGAATAGTTAGTATCGTATCGATTTAAGCTTTTTTTGTAAAAATAAGTTTAATATGTTATAAATTTATAATAAATTCAATAAATCATACCAAAATTATTGAAATTGAAGATAAGGAACGTTCTATAAAAGTGGAGGGAACAAGTCGTGGATGTAAAACTCCGAGGCATGACGGAAGTAAAGTCTGAAACAAAAAGGAATCAGGAGGCACGCGGACGGTATAGTAAATTTTGTCAATTTCCTTGCTAGAATTCAAAGGATCACCCATCACTTACCTACTCAAGTTGCTGTTCGACAGCGGCTTTCAGTGGGGGCTACATCCGGTTTGTGCTAATCCCTCGTTGTTGTTTCTTCTCATCCGTTATATTATTGATCAATTAGTCAGTTATTATTATTATTCTTTTATTTCTGTTATAAAGGTAGCTTATGGGTTAGAACGGGATGGCAAAAACCAGGGAATAAAGAGACAATCCCATTGACGATGAGCAACATGCACCACCGGGGTTTGTTGATCTCGATCACGGGCAATACCAATTTGTATTAAACACCAATCTCTTGGCAATTAGTTGGATGTGACCAGCTCGCTCCCTCAGTATATCGCTACAGAAAATTTTCTTTGTTAAACCCTCGTAGTTGTATAATGAGATATTACCATCAAAATGGACCAAAACTCACTTTTATACTTTTTTTTAGTGAATTTAAATTTTCAAAAATTCCATCCTCATCTCACACTTATGTCAAAATAATTCTGTAAAAAATATATTTAACGGTCAAATATGAAAATCTAGACACTTTATAGATCACTATTATTATTTATTACTACCATCCAATCCACTTATCAAATTTAGTAACGGAATGAATGGAAGATCAAAAATTTCCATGAATAAGCGCATACCTAGCTATTATAAGAGAAGGGAAAAAAATTGATCTTTTCATTTGTCAAAAATGGAAAAAGGAGTGGTAGGTAACAGTGTGTCCTTACTATAGGTTGGGCCGGCCTTGTTCCTGTTGAAGCTTTAATACATTTACCCGAGAAAGAGCCCGATTTCCCCCTATCTCTAACCCTAAGTTTAGTTTAATTGGATGGGTCCAGTCCAATCCAATGCTTGCTTACACGCCTTAATACCTTCACAAGCATTTCAGCTACTTCTTCAACCTTCGACAATTCCAAATCTTCACTCAATCTCAGACTTGTAAACTTGGCATTTGCCTTGCTTCTTGATCCTTCTCTAAACATTATGTCAAGAAACGACAAAACATTGGTTCCTCAGATCGACCTTCTCACCTACAACCTAGAGTTAGAAAAATCCACGGACCTTTGAGATTTAAGATCTTTCTTCTTCCTTCGCTGAAATATGTATAAATTTAACATCCACTGAACTCAGCTCGATCCATGACATTTCTTCGAATTTATGTTTACTTTATGGAGATATGGTCCCGAGAGGAAAGATATGATGCAGCTTTCGGGTGAAGAACTGAATAAGGCATGCTCTACAAATAAGGCTGGGCCATTGACTAATGGAATGAACAGGACAGACATATAATGGTTATATGGAGCAAAAAGTCCTCAGGAGCTAGCCCATACTTTTGTTGTTTTATCGGAGATTTCATGATAAGCTGGTCCCGTTGGGACAGGCTATTGGCGACGACATGACGATTTCGAGACTTGAGCCTAGCTGGTCTTCCATAGACAGACAGCCACACTCGAGGTGAATACTCTAGTTTACCCCGAATTAGGTGAGTATCACGATCAGTTGGAAATTGGAGACATTCGATTTGCGCTCAATTTATGTTGACTTGTTGCGGACCAATCTGAGCTCAAATGTCAAAACTAGCAAATGGAGTTCTGTGTGATACTATTACGTTTTGGGCCCATGTCATAAATTTGGTCTTTATCGGCCCATAGGCAACGAGGTTATCGTGGGCTAGCTGATGGATAAGAATTTTATGCAGAAAGGTTTTGTGTAGCTTTTTTCCGCCTAGAGGCGAAATTCAAGCATTTAGTGGTGGTGGAAAGGAAGGAAAAAAAAAAAAAGAGACTTGAATTTGAGTATTGACAATAAAAAAGATTTATTTTAGTAGATTTTTATTTTTAGTAAATTAATTCAGTTTAAATTTAAATTAATTAATATTTTATTAAATTTCCATATACTAGATAATATACATGAAAAAAAAATAAAATTGAACTATTAGAGTCAAATTTAGAACTGATAGGTTGCATATTAGGCACGGTATTACTGAATTACACACCCCTTACCTTTATTTTGCTTAAATTGCACCCTACATTTGTCGCCCTGGTCACTACTAGAGTACTCAAATACACTTTTGTACCCATAGAATGGTCCCCGTTAAGAGAATTCACTACCGATCGGAGAAATGTTTAAGTGCCATTCAAATTTTTTTTTCTCCCACTCGATAGAACTGCCTCTATCTAATTAATGTCCTCCACTGATCGTATCAATACAATGAGATCGGGAGTTAAGTGCAGGTTCTGTGGAGAACTCGGTGCCTTCGATATAAATTGAGACTTGACGTATGCTTAAACTACGTTCATTGAATACGTACCGTTTCAATTGGCCAAAAAGAAACATTAAAAAAAACTCAGCAGAGAACTAACTTCTAATCAGACCAGACTTAAAAGTAATTGTTGGTTTCACCTAACATATAGAGTACTTAGGAAATTTGATTGCTTCCTCGGGAACTGCCCCCGGAGTGATCACCGTGCAATTTCTTTTTTCTTCTTTGCTTTTTTTATTTAATTTTTTTTTCTGTCGGCAACTTTGATTTGTTGTGCCACCCATGACGCAGCCCTCTTGACCCCTACGTATATGGCTGCAATAAGCAAATAGGGACGACAAAATTGCATTTTCAGCTTAGCAACTATTGTCCCTAATTTGAGATAGAGAAATTTTAGATTTGATTATCAATATTAAGATTTTACTGTCGTATTATTTCCTCTTATGTTACTCGCTCACACTATATCTATTAATTTCACCAGCCATGATTCTTCGAACACGGTCTACTATTTCAATCAACCAAAAAATCTCAAGCATGAATATTTCATATTTTCAACACTTAACTTAATTCAAATCAAAACAAAATAATTGTTTTTAAAAGATAATTTTAATTAATTTTATATTTTAAAATTAATTTTATATAATATAATTTACTGAATAATCTAAATTTTATATTAATTTAAAGATAGTATTAGAAATATATAATTATTTGTATCTAATAAATTATTTTTTCAATTATTCTCACAATTTATTTTTTTATTATAAATATTATTTTTATACGCTTAACATATTTTATTTTATAATACCGTGTAGTCTAACTTATTTTGGTACTATTTCTGGTGTGGCCCGGTATCTCAACCATCTAGGTATAACTTTTTCATGTTATACCCGGACCGAGCTAGTTTTTTGACAGGTCTAACCCGCATAGATATGATGATTTGATTAACTGCTTCCTGCTGATGGCCAAGTTGAATCATATACATATATATATGTCGTGCTTCACCACTGTCCACACATTATTGAGCCGAGCAAGGCAAGAAAATGACGAAGCTGGCCAGTATTGCGTTTATATATACATGTATGTATAGATTGTATTGAAGTCAATGTAACCCAATTAACCAAGATGAGATATTTATTTTAAATGTACACTGAATCAGTTTTAGTTTCTTATTGGCTTAAACGATAGTTGGCCTGTCACAAGATGATAGTAGGTAACATGCAGCAATCAATGCTTTATATATACATATTTTATACAAATGATGTGTATGCTTGCAATGTATCCAACAATTTGGAGTCACTTTCCGCGAAAATATTAATGGAGAAGTTATCTCTATGGCGTACAGAACTAATTTTATACCAATTTCGACACCTCATAGTCATGTCTCATTTTTGCTCATGAAAAAAGTATAATTGATATATATATACACATTTGTATTAGCACGATAAGATTCTTGTATCTTGAACGCAGGTTTTATTATGGTAAAAAAACAAAAACAAAAAAAACAAAAAAGGGTCATGATCGGAAGAGTAATAATTTTGAAAACATTAATTTGTTTGTGTAAAATGGATCAATAGATTACCTCTGATGCATCTAGCTCTTCCACTTCAAACTAGCATAAATACACGGGCATTGTGTAGAATATTGCAATTTAAAGAAGAAAAACAGATTGAAATCCTATATATTTTGAAAATCTTATAAGTAAATTTTATTAAATTTTAAAACAGTTGAATGAATTTTATGTGTTTATTTTTGTTACCTATTGAAATCCATTCTATCAACATGAATATAACATTGTTAAACATTATTTACGTGTCATTCAGTAATATAAAATGCATAAACCGACGTTTAGGCAAAAATACAACACCCTCAACTTACACTGGCACTTTTGTCATGGTAAATTTTGGAAGAACTTCAATATTTCACCAAGACAGGTACATATAACCTGTCTGGATTTCTTGGCACTCACTTATTAGATATTCAAAAAATATAGCACTTGGATTTATCTTCTAATGTAAAAAGTAAGATGAATCATGCTATTAACTGAAGTTTACAAAAAAGAAAAGAGAAAAGAGAAAAAAAGGACCAATGCGCAATGTATGGGCATATCACTATCTTCCTGGGTATAGCTTACTATTTTATTTTCTTGTTTCTACCACATTGAAAAGTAATGTTCTGGCTTCCATGTAATTCATGAATTCATATATAGGATTCTACGGGCGATACATACATATATATATGTTTAGAAACAGATATATGTATGTATGTATGTTCATAGTTATCCTACAAAATTGGAGGGCACAAAATCTCCCGGAGCCTTTCTGGAATATGCCCTCTCAACTCTGTCAATACTAATAGGACAGTTGTATACCATAATTTTTATCCTAAAAATATTGATTGAACACTCTCAGAGAGTTTGACTTCTCCATATGTATTTATATACCAATACACACGCACACACGTATACATGTAAGAGGGAATGAAAGTCAACGCGGGAGAATATTTCGTTTTCTCTAGATTTATTGGTGCTTTTTGCTTGCGGTTCCGACCTCCAGAGAAATAGGAGTTAACAGGGGCGGGTGAATCTCACTAGCATAGAAATTATAGCAACTGGCCATGGCGGATTGATTTCTGTGCTCTGTAAAATTGTTTATCATAAAGAAAAATACTATCCCCAATAAATACAAAAATAATATAATTATAATATATATATATTATTTTTATATTAAAATCATATATATTTTAAAATAATTTTTTTAATCTTATATATTTAATTTTAAATTTTAACAACACACTAACATTACTATGACATAATGATATGACAATAAGTTACTGATGTATTATGAAAATTTTATTAATATGTGAGGCCACGTGAGCATATAATTGTCACATGGTGTAATTAAATGATATATAGTGAACCGCTAAAATTATTATTCAATTATATTACGAAACTAAATATATAGAATTGGATAAACTATTTTAAAATATGTAGAATTTAAGTGTAAAAAAAGTTAAATATATAGTATTTTTTATTATAATTCTATTATATGAAACATATAAACAAGGGTTATTTGCCTATTCTATGTATAGTAACAGAACTAAATTGTGGTCGAGGCGTTGGTTTTCATGTAGCTCGTGATATGTGTACATCACTACCGAAGTTCGGCAATTCCTTGTCAAATCATAGGAACTAAAACTTTCATGTCTATGTAAGAAATCATATGAAAGTCTTAATCGATACCCCATGTTTCGACTGGTTCCGATAATCTATAGAACTATATATGCACATCCGTTGAAATCGTAGAGGATAATGATGGAAGGAGTTGACTAGAGAGAAAATTACATAATATTTTAATTTGAAGAAACAATTGCCTGTTTTGCCTTATATAGCTTTAATCATTTAAATATGAGATGCTGAAGCTTAATTGATATGGAAGAACTAATAGTTACAAGAACATGTTAGATATGATGCCCATAATTGCAAGTGCCTCTAGCCAAATTATATCATAGGAGAGTTATGACTTTGCCCAAGAAAGGTTCAGTTGCCCATGTATTATCAGGGTCTTAAGAGGTCATTTGTCCTCTCGATCAACAGCTAGCGAGGCAGCAAAGTCATTCCCCTTATCGAAATTTTGAGAGCAATGCCCTCTTACAATTTTTCTTGCATCGAAAAAGACGTTGGGTGAGGCAAAGTAATTTTCGGCATGCGGAGGAGGTAAGGTGATAGGTGAAGGCATTATTGTGCACCACTAAATTTATAATTGTATAATGGAGGCAAAATGTTATACCTATTCTTGTCTCTATCTAGATAATAATAATGATTTATTCACAATATACACGTACGAAGTTTTGACGTGTGGTATTGGACTAATTAGATTGGACCTTGTAGATTAAAAAGAAAGAAAAGATTAGACCTGGGAATTGAGAGCTTAAGAATTACGCAGCTCCCTGTAACCTCAGCTATTTTTTCCATGGATTTATAATTCTTTTTTTAATCATCCCATGTACTGTTGAGGTTTGTTTTTTCTATAGTGGCAACCTAGCTGCCCCACTATAGGATATTCGAATTTTTGCATTCAAACGAGTTAAACAACTAACGTTCATTGGTTTTATTAGCATAACAGCACCAAAGATGCAATACGGTATGAGAAGTTGGTATCCTCTAAGGCCTAACTCAAAAAGTACAAGAATAACATATGCTTTTAAGGATGTCTTGTTCTGAATTATTCTCAGCTATCCATCATCTCTAATGGCATCCAAGTCATATCACACTCGGATGGCCTTGAGAACGAATTAGAGGACAAATATACTGCTGATACACGCACCTCGGTTATTTAATAACGTCTATGGTAAAAATGTTGGCTGGCACATATGATTAAGTTAATTTGTAATTTTACAAGAATGAGGATTTGGTACAGTAATACTCCGTTCTTAACCTAACAACTAAGAAATTATATGTTCGATTCTCATTATAAAACTTTTCATATCATTTTATTACTTCCTCATTTCTATTATTTTATTCTAAACTTATAAGTCATTTATGTAATAAAAAATAATAATTGTACATAGTGTGTCGGTTACATGATTTATTGGTAAATTTAAATGTGAAAATCAAGAAAACGGAAGTTGAGCGACTTTGTATACAGTAAAGAGGGCAAGACAGGAAGATGGAGAAAATGAACGAATAGTAAAAGAGGGAGGAAGGAAAAGAGGAATTGACAATTGATCAGATTAATAGAGGGAGAGTAGTTAGTTACACTATTTGTAAAATTACCATGTCATCATTTTTTTCTGAATCAAGTGGATACGAAAAAGAATTCAATTTTATGTGTAATGTGTAATTTTGTAAATTTAATGTGAGGCTAAGTGAGCCGAGAAACTTTGTCATTGACCAAAGGGTCATCATATTAATTAGACCTACATTAGTTTCATCCGGACATTCATTAGAAGGTTGACGCACAAGAATGGAATTGGAATCATGTTAGAAATTGGAATCGGATAGAATAAGAATGAAGGGTCATTATTATTATTTTATTTGGTACTATTTTAAAATTAACGGAATGAATTTTGATGTAAAAATATTTTACTAATTATACCATTACATATTTATAATCCACTAAAATTTCATAATGCTTTAAAAAATTTATAATATCTATATATTCTTACTTTTATCCTAATTTTTAAAATTTTCATAATTTAAGTTATAATTTTCAAAATTTCCAT
>CXYZ01002088.1:79420-117521 GCA_900006705.1 Sonneratia caseolaris
ATAAAAAATAGAAATTAAATATACTTAATTTTCTATAATTTAAGATTAAAACATCTAAATTTCCTTTTCGACAAGTTAATGATAATTTCTGTATGTGGTAATGAAGAATTAATTGAATGTAAATTGTTTACAAAATTAATTGAAATATCAGACACTGAAAAAATTGTGATTAGTATATTTAATAATTATTTTATTATATATGAAAATAAATCATTGCTTATCATGTGGCCTAAGGGCACATAATCCATTCGTTAAGTACAATTAAGATATACGTGGTAAATTATTAATGTTTATTCTATATCTTTAGGGTACGGGTTCGGTAAATCCATATATATATATGTGTGTGTATTGCATCAAAGCAATTTCTTATATGTAGGAAATTACTCACGTCCTTATAGAAAAGCAAAAGAATTATTTAAGTTAAATGTCATATGAGGATTTATCGATTTCATTCATTACATTTTTCCTTTTCACCAAAAGTGCATTTTAATATTTTTACATGATAATTAACGAGGAAAGACGTGTGGGCTTTTGTTAGCCCTCGAGAATAAAGCATGTAAGCAAGTTGAGAAACAAAAAAATAATAATAAGGACCATTAGTTAGAACAATCTACTTCTTAATATACGTTTATGTAAGCATGTGTTTGCGTTGAGGGGTTTGGAGGGATTATAAGGGGAGGAATTTGGGGGATAAGAGAATATTTTGTTTGGTTATTTTAGTTATGAGGGATATGGAAGCGTGGGTTATTTCTCCAATCTATATTCTTCTATATTTTAAAGTGGAAAATAAGAAAGGATAATGAGAAATATAGATGAAATTTATCATTTCACCGTCCAATTGAATAATTAGAGAGAAATTTAAGGGTATAATTGTCTTTTTATATACTTTTACCTGTCTTGTCCCTCCATAACCTTTACACCTCCCATCTCCTTTCCTCTTTAATCCCCCCTTCCCCTCACCTTCAAATCCCTCCAATCCTTCCCTCAATCCAAACAAATCGTAAAGGTAAATTACCTAAAAATATATGAGATTTCGTATATTATTGTAACTTTCGGTCATAACCAAAGTAAATACTTAGATTTAATCATTTGTTTATAAAATATTACCAGTAGTGCAAATACCGTTCATTTTCCCTTTTATGCGTTGGCATGGCACTGTCAATATGCAATAATATGTGTATTGGGTATTGGGTATTGGGTATATCATATCAGCACTTAATAAAAAAAAATTAACGGGTTAAAACTCATGATATTTTGTTAATAAAAAGAGTAAAACAGTGTCTATATTATTTATTATTGAAAGTCGAAAATATACGAAAAATGGTTATCATGTATTTTTTGACAATTTACCTTCGCGACAACATTTTTCTAAACATATTTTTCTCCAATGTTGACCAATTTATCGACGCGCTCTGCCGCGCGTAAGAGAAGACTTCAGTTACCGGTAACTGGTGCCGGGCGTCTATAAATGTCGGGCTCCACAAACTGGACGAGCTCCATGGGAGGGAGAGAGAAGAGAGGAAATCAAAAAGTCACTCTGCCTGCCCTGTTTCTGATCCACATCCGTCTCCACGGTTACCTTAATGCTGAAAGCCATGGAGTCCAACGAATTTGAACGTCACAAGCCTCCTTGTTTCCTTATACATTGATCCCACTGCTTCCGAAACAGTCTCTCGAACTCGTCATAATGCGTCTTCGTCGGCTTGGGTTGCTTGGACCACCGATGGTGAAGCGTAGAGCCGGCCTACGGATGAAACAAGCTGGTCGTAGTTCCTACTTCGAAGACTAGACTAGAGTTCTGTTCGTGATTCTTTCAGCTACCAAAGACATCTGTTTGTTTTCTTTTTAGCATTTCCTGTTTCAACTGAAGTTCTTCATATCGTATGGAAACTACTGCCCTAAGACAGTTTCTTGAGGGCCTCTGCAACAATTCTTGCTGGGAGTATGCCGTCTTTTGGAAGGTTAGGCATCAAGTCCCCGCGTAAGTTTCTAACTCTGCCTCTGGAGTAGAATAGGTAATTTTTGCTGTTGTTGATGCAACGATCCGACTCCTTCTGGAACAGGTCTCGGTTGAATTTCTTAGAAAACATTGAGCGACAGATGAATCATGACCGCTGGAATACGGATAATAGGAAAGAAAGAGAGTCCCCTGTGATTTAAATACCACTGGAACTTTGGATGTCTATAAATTATACATAGGTGGAATTGCAAATCTTTGTTTTCTGGGTTTTTGGAGTCTGATGGCGATGGTAAATTCACTGATAGACCAAAGCTGAAATTCGATCATCAAGCTTATACTCGAAATAAGGTGGAGATATCTGTACAAGAACCTTCTGATTGATTTGTTCTTCATAATTTTTTTAAGCTGAGGTAGCCTAAGCCTGTCGCAGTTTGAAGCAGGCATATCAAGAATTTATAGTACAAAAATGAAAGGAGAGCCATCCGCTTTGAGTAGCTCCTATGTATCTAAGTCTCACATGGCTTATACACATTTTTCAGTATTATCAATAACTGAAGGAGAAATTATCATCTGCCTCTAACATGTGCTGCATGTAATTTTCAGGGTTCTGTCATGGGAAGATGGTTATTGTAAACAGCCAAGGCTGAGAACGTCACCAGAGAATTCACTCGATATTTTAAACTTTGATGGGTCAAGTGAGATACCTTTCTTTGATGATGAAACTGGTCTGCCCTACGGAACTGCAATCCAGTATCCAATTGAACTTCTGATGGTTGATATGTCATGCCTACAGCACATGCTGGGAGAAGGGTATATAGCTATCTGTCTCAATTCCTATGAGTTTGTTTATCCCTTCTTCTTGTCTCTGATTTACTGTCAGCTTATCATCCTGTATACTGATCTGATCCTTTTGGTAGAAAGCTGCTTCAGAATTACCCTTTACATGTCTCATATATTTCCACTACTCTTGCTGCATCACTGGACAGAAGGTCCTTGTAATCCATCTGTAAACAAAATGCATTTGAGTCCATGTTATTATTTGAAAAAGTAAGATACATCACGAGGCATCTAATGGGGTTCTGCATGAATTGACTAGCACCATAATGGCCTTTTCCTTCATCCATTAGGCAAAATATGGAAGTCTTCAGTGCAATAACAGCTGTTATAACTCTTTCTCTTAGGATGGTTGGCAAAGTGGCATGCACATACAACTACCTTTGGCTCTCTTCTGAAGATATTTCAGCTAATCAGCTCAAATGCGACAATCCTGTAGAGGTGAGTTTCTTAATAACAGAATTTCATATCACTCTTCACTGAAACAGAGATGGTCACCTAATATCTTTGAATCCATTGCAGTTTCCAGAAGAATGGCTGCCTCATTTGCTGGCCGGTATCAAGGTAAAAATTATCTTCATTCTATCTCTCTTGGGATACTTACGAAAATATGGTTTATAACAGGTCATTTGATAAAATGATTCCTATAACTTGTCTGTAAGACAACGGAGTTGCTAGCACGCGGCTTTAAGGAACGGTAATTCATGCTGAGTAAATTTCACATAAGAGCCTTCTGTATATGCAACTTTGTTTAGCTTTAAAGCTTCCACTTCACATTAATATAGATGATCTCCTTATGCAGACAGTCCTGCTGGTGTCCATGCATCCTTTTGGGGTCTTGCAACTTGGTTCCTCCGCAGAGGTGAGCCTTGATGTGCCATTTTGTCATCATGCATGTATATTTCAGGTTGCACAGGCTTTAATCTTTTGAATAATCCCTAAATTGAACAAGCGTTCAGGTTGCTGAAGACGCAGCACTTGTCAATCACATCAAAGAGAGTTTTATCGCACATCAAGTTCTTTCTGGATATGCCACACCTCCCACTCCAGGGGAAGATCATCCCCTTCGCTCGTCACTGTCATTTGATGACATGGATCAGGCATCATACATCACTAATGCCAATGCTGATAAACTGCTACATGAAGAGTCACCGGTTGACAGTGAGGAATCAACTGAAAGCAATACTTTGATATTCGGTTCTCTGCATGAGATCTTTGAAGATCTAGATGAGAATAAGGATCTTATTCATTCAGCAATAGGCCTTTCTGGATTGTTGATTCCCTTAAATGAGCCTTTTGAGCCAAGCCAGTTGGAGATAGCACAGAGTGAGCAATTCTCAATCTCATACAACGAAGCAGATTTATCTGGGTTTTCCAACAGAATAATGGACTCTCACGTCGCCAGTAATATCACCACAGGACTCTGTGGAGAGGCCAAAGAGGAAGCACAGTATAAGAGTTATGAATCTCGGGATAGTATATTTGGCATTCCAGTGGATTTTGACCTCTTTGAGGCATTTGATTCATCTTTCCCAAACCAAATGAGTGGGTTTCCAGGATATGAAGCACTCCCAATTGATATCCAAGATTTTCCCCATGGTATTGGGCCTTCTTCTCAGGACCTTGGGGAAGGTGATGCGAAGGTTAAAGCAGAAGATCTCTTAGAAGCTGTAATTGCAAGCTTTGGTGATGGTCTAGATGGGACTTCACCAAACAGTTCAGAGACACTAACATCACCAGCAGCCCAAGTAGTCCAATGTGATCCTATTGTTTCCTCTCGATCACTGAATAAATTGAATGAACTTGTCAACGGAGGTGGTCACATTTCAGTTCTAAGGAATAATATCGAATCAGCATTTGACACAGGCTACAGAAACTCTTCTAGCAAACATTCAAATTCGGCTTCATCAAGGAGCGTGGTTAGCTGTTTAACTGACAAGGAACAGAATAAAGATGGACAGAAGCATCAGTTGAGTGGAAGCAAAAGAAAGGGCAGATCAGGTGATAGTCAGAGGCCGAGACCGAGGGATAGACAGTTGATTCAGGACAGGGTAAAGGAACTTCGAGAACTTGTCCCCAATGGCTCCAAGGTTGGTCTTTCTTGCAGTAGTGCTCTCTTATGCCTTATGTAACACACTGCTATATCTCCGTGAATTGAATCTATTGCTATTACTGATCCACTGTCTCCAATTATATGATCACAGTGTAGCATCGATGCTCTTCTTGATCGAACGGTGAAGCACATGCTTTTCTTGAGAAGCGTAACAAACCAAGCAGAGAAGTTGAGAAAATGTGTGCCGCTGAAGGTCCAGTTTTCTCCATTTCTCAATACCTCAAATGTTACTTGACTTGTGAATAACAAAATAGACATATCCATGTTATGTCCATGATCCAATTCTGTGGATGTATTCTAACAACTTCTTGAGTAAGATTGGGTAGGAAAGTGAATTGAAGTTATGGGTTTGTGATTAAATTTGTGGTGGTCTATGCAGGAAAGTAGGCCGAAGATTTGGAAATCACTTGGGATCGACAAGGAAGATTGCGAGAGGAGAAGAGGCTGGGCTTTTGATTTTGGAGGCGAGTTCCAAGTCTTCCCCATAGTGGTGGAGGATCTTGAACACCCAGGACAAATGCTGATTGAGGTCAGTTTTCCTATGTATCTCAACATTCCCCCAGAACCAAAGACATAGATAGGCCATTGTTTTCAGCTTCCTGAATAGTGTCCTAGAGTCTAATGCAGAGAAACTCTGGATGCAGATGATGTGCGATGAGCAAGGTTTGTTTTTGGAGATTGCTCAGGTGATTAGGCGATTAGAACTCACGATCCTGAAGGGAGAGCTGGAGACCCGTTCAGATAACACCTGGGCCCACTTCATTGTGGAGGTATCAATCAGATTTTCCATGTTATCCTCCGCATCATGGCATGGCAAAAGGATGATGATGAACAGAATGAGGTTTTGATCCTTCTAATTGGTTTTTGGTTCAGGCATCGAAGGGATTCCAGAGAACCGAGATCTTCTGGCCACTGATGCAAGTTCTGCAGCAGAGAGGGAAGCCAATATCAGGCATCCTCTAATAATGATTGAGGCACCACTGATCCTTTGTTTGATGTTCTCCAGATCCAAAGCTTGTAATATAGGCTTGTTGAAGACTATGCAGCATAGAATCTCACGTCAAGGGAGTATGCCAATTTGTCAGGCTTTCTTTCTAGTAGTGTCTACGAGCTGGCAGTTTGCTATCATTCTTGATATAGCCAACTCCATGAACGTTAGTTCTCTGTTGCATGATAGTGCAGTGTTGCTGTATCTGAGCGACAACTTGATGATATTACTGCCCTATTTATTTACTTTGAGTTACTTAAGGTGACATTTTCCTTTAATCTGCGATGGCATTAAGTTACGAGACACCGTACAAATGTTCAGAAGTTTGTTCTGCCCCACTCCAATTTCTGTCTGTGCGTGCCCAAGGAAAGTAGAAAAACAAACCAAAGCTTTAAATTCGGTGTAAACTCAGAAAATTCGAGAATATTTTATTGTACTCTTCAATCAAAGGGTTACAAGATACATGTAGAAATCGACTGATCCTAGTGTAAGGAAAGTATCAAACGGGAAAGGAAAACAATAGTTTCTAGGATAAGAAAGAATATGCTAGTGATAAATTTAAAAAAAAAAAAAAAGAAGAAGAAGAAGAAGAAAGAATACAAGATATTTCAATATTCTGCTTGAATGTGAAAACTCATATTCCATTCTGGTAAGTCAAGGCTAAGGGTAAATGAAAAAAATTGGAATTTACACTAGTTTAAGAAATTACTGCTAGGTTGGTTGGGAATCTATTTGTTATTTACCTAGAGAACCACGGTACTAATTATTTAGGTTCTTATTATTCGGTCTAGAATCAGAGTATCCGAGAGTTCTATTATACTTAAAGAGGCCTGTGAGCTAATCAAAAGGCCCTATTATTAGTACCCTAATATCGATTCTAAATTCTCGATGTGGAAAAAAACTAGCTGGCATCTTCATCAAATGCACCAAACGACTATTCCGAAATCCCAGATCAAAGAGAACAAATTTAAACGTGAAAACTCAACAGTTAGCCTAAGTTGACAAAGTTCACCAAAACTTTGTAAGTAATTTATGAAATTATAGGTAGATTTCTCTTATTGAGCACATAATTCTTAGTAAATCAATTATACATATGCTTATATATAGATTTACTTGAACTTATAGGCTTATGGGAATTTATGAGTTTGGGGAAATTTCTTGTTATAAAAAAAACCTGCTGCATGTCAAACTCTATTCTATCATGTCACCATGGATAAAAAGTGACTGTGAGGAGCATGAGAGATTTAATACATGCCTAATCTTGCACCATTCGCTTCTGTCGGACAAATGAGACATTTTATAACTGATATTACAATTGTCAAATGGGTACCGACTAGACTTGGAACCGGTAAAAATTTGCCCTATGGAGAAAGTTCTAGATTTATTTTGATAAAATTCAAATAAGCTCCAAGTAGAAAATTTGAGAATTAGTTTATTTTGATTTGATGGAAAACGATTTGTATAAAATTATTTTCTTATTGTCGGTTGTGGGTCCAATTTGTGAAGCTTTGAATTCATTTACTCTGGAAAAATCTCAGATGCATTCTTAATCCATTATTTTCCCTTTAATACTCTTTAAGTTACAAATCATAGTACTAGTTTGGCTCGAGATGAACATTCTAATAATTAGATGCGACTTTTTATATAAGGCATTGGGACGCAGTTATTACTTATAGATTGCACCATTCTTATTAAAAAAAATTATAACTTTTGAGATGAATTTTAGGATCCAAAAAATATCGAATTAAAACTAATTCGATATTTTTTTTATGAAGATAAGTTTATTTCTTTTTGATCAAGTTAGCTAGGTCAATATTTTGCTTGATTATTTAAGATTACCTTGGATTGAATTAATGCACGTTTCTTTAGGGTTAAAAATTGAAATCCCTAACTTTTATAGGCTAAACTAAGGTCTTTACACTATCCTAGTTAATCCCATGAATCCAATTTGTAATAAATAAAAGAGAAAAAATAATTCTACTCATGTATGTATCAGAATTTTCTTCTATATAGTCGTGATTAAGTTGTTACCACACGCACCTAATAATATCATGATCCAT
Organism: Sonneratia caseolaris; assembly: GCA_900006705.1. Taxonomy (NCBI): domain Eukaryota; kingdom Viridiplantae; phylum Streptophyta; class Magnoliopsida; order Myrtales; family Lythraceae; genus Sonneratia; species Sonneratia caseolaris. The sequence continues at coordinate 87,376 of CXYZ01002088.1, forward strand.
GGTGGCCAAAATAATTCAAAACTCACTTTCATATAGTTATTTATATTTGAATTCTCATATTTGAGTCATTCTCACAAGTGCATCAAAACATTTGGTAAAAACATGCTATTGGGGTCGAGGTCTAGAGAAAGCATTTTCTTAGATTACCATAAATGATGTGGTATTAACATGATGATTGCTAAACATTGACTATTTAGTTGAAATTATACATTCACAATTAAATATAAAAACCGAATATTACATTATGGTAATAATTAGATCACCACTGCCAACACTCTTCATAGCACGTTAAAAAGATGCACCTAAACCTTTAAGTAATCTGTCCGCTGTTGCTGCTGGCAGAGGAAAACGCGTTTGAAATAGTCCACACTGAAGTATCATCAGTTGACTTTTGGTATCTCATCACACGCACACTTAACAGAGAGGAAATGTTCTGGTAGCTTCGAATAAATATTAACTATTGGACCAATAACTCGTTAGTTTATATTGTAACACTGTTAAACTAGTACATTTCAAATGCGTTCTACAATCACGGGCTACCATAGTTTTTACTTTTAAATCGCCAGAGATGTACTTGCCGCGGTGATTCCTTGAGTCAAACTTGGTAGGCTCAAGTCAAGCCGCGGAAAGACTGAGATCGGCTAGGAAAAGATGTCTATAGAAACATCTTGACGACGTGATAGAGGGGAAAGGAAAGATACATGAGATGTGATGGATACTTTCTGTTATAAATAAAATCTACTTAAATCTTTCAGAAAGGCAAATTAAATATAAATTCTTTTGATAATTTTTTTTTGGCCATATAAACATCTCATTAAACCTTAACTGAATCTATAGATAGTTACGTACATCAGAAACTGAACCCTCATCACTGTCAACATTTACAGCCTTATTGCAAATCAAATTAAGTAAAGAGGATGGTATAACTATATCCCAAACAGCAGGGAGCATCTTCCTTTTCCCGTTTTGTGCTATCCAATGAGCATATTTATTGGCCTCTCTCCTTACAAGATTGATTCTCATAACCTCATAGTAGCTTCAAGCCACCGTCACTTACACTCAACACATCCTCTATTTCCCAGTCACTCCTTCAAGCAGTATTTGTGATATCCTTGAAAATTAGCTCCAAATCCACTTCCAGCTGCACTCTTCTCTATCCTTTTCTTTTCGCCAGCTCCACACCCAGTTTCAAAGCTAAAGCTTCACTCCGCTCAGCTGATTTACTATAGTAGTGCAATCCCACTCCTGCACCCATCACAACAGAGTTGTCTCTTCCTAGCACCCCATTTCCTGCCTCCCCTGCCTGCCCCACTATCAAAAGCACCATCAGACTTTATTTTGATGATGCCTTCTTCAGGTTTCAACCACCTGCTTCTACCTTTTCCATCACCCTAATCCTCCCTTTCCTCCTTCACTTTACCTTTCCTTCGTTCCTCCTCCAGCAGAAACTCACAGCATGCCCCCTTAGACTTCGAAATCACCTCATATACATTGGGAGATTTCTCCTTATTCATCACCTTATTTCTGCCCTTCCAAATGTGCCATAAGGCAAAAGCCAGCTGGGATATCATCCTCTAATTCTCCTGCCCTTTTAATTTGTCTTCACATACCATCCCTTCAAGCCACCAGTCAAACGTGCTTATACTCAAAACTGTTAATGAATTTTCATAATAAAAATTGAATTTAAGAATAATAGCGGATAAAAGAAATGATATTATTGTATAAGCAGGCCTTGGTAATTGCTCGGTCCCACCTCCACAACCAGCACACATTCCTGCCCCACCAAACCTAAAGTGAGCAGTATAGACTACAGTACAACTACAGAAAGCCTCCGAGCCGCCCACAACGCCATCATCCCTACATTTACTTGCAATGATCCAGAGAAGAGCGAAAGGGTTGATTCCTGGATCTATCCTTTTATTGCATTCTTGTAACTAATCAGCTGGTTCTTCGTCTCCTTCTCTTGTCTCCTGTCTGTTCTCGAACAGAAATGGCCGCTTTCACTCAACCCCGGCCGCCGTCCCTTGTCCTCATCCTCCTCTTCCTCCTCCGGCTTGCTTATTCCCAGCAGCAGCGACCCAACACCGTCGGCGTTGATCTTTACTTCCCGGGATTCAAGAACTTTGCTGCCAACATCTCCCTCTCCGGCATCGCCAAGATTCAGCCCTCCAACGGCCTTCTCCAGCTCACCAACCAGACCAGCCGCCTCCTCGGCCACGCGTTTTACTCCTCCCCTTTCCAGCTCAAGACTGCTCCCGGTGGCTCTGCGCTCTCTTTCTCCACCTCCTTCGTCTTCTCCATCGTCCCCGAGTACCCAAAGCTTGGGGGCCACGGTCTCGCTTTTGCTCTCTCCCATTCCCCGGACCCCGCTGCCCTCCCTAGTCAGTACCTCGGCCTCCTCAACTCCTCCAACATGGGCAACTTCTCAAACCACGTCTTCGCGGTCGAGTTTGACACTGTCCAGGACTTTGAGTTCGGGGACATTGATGATAACCACATCGGGATTGATATCAATAGCTTGGTCTCCAATGTTTCAGCTTCTGCTGCCTACTATGCCGAGGATGGTTCAAGGAAGCATAATCTGAACCTGAAGAGCGGGAAGCGCATATTTGCATGGATTGATTACGACTCAGACAGCACAATTATTAACGTGACGGTGTCGCCCAATGCTCCAAAGCCCACAAAGCCTATACTGTCATTTAAGGTTGATCTGTCGCCGATTTTGAATGAATATATGTACGTCGGCTTCTCTGCTTCCACGGGCTTGCTGGCAAGCTCGCATTACGTGTTGGGTTGGAGCTTTAGTATGGGAGAAGGAGAAAGCAAAGCTCTGGAGCTCTCCTCTCTACCTTCACTACCAGGCCCTAAGAAAGACCACCCAAAGGATCTTGCAATTGGAGTTTCGATCTCTGCAATCCTGGTTCTAGTCCTTGCAATATGCATGGTGTTTTATGTTGTCAGACAGATAAGGAATGCAGACCCAGTTGAGGAATGGGAAGTGGACATCGGGCCTCACAGGTTCTCCTACCTGGAGCTTAAGCGGGCGACCAACGGGTTCAAGAGCAAGCAACTACTTGGTACTGGCGGATTTGGTAAAGTCTATGGAGGGACTTTGCCTAACTGCAGGACGCCGGTTGCAGTGAAGCGAATTTCTCACGAATCAAAGCAAGGATTGCGCGAATTTATATCAGAGATCTCCACCATTGGCAGGCTCCGCCACCGGAACTTGGTCCAATTGCTGGGATGGTGCCGAAGAAGAGGTGATTTGTTGATTGTTTATGAGTTCATGCCCAATGGGAGTTTAGATAAGTTCCTGTTCGATGAGCCAAATATGGCTCTCAGTTGGTCCCAGAGGTTCCACATCATAAAGGGAGTTGCATCGGGCTTGCTCTACTTGCACGAGGGGTATGAGCAGGTCGTGATCCACAGAGATGTCAAGGCAAGCAATGTGCTGCTCGATGGAGAACTAAACGGCAGGCTTGGGGACTTTGGGCTGGCGAGATTGTACGATCACGGATCACACCCTAGCACAACTCGAGTCGTGGGCACGTTGGGCTACCTAGCCCCAGAAATCTCCAGGACGGGGAAGTCTGATGCATCCTCTGATGTCTTTGCTTTTGGCACGTTCTTGTTAGAGGTTGTGTGTGGAAGGAGGCCGATCGAGCCCAAGGCCCCGGCTGAGGAGCTTGTCTTGGTGGACTGGGTCTGGGAGAGGTACCATGAAGGAACAGTTCTGAGTGTGGTCGACCCAAAGTTGAAAAGAGAGTTCAACGGGAATGAGGTGTCAATGGTACTGAAGTTGGGGTTGCTGTGCTCGAACAGTAAGCCTGATCAGAGGCCTAGTATGAGGCAGGTAATTAGGTACCTGGATGGGGAGGTTGAGGTGCCCGAGAGCGCAAGAGCACCCGGGGCTCTCGAGACCGAGAAAGATCATGTGGATTTTGAGGAATTTCTTGACCCGTTCCCCTCATCCTCATTTGATAAGATGAGCACATCTTCTTTCGAAAGGGGGAGGGACTTCGATGCGGATTTTATGTCTCAATCAACTTCTCCTGTTCCCCTTCTGGATGGTGGCCATGTTAGATAATTTTGGTCTGTCCAACGTGACATGTCCACTTTCTTCCTTCTCATTTTTCTGTTGTATGCAACCTTCGTAGGTTATATACATGCTTTCATTAACTAGATGATTTATTAAGCTCCATGAGTGGAATTTCCTCCGTCTGAGAAAGGTATAACATTTATAAATATAGAGGCAGTTTACTTTGCAAAGAAAGAAATAACAGGGCAGAGACATGTGCTCACGGTTGGAGACAATATTAAAGGAGAGTACTTGGACCAAAATAGAAACCATCGATTCTCCAGCATCTTCCGAAAGATTCTCACACAGCTGAACTCGACTGGTGTTGAAATCCACAGCTGTAAAAACAGTCGGGTCCAATCACTTGGACCGGCAATCTGGGTTTCTCTTTCCTCTGCCACGAGACCCGCCAGCTCTGGCTACCGACTGCCTCACTACTTAGCTACTCCCCTCTAAACCTCCATGCTATTCTGAAACCATGACTTACAGTCAACAGCGAGGGACAGATATTGAATTCACCAGTAACACACATGGGACATGACCATATCATTGCAAAGTAATGGTCCTGTTGTCGGCATTTTGTATCGGATGGACTGGAAGAGAATCAAATGAAGGATTCGGACCTACTCATGAGAAGGACCCACGAACCAATTGATGGATGACATAGCAAGGTGCGGCATTTGACATATCAAAGAAAAGTGTCACATCATAAGTTTATATCATTAATTTAAGAAGGCTAAAATGATATCATACCCTTTTACTAAATATAAAATATTGATTAGCTTAACATCCCATGGCAATCTTTAACGGAGGAATTAGTAATTTTGCAAGATCATTTTTACAATTTTCCTTTAAGAACATAACCCTTTATGAGTTCATATATGTGCCTGCACATGAATTTAGACTCGTGGATGTAATGGGCTTAACTATGTTTTTAGAACTGGACAAATCCAGGCTTGTTTGCTTGATCTTTAAGTCAAGACTAGGCCCACTATCCGGACAGGCGAGAGAACAAGAACGGCTCTCCTCGAGACATTAGAAATGGGAGACAGCTGATGTTGTTGCTGGGAAGTGGTGGGAACATTGACCGTATAAACACATACAAAAAAAAGGGGGGACAGATTGTATATTTATTTCGATCTATCCAAGAGAGAATAATCCTAGTTAGAATTGTCGAGAGTTATGCACCTTCTCAAGTTTCCGCAACCTATCTCTAGTACTCTCCTGAACCAATCGAGTTTCCTCTGAGCCAATGCCAAAGCGGTGACTGTGTTTTGATTTTGGAGCGTATAATTGCTCTAACCGTCCATTGGTTCATTTATTCATTCATGGACATAGTTGCGCAATATGTTGGACTTTCTTCGAATTTCAGGTTGATCAAGTTGGAGTATGCCGGATATCTAGCTCTGGAACTATCCCCTGGAACAGAGCCAAACTCTTCTGAAGGCTGCTCTCCATTTCGTAATTGTCGGCATGGACTGCGCGTTAACTGTTATCCGAAATAGTAAAATGAGATCCTAAAAATACAACATAATCATATTGAACAATAAAAATTATTACTTTCTTATTTCATTAGAAAACTGAGTGACAAAAATAGAGGAAAAAGAATAAGATAAAACCTGATCAAATAAGAAATTAGACAATAAAAAGAAATGTAAGGGTATATATGATAAACCAAACCCAAAAGCAAGAAAGTTGAATTTCGTGGTAATTATAATATCCTTAAAATTAATCTCCCAAGACTCAACAAGTACAGACCATGTGAGTTGCACAAATCTCTAATTTTCAACTAACTCCAATAGATTCAAAACATTATAAAAAAAAATGCTTGAAAAAAGACAGAGGACTCTAATGCAGGTTTTGACGGCATTTTTCTTATCATTTGAAAGGGGGCAACTGGCTCCTATTTGTAGAGGCGCATGGGGCGATAGTTTAGGTTTTGAGAATCTTCAGATATTTGATCTAATCACACTAGATTCTATTGATCGACCACAGTCTCTGCGTTTCTCTACCATTGGCAATGCCTTGCTTGAGCATGAGCTGTGCCTTGCTCTACCACAGGCGATGCCTTGCTCGACCACGGGTTGTGCCTTGCCCAACCATTGGTGATGATGGCTTGGTCAACCATAGAGACAGCCCTCGATTAACCCCGGGCTATGTGTTTGGTCACTCATGGGCAGTGGGCTTGCTCTACCATTGGCAATGCCTTTCTCCACCACAGGTCGTGCCTTGGTCTTCCATGGGCGATGCCTTCTCTACCATGGGTTGTGCCTCACTCTACCACGAGTGATGCCATCTCTACAATAGGTTGTGCCTCACTCTACCACAGACGATGCCTTCTTGACCACTGCCTGTGCCTTACCCTAGCACGGGCAATCGCTTGGTCGACCATAGAGAAAGCCCTTGGTTGACCCCGAGGAAAGCCCTCAGTCGACCACAAGTTATGTGCTCGGTCACTCACAGGTAGTGCCATGCTCTACCATGGGCAATAGCTTGCTCCACCATCAGCCTACGCCTTGGTCTACCACAGGCAATGCCTTCATGACCACGGGCAGTTCCTCGCTCTACCGCAGAGACAACCCTCAGTCGACCACGGGCTGTGTGCTCGGTCACTCACGGGCAATGCCTTGCTCTACCACGAGTTATGGCTTGCTCTACCACTAGTTGTCCCCTACTCTACCATGAGCAATCACTTGTTTGACCAAAGAGATAGCCCTTAGTTGACCATAGGCTGTGTGCACTTGGTTGCTAACAAACAGAGCCTTGCTCTACCATGGGCCATGCCTTGCTTGACCATGATGACAACCCTTGTTCGATCTTGGGGCGGTGCCTTGATTGACGACCGAGACTACTCTTTGTCCACCACAAGCAGTGCCTTACTCTACCAAGGGTGATGCCTTGTTCAACCACGGGTTGTGCCATGCTCTACCATAAGTGATGCCTTGTTGATGCCTTGCTTCACCACGGGCAATGGCATGCTTGACCTTGGACAATAGTTTGGTCAACCAAACGCTATGCCTCACTCTACCACGGGCAATCACTTGCTTGACAACGGCCGGTGTCTTGCTTTACCATGGGTTGTGCCTGGCTTTACCCCAGTTAATTGCTGGATCAACCATGGCCTGTGCCTCACTCTACCCCAGGTGATAGCTTAGTCAACCATAGAAACAACTCTCAGTCAGCTATGGGCTGTACACTCAGTCGCTCACATGCTGTGCCTTCCTCTACCATGGGCAATGCCTTACTCGACCATAAGTTGTGCCTTGCTCTGCCATTGGAGATGCCTTGCTCTACATGGATACTTGAGGTTTCCATCCACAGAGAGCTCACAGGAAAGAACACATTAGATTCTCAAGTCGAAGTGTAGAAGTAGGCAGTGCCGGCATGTTTTCAGGACTCATTTAATAGCTGAATAGCCTAAAGAATGTGTTTATGGAAAAACTAAGACAAGACAGAATAAGTATTTTCACTAACTGTATGAAAGGATATGGATGAACAAACTCGACGATCATGCTGGTATTAGGATGGATGACAATCGCCATTATTTGTCACTTCCTGCCTATTAATTAACTCTTGAAAAAATCACCTGGTTGATAACCAAAGATTGCAAAACCCACTGACGATACAACTATTAGGAGTTGAATCTAAGATTCAAATAGCAAGGGAGAGATCACAAGTTAGTAGGACCTATTTCCAAGGAATGAAGACTAACATTGCATAATTATACACAAGAAAGAATGACATCATCGCCAATTTGCTTGGTATAAAGACTTGAAATAATATTACCTACAGAATTCTGCATTCTCAGCAATGTAAGTTCGTCGAACAAATTACCAAACTTATGTTCTAAAAGACAAGTAATGATACATGTCTCTCCCTCCTTTGCTAAAATACACCCCAAAAAAATGGAAGGATGGGAGGTGTGGTGCGGGGAAGGGAATGCTAGGATCACAGAAGACTGGCAGGTGGTCTAAACTTCCACCTTTCCCTAAGAGACATGCATATTATTTTAAAGGAAGAAGGATCCTCACATCACCATCTAGCTTGAGCTATCTCGCCCATGAGTGGCTTCAGATGGACCAGCTCCTAATAGCAATGGAGCCGCCTTCTTCTCACTAGAACTTTTGTTAGCTTCTGTACTCGTTGACCAAGCCATGGGGGGAGGCTCAAAGTGCTTGCCCGCAACATCAGGAGGAGGAGCATCTTCCCCAGGAAGGACAAGGAGCCCTTGTTCCCTCAGAGCAGAAGGCTCCTTGTAGCAGTTACTCCAGAGCGAGTAAACAAGCTGCCTCTCCTCTCTTGCGGCTCCAAGATCATCCGGAGACATTAAACTGATGCCCTTGATTCGCTCTTGGAGAAGTTGCTTCAGCTTCTCCTCATCCTCACATAAATGAACACTGGCACCATCACCCTTGTCACGAGTGAGCTCCAAAAGACCATGAAGAGCAGCTTCTCTCACATCTGGATCATCGCTAGCAGCTAGGTGCATCATTAGACAGGGAAACCCCAGCTCTGTCACAATGTCACAGTCTGAACTGTTCTCATGTAAGAGGTAGTGAATTAAGTTAAGCCCTTTCCTGAAAAACAATTAATTCATTTTGACAAGGAATCAGTGGCAATATAAGCAAATAATACAAAGACAAGTAAGATCGGGTGGTCAGCAACGATTATTGATGTTTACCCCCATGTTAATACTTTGCTTAAGGAAGAGAAAATAAAGCCATGACAGAGAATCAACTTACCTTTGAAATCGCACATTTTCAGAAGTCAAAGCATCCCTCAAAGCCCCATAACCATTTGCAAGTCGAAAAGCAGTGATGCCAGGTTTATTGTGCCTGATTAAAGCTATAAGGTGACAGAAAAGGAATACAGTAAGTTCATACTTCATGTAAGAGGAGAATGAGCTACACAAGTGCAGAAATTTTATCAATCAATAGCAGGGTAGTTTTGTGAGGCAACAAGCAGGAGCACTCACAGGATATGGCACCAAGAGCTTTGGTACGAACATTAACATCAGGATCAGAAGTAAAATTAGAAAGGAGGTATTCCAGGCCATTTGCCTCCATAACCAACTGTTGACTACGAGGGTTGTTCTGGACAATGGTGGTGACAACATCTGCAGCCTTAGCTCGAATATTAGCGTGGGCATTCTTCAAGTAGGCAAGAAGAGGGACTAAGCCACCAATGGAGTGGAGATCTGCCGCATATCCATCAGAGGATCAAGAAAATGCAAAAAAGTCAGGACCAACTTACATGGTCCAAAATCAACATTAACTAGCAAAGTTTGTTTAGATAATTTTTACAAAATCATCAACAAAAGTGACGTGATGATACATTGATATTATAATCATCTTGCAAGCTATCAGCCTTCTGCATAGATCAGTTTCATGGCTAATGAATATGGTTCAAGGATTCGTCATGCATAGAAATATGAAGACACCACAACAAAGCCTCAAACATCCATGAGGCCTCAACCATTTGAACCCACAGTTTGAAATGAGGGAACATACAAGAACATTATTCCACTTGCAAGGTCCATTTCCTCAAATTGTAAACGACATAACCAGCTACACAGTAAAAACAGTCTAGCAACAAGGAAAGATCGACACTGAACAAGTAAATGATATCATCAAAAAGAGAATTTCAAGATACATACCATTGGCCATGTCAATGGCCTCCACGTGCTCCTGCAGCTCTTCCAGCATCTCTGTCGTAGTGCAAGTTAGTAAGATGGCAAAAGGGGAAAATAAACCCCAAAAATGAGCTTAAACCATAAAAAATGTTCCAATTTACACTACGTTCTCCCTTTGTTAGCTCACAGCTAAATTCGAAGATCACTGTCAGTTTTACCCAGGGGCTCAGCTGTACCATAACTAAAGCGATTACTCCTCCAAGCTTCGAAAAAAGGTTTTACAAAAATATATAGGATCTTGTGGTTCGTAACGGTAAATTAGTTACCTTCAATATCTGCAGGAGTAACACCTTGAGACTCCAAGACTTGCTCCGGTGTCTGTATAACAAGCGTAATCTCCTTCATCCGCTTGATCACATCCACCGACTGAGCTTGCATAGCTTCCATGAACCATTTCTGGTCCTCCTCACTGTCAATCGTGAGCCAAAACTCAAATTCAGCATCAGAAGGAACGCATACCAACAGCTAATATCCATCATAAACAAGATCAGTATAAATTCGGAAGTTTTCGAAAATAGAGGACCTCAGGTTACGCGTAGGCCGAGTTCCGTCGGAATGGGCGATGCTCCACTTCAACAACCCTTCCCAGTTGGGCCCGTCTTTCGCCATTTTTGTAGGTGACAAAGTTAGATGTTTTGAAAAGAGAAACGATAAAGTAAGAACTTCTCGTAGGTGAAGAAGAAGAAATCGAAGAACAGCTAAATAGTCTTCCGAACAGCGAGTAATCGGGAAATCTCTCAATTGTTCGAGAAACTCCTCGGCCCTCCTAAGTCGTACTGGTTATCCGGCATTTATTAACGGGGAGAGAGAGAAATGAGGAGCGAGAACGATGGCGGCGCAAGAATGGGCTTAGGCTTAATCTAAGCCGAAGGAAGCAGTAATTGGGCCTCCTCCGGGTCAAAATCGGTGGATTTGTCAGCGTCGATGCCTTTTTGGCTGACGAAGCATCCCGTGGGGCCCGCCAAGTCACGTGGTAGGTGAAGGCGTCCAGTCGGTCAGTTTTCGGGCGCCTTTATAGATGGTCTCGGAGTCTGGACTGCCAACTCGACATTACGGGCCGGTCGAGATCTGTGGCTCAGTTCGTGTAAGATACGCGCTACGTGTACGTGTCGAGATCTTTCCCATAGACATGAAAAGCAGAAATGCACGGACAGATCTATCCTCGGGTATCCTCCAAGTTCAGTTCTTACTGGGCTGCTTCAATCCCGTCGAGTTCGTTTTCTAGGTTTGCAGTTTTCTCTGCTTCGCATGGAAGAAGATGACGATAGCCCATCTAATATCAACACCAGGTTCGACTCAGTGATATTTATCAAGTTTCTATTACTTGCTTATTATCGCCCTCGTGATAGATTACATGCGTATACGCAATGTCTGTTTACTGTTTATTGATCTATCGTGTAGCTTGATGTTTTCCATTATAGAAAGGGAAATTGTTCTGGTTGGAGAGATATGGAAGCTCCGAGTGGAGTATCAGTAGTCATCTTACTATTCCTTAAGGAATCGTGAGGAATTAATTGATCATGGAACAGAGATCATTAGGGGGACATTGATTCAGATCATTTCGTCAGACTTGTTGTTTTCCAATTTCTGTTTCATCATTTTTCCTGGTAGAATTTTGTTTGGTTCTGTTTGTGTCCCGCGGCCTTATTGGTGTAAGTCCTGACCTGATCGAGCCTGAAGCTGATATATCTTAGGAGGTAGAGCCTTGCGGGCTCTTTGATTTCACTGATGGCTGCAGACACAAAGATGAGTTAGATGTTTGCGCTCTCTGAATGCCCGAGCTGGATCAGCTCGAACTTCAATTTCATACAAAGCAGCATTTTGACTAAGCTTGTTCATCTTCAAAGTTAGCATAAAAGTTAGTCAAAAGATTACCATCACGGACAAGAATATGTTGGAAATAAGTGCGAAAGGGCATACCAGCAGAAGGTCTAACAATTAAATGAAATATCATCTAAAGACCTAGACAAATGGACAATAGTTTCTAAGCACTAAATCAACTTAGTTCTATCAAAAGCGCCCTTTCTCCTTTTCCTTTGTCCCAGAAGCAATTCCTTTCAAGCCGCCTTTGCATTTCCCATTTTCACATAACAGCTACATCTGATTCCTCCTTTTACAGCTTTGATGCCATGGAGATGCTCCATGGCAGCAGCATTCTCGACTTGAACAAGAAAAGAAAGTTGCAGCCCGAGCTCTTGAGCCTACCCATGCCAAAGCACGCACGCTTAAGTTGGGACTCCACTCCATCCTCCTCATTAGAAGGCTATCCTGAATTAGGACATCTCGAACCACTCATCATAGCCAGGGTGGCTGACGAGGACAGCAGATCCTACCCCAAGTCTGCTGAAGGCAGCAGCAGCAGCTTCATGGAGGACTCTGGCTTGATGGTATCTTTGTCTTCTGAGTTGCAAGCATTGCCTTCCTCCTTGAATGTTACCTGCACATACAACAACAGCTGGGGTAATCAAACATATTTCTCAAATGATAAAGAGGGCAAGGAAATGGAGACGAGGGCCAAGGTGGACATCAATCCTCTGCGTATCGAGGGCCCTATCAATCTTCGGCAGATTCTAGAAGAGCAACTCCTCGAGTTCAGGACGCATAAGGACTATAATGGGAATGATTTGATGGAGCAGAATGGAGATAGCAAGACTGAAGATGAAATTTACTCTGGTGGCATGAATTCAAGCAGCTACGCGCTTTCCTCAGGAAGATGGAACATAGAGAGAGGTATTATATCCATGAACTTCTTGCTTAGGTCAAGGCCGAGTAGCTTGTTTTGGAGTTGTGGAAAATTTTTCATCCGCTTACTAGTACTGATGGGCTTTGTACGTGGTACTTGAATACACAGGGGCAAGCTGCTATGAGGAAGCCAACCATTGACATGGAATTCGACCAGTATTTCTCCATGCTTATGCTGTAAGCAGAGCTCATAGATTTTGGGGGTATGTAGATGTATATGTTGCCATTTTACATGGCTCACTTAAGCAGTGAACCTTCCATGACATCTAAGAATGCCATCCACGTGCTGAATAAGTTCTTCTAAGTGGATGAGAAATTGCCTTCGCAATCCAGCTATGGATGTCGAATCATGAATGACACTACATCCTGGGATGAGTCACTGGTTATTCAAATGCCCCTTGCCCGCAATAGAGACGGCGGAGACCTTCCTCTCTCCAATAAGTATTAACGGCGTTAAGCTTAGATAGCCCACGGCATCAAGCCCTGAATTTGAATCCTTGGAACGATTTTGTTAAGCCCTTGGAACATTGATAACAAGTACAACAGTTTGATGTGTTTTGCGTCCATCCATCCACTTGCGATCATTAAGAAATTACTTGAATGGAAATAAAAGATTATTTTAATCTAAATGCAAACAGCAGCATCACTCCAAGTAACCTGCGACCCATCCATTCTCATCTCTTAGACGAGAGGTTGAAATAACGATCTAACTCCAATCTGATCCCTTCGACCGTGTCACAATTTGTTCTTGCAATTTCATCGGCCTTGTGGTGAAGAATCATCCCCTCATCCTTGAAGCTAAACCCTCTGCAGCAGTGTATGGTACCTCGGCCTTCAGCCCTTTTTATACTTCATCAAGATACTATAAAACTTCACCTGTAACAAGAACCGGAAAATAGAGAACCGAGACGTTCTTGTGTCATACGGGAAGCTTTAACATGGAAGTCTGAGAGATACTAATGCTTTAAATTACCCAAAAAAAAAAAAGAAAGGTACTGGGTAAGATGTGATGGAAACGTGATACCTTTATGAGAATCGATTTTTGACTCCATTATGTTGAAATTAGCCCAGACAGTTCACATTAAAGCACTGCAGAGATCCCCGTCCTACCTGATAACTTTTTGGAAGTAAAGTTCAATACGTGCTATATTGCTTATAACTGATGTCGCAAACGTTGTAGCAAGTGAACTACGTATAGTCCCCCCATTAAATTTACCAGTTACACAGAAACAGGAAAATAGTACATACAACATTTGCATGTCTTATTGCATTACTTCCTTAAGATAAACATTATACATTGATTATGCACTGCCACCAACCAAGTCTTGAGTTTACTGATCGCAACACATAGTTTCCCTGTTTCAGATCAGTGGATCTGGAATCGGAGAAGTCAATTGGATATGCTCTGAAATCTGCCAGCAATTTTTGCTCAGTTACCCAAACGTGAATCTGGCCTCAAGCGAGAACATTTGCCTCATCAGCAGGAGATTTCGCCTTCTTGATCGAAAAGCAACCAGAAGAGCAATCCAGGGACCTTAACTTGACCAGCAAGAACAGCAATATCCCGCATACAAAACCGAGGGCAGCACTGGACCCGGTCAAAGATACTGCAGCACAGACCAACATAACAAAGGACTCTTCCTTCGAGTTCATGTCCCTGGACGCCATAGCTAGCTCTATTCCAGCGAAGAGCAGCAATACCCCAAGAATCCCAATCGGTAACTGGCCCAGAACACGGACAAATGAGTTCCCAAAAACCAGCCCGAGAACCAGCTTCCCAATCCCAAGGAAAACAACAGATAGACCAGTTCGTGCCCCGAATCTATACTGGCCTGCCAGGCCACCAGCCCCGTGGCACACCGGCATCGCCCCGAACCAGCACCCAACAAAATTCATTAACCCAACACTGACAGAGACCGAAGCAGCGGACAGTTCTCTTTCTCTGTCCGGGAACAGGTCACCCGAGAGTTTGCAGACTGCGATGACAGAGTTCAGAATTGACAGCGGGATTTGTGGGACGGCAGCCCGAAGAAACCCAGCCTTCCAATCGTCCCAGGTGATCTTCAACACGTGGAGCCTGGACGGGCCCAGTGTGATGTTCTTGAAGATCGAAGGGTCGCGAAGGAAACAGATCACTAACCCGAAAAGGAACACCAAAAGGGCCGAAGGGATCGAAGATAGGATACTCAGTCTCCTCTTGATTCGTCGCCTCGACTGGCTTACTTCAGCATTTCTATCGGTTTCTTCAACTGAGCACGAATCAGTATCACCAGCTCCAGTCGACAGGACTATGAAGAGAACGGAGGCGAGGGCAATGATAAGGCCATCAAGACCGAGCCATGAGCGGGAAGGGCCCGATTTCGAGGTGGCGAAATCTTGTTCATATCGGATGTACTTGATAGCAGAGAAGGCAAAGGAGAGGCCCTGAGAGAGCTGAACTCCACGGACAACGGGCAGAGGGATGTATCTGCAAAGGTAGCCGAAGTTTAGGCATACCAATAAGTAATCGGGTCTAGGTTATCCAGCAAAAAGTAAAGGGGGCACGGGCGTCTTTGTGAATAAAATCAACAAGACAAGGACCTTTAGCAATTGACCATTCTAAACCTGCGAGGTCATTCGATGCTACACGGAATCGATAATACCTGTACAAGGAGGTCATAAGGCCGGTGGCGCCGAGAAGAAGGAGTACGGCGGCTGTGGAGAGGCCGGCGGCGGCGATCTGGGTGACGGTGAGGTGGGGGGATTCAGCGACAGCGACGGCAGCGATGGATTTCATGGGCTGGACGGGCATGGGGATACCGAAGAGGAGGCCAGTGGCGATGTTGTAGAGGGCAGTGAATATCAGAGTTGTGCTCAGGTCTAACTGGGAGACCAGAGTCAGGGCTAGGACTATGGGGATGTAGGTTCCGAGGTCTCCTACAGCGCCGGAGATCTCCGAGGAGAGGGGATTCTTGAGACGTAGGTGGCGGCCCCACCACTGGCCGCGCTGCCGGTGGATGAGCGGGGCTGTGCTGGTGCTGGTGATGACGGATGGGTCTTCCATGATTGCAGGCGAGAGACGCTGAGCGTCTTGACTTTCCGCTCTGTTATGTTATAGATGGGATTCTACTGCTCTTCTCTCCAAGCGAGTCTTTTCTTCTACATGTTTTATACGATTAATTATTAATTCATTATTTTGTCCCCTTTTTTATTTAAATGTATAAATGTAATTTTTTTAATAGGAAAAATTACAGGGAAGTATAATTTGTGTCATTTTTAATATCAAGTTGTAAAATTCAATTTAAGTTAATTCAAACTTAAAACATCTGTAATATAATTTATGTAAATCCTAAAATTTTAAATAGTTAAAACTTAAATATAAGATAATTTAAATATGATAATATTAAATTCTCCTAATATAATTATACGGTATATTATTTTAATCCGCCTTGATATATCATATTTTAATAAAGATAAATAAATCAATTTAATATGTCACCCATATATCAAATTAAATCATCAATTTAGAATATCCAAATTATATTAAAATATTTCACCTAACTAAAGCTAATGTTATCTTTCAATTATCACCAGTTTAATAAATTGAAGTTTTACAACTCATGTAAAAGTTGAAGGTTTCAAAACCTGATATAATTATAAGATTTTTAATATAAATTTTTTCAATAGATTATCGTCAATTTTCATTTCTTGACTCAGATGAATATTGTCCTGTGAACAAAAAGTTAAGGGCGATTTGTTTCGCAATTGGGCATTCATTCTTTGTGAAATGCTTTTCCTATAAAAAAAAATCTTGTAATTTTGTCTTTACGCGTAATAAACATAAGCCCATGTTGTCTTAACCTAACCGGCTTCATTGTACGACCTCGGCATGCAATTACAAAACCATTCATTGAAAAAACAAGAGAATGTCATTTATATAAAAAATGGCATGGCTAATTTCTCATATTTTCTTACTCAAATAAGTAATTCCATCACTGATTATTTTGAGTTATATTTGATATTGATTTAATTACTAGCAAACACTTGATATCATTTTCAACTAAGAGAATAAATAGTACTATATACGAATGACTTTTATAACTTAAAAAAAGAAGGAAAAAAAACACTAGCCAACAATCAACATGGATCACATCGCCAGTAAAAATGAGAAAAGTAGGTCTTGATAATTAATATAATTAATAACACCTGATTCATAACTGATGGATGATATAGGATGTATACAAATAGATTTGTTGTCATAATGGGGATATGTGAAGAAGATATTATGTGGATATAAAAAACTCTAAAGAGCGATAGCTTGATGATAAACCAACAACATATAGTAAACATATAGTAGATCGTGTCCAAAGTTGGTGCTAGGCTGTATAATACACTACCCAGTGTATTAATCGATTGTTATGGTATTGAATATTATCAATATAAAAAATATATACTATAAAGAGTGGAAGAAAAAACAAAGATAAAAAATGATGTGAATCAGTTAAGATGACAAAATGCAAATTCATGTTGCGGTTGATTTGATGACAAAAGTTTCAATGGCAATATTCAAGAGCATGAACATGTAATTGCTGCATGTAGACCAGGAGACATTCAAAACAGAAAGAAAAGTTCAAGGGGCCCAAACAAGATGTGTACCTTGCAAGACATATATAAAAATATATATATATATATATCAATATATTTATTTAACTTAGAAAGTATCATCATTCCGACTTTGTATATTTATTTCAATATACAACATATCATTTTTTTAACAACTTCTATATTTCCTTTATATTTATTCAAGATATATAATATCTTACAAATAACGTAAACCAACTCATTTAAAAACTAGCGATATTATTAAATTTATTGTGAATTTATAAGAGATCAAATTCATTTTCACCAAAAAGTTTAAACTAATATGTGGTGAGTGGTACACAATTTTCTTATAAGTTCACAGTTACGTGGTCCATTTTGTAATGTACCATTAAACACCCACCCTCAACAACTACTACATTCGAGACAAGTATTCTTCTTCTGTGTTTGGACAAGGAAATCAACGAATCCAATCACCAGATAGGCTATTGGTCTCAATAATTACCATGAGCCTTACATTTTTCTTTCAGTCTTGAGTTTATCAACAATTGACCTCAAACCCTCCTTCAATCTCAAGCATTGGTAAAGTGTGAGCTCACAAGATCACCTACTCTAATACCATATTAAATTTATTGTAAGCCTATTATGGATTATGCCCGTTTCCACCAATGACCTAACCTAATAAGTAGTGGTATCTAAATTTTTTTTATAAGTTCACAAAGTTCTATTTATTTTGTTGACATGGGATAGATCTTACAATAACATATTCTATCAAATTATTGAAAATATGAGGTTATATACTCTTTAGTTTTTTGTAAAATTATCAAACTTACCGGAGTATTATATTGCATGTATGTGTGACTTATTAATCAACTAATTTATACTTAATTGTAGCATCTTCACTATACTAATATTATTTAACAGGTTATGGTTCCACTTAATCTAACATAAACACGTTCCTAGGAACATTTATTTGTACATGAGTTTTGCTACAAGTTTGTAAGATCATTGCCATTCTTAGCATCCTATTTTATTAAGAGTTGGCATGATTCATGTTAATTATACAAATATGGAGTGAGTTAAGATGGGTATCATAAGAGAGAGAAGATGTTTGATGCGACTCAATAGGTATGGACAAGCAAAATTAGTAGGTTAAGAGTATTATGGGGAATGAGATATATAGATAACAATTGAAAATTAGGAAAACAACCATAAATCTATAGAGTAAATTGGCTTAATGAACAATTTTGGAAATAGAAAATGAGACAAAAAAATTTTGAATTTACTTGAAGTAATAGATATGAAAGGATATTTTATTTACCACTAGTTTTTTTTTTTGCTATATTATATTTAATCACTAGTGACTTTTATTAATTATTATTGAATCTTTCTTCCACGTCACTACAAGCATTTACTCCTTTTTTTTCTTAAGAGAATTCCTTAATTGCAGCAAGGCATACCTAATTTCTAAAGAGAAATTGTTAAATAGTATGTGAATTTTGTTAAAATTTTAATTTCTCATTTTAATCTTTTTGTGATGTTTATCTCAATTCCACCTCTTGCAACAATTTGAACGGAAACAAGCAACTGATAAAAATAGCTCCTATTCTTTTCTCTTTTTCAACAGGTATGAAAGGGAACGTACTAATAATTCAACAACGGATGGTCCAGGTAGACCTAGCAAAATCCGGCCTAGTATGATAGCCCGACATGGGCCTGGCACGATAACACCTTACTGGGCCGAGGCTTATTGTGTCAGCATGGTCCGGTAATTTTATCGAGCGTGCTAGGCCCAATGATCCCCGGTCCAAGTCTGCTGATAGCTCGATTAGGAAAATTAAAAAAAAACTAATAAACTATCAAATACTATTGAAAAATATAAAAAATCTCATTTGTGAACTCACTTATAGTTGTAAATAAACTATAATCAGACAATATTATTGTGCTATCAAACTGGACCAAAGTCGCCTCTATATTATCGAACCGTATTGACCCGGCATGATATCCTAAAGGGCCGTACTTGGGCCATTCCTTATTGTGCCCTCCCCTTTATCGGACCGTGCTGATAAGACCGAGCCGGCACAATTTACCACCTCTAGGTCCAATGTAATAGGGCACGTTGACCATTGGTTGATGATTGTTCTTATATATATTTGGCGTCAGGCTGATAGTTAGTGGGATTGTTTATATGTTTGAAAAGGACTTTTTCCGATATGTAAAGCAGATGGGACGATGAACCTGTTTGTCGGTATCCGAAGGAGATAACAAAGATGCCTATAGCTTGTTCTCCTCCTGGGGCAAATGGAAAGCTGTGCATCAATTCATATTTTTTTTATGAATACCCACCTGATTTCCCATTATCCAAAAACTTGTACGTAATATTGACCCATAAAAAAAAATCAAGCTAACCCTTTTTTCTTAGTAGTGAATATGAAATTAGTCAAAATTATACACAATATCTTTTATTTAAGTAAAATATCAATTTTAAATCTTATAAATGAATTAAATTTATAATTGAAAAGGTTTTATCATTTAAAAACCAATAAAAATCAAAAAGTTGTTATCTATATTTCATAGATTCACAGTAAATTGGTCTTTCTTGCTTTCTTTCTTTTTCCTTTTCCTTTTTTTATCCCATAAGGTCTCCAAAATCATATCCACTACACACTGGGAACTTCGCTCCCGAGATGACTCTACCCATCGTTTTTGCACCGTTTGGTGCATGCCTGCCCAACGGAACAAGGGGGAAAGAGGGCTGCCTTGAGACCCCAGCTGACACAAAGGTGGGGTGATGGATTGAGCTTCATGGGCCTCAACTTTAGGCCCCTGCCTTATCACCCAGCAAAAGGTGGGCTCGCTTTTTTCATAACGAAAGTGGACCTTTCGGTATAGAACAGTTTTGTTCTATATTTTTTTCGTGTGATTTTCTTTTTCAAGCATATAATCATTCACCCAAATGATTGCCTTCCCAGAAATGGTTTATTGAAGTAGCTTTTAATATCACATCACACTAATGTCATGTTTGCTATGAGAAAATGGGAAAAGGTAGAATAGAATTGCTTTTTGTGTATATTTATTCTTTATTTTATATGACTGTAATATTTATAATTAATATGTTCTTTCTATTATGAAATATTTTATACTAAAACGGATAGAATGAACATATCCTTCCATCACTTTTATTAAATTTATATTAAATTTATTTATTCACATTCTCAATATTACCATAAAAAAATTAATAATTACCCTAAATATCATTATTATATTTCACTTTTTTTAATTACAATTACATTTCACTTTATTGAATCAATTGCATTTCATTTCATCACATTCCTTCTTATCACACATAAGATAAGAGTACGAATTTAATTTTTCATTAATAAAGCTCATTACTCTATTTATTGAATTACATCATAACCTAAGATACCGCCCCAATCTTTGAAATTATCATTAAACAAAAGGGAAAATGCTCGGATTCCTGAGAAACTACAGAATCACTTTCCTCTGATTATTTGCTTGTCCCTCATTCAGACAATCATTATTCCTTTAATTACTTATTCGGGGAGGTAAAGGGAAAAACTGAAAGATGACAAAGCGCCTTTTGACCTGGAGTTAAAAAGACAAATTACATAATGGCAAGGGTGGGGTGATTTAATGTTTTAAAAATAAAAATATTAAATTTAAGTACTATTAATAAAAAATAATATGAAATTAAGAATTCTTTATAAATTAATGGATCACCCTAATTTTCAACGAGTTGTTGGATTTTTAAACATTTGCCTAACACTAAAACAAAAGAAAGTTCAAAGCTAGAAAGACAAACAATTATATGGTGCCCAAAAAACAAACCATAATAAAGACCTGATGGGGTCAGCCATGGATCCGTTACACACATTACAACAACGTTTGCCACCGTAATACATTTAAACGGCTTTTTCAAAATTTAATATTCCACTCGCCCTTCCATTTTCAAAAAACAATAAATTTACATCAAAATAGAAGCAAATCCGACCGTTAGCTCTTACGCTCACGCTCTCGCTCTCGCTCTCGCTATTTCCCCTGTTTCCATTAACTTCCCCTGCCGGACCTGAAGAGCAAGGACAGGGAGTTCCGAGTTCATCTTGCTAAGAAACCCAACGCAACAATGGCGGATAACCATGCTTTCACAGAGGAGGAAATGGAGGTGAACGAACATCTCGGGTACCCAAAAGCCTACGGAAGTCTCTGCAGGGGCAGAGACACCGTGCCCTATAGTCTTGGCCCTCCGTTCACCTTCACTCCCTATGCTCTGCAACCAGATGAGGTGATAAATCTCTTACTTCATCTTGAATACATAAGAATCCGATTTCACAGCTTTCATCCTTGAATTGGACAAATATACGTGGATTTGAACTTGGGGTCGTGTAAGATATATGAGTTGATGCTAGCATTTTGGAATTTGTACCGGGATCACGCAAATACTCAGCTCCTTTGAAAAACGCTGATAGAAGTAGGTCAAATCTGGCATCTCGCTCTAGTTCTCTCTCTTCATGAACTCTACTCTTTTCCAGTCGCTTAGGTTTCATCTTTTGGGATTTCAGGTACTGAAAGCAGAGGAATTGGAGTTGATGTTTCCAATAATTGACCCGAAGGCCAAACCGACTGCGAAACCTAAGATCTTCATCAGCCTTCTATGGAAGCAGCTCAACCACTTAGGGTATTTAGAAACATATGATGTTTTACTGAAGCGAATTTGTCTGCAAAAAGGAAAATTCCTTGATTCATTGAGGAACAACTAATTCCAATTTACGTTTTTCTGGATGCAGAAATGCTGGGTTTGATCCTGCAGTAATCAGAGTCGACCCCTTTGGCAACGTTCTCTACTTCCATGCTGATTCAGCTTCTCCCCTTGCTTGGGACATCGACCACTGGTTCCCCTGCTCGAGTACTCTCTCTTGCCCCCTATTAACGTTGTCGATTTTTGTTGTCAGTTGCACACTGGCATGTATGCCCACCTTGATATATCTTGTTGACACTCAGTCACAGGTGAATGTATCAAATTACCAGTTATTATATCGAGCTGTTTCAGAATTGAAATCAAGCGCATCATGACTTCTTTTCAGGTTTTAGTCCTAATATCATGTGGGAATGGACCCTGTTGTGACGTCCAGTCCAAAATCCTAATTACATTTTCTTATGGTTTCTGATGTTGCCAAATTTCCAGGAGGGGGATTGACTGTTCCAAGTAATTTGAGGATACTGCAGTGGCAAGCATGCAAGAGAAAGCACAAGAAGCTGGAATTCCTCATCCCATGGTGGGAATTGCAGTTGGGTGTCTCTGTGAACCAGTTTCTATCTATCTTCGCCTCTTCAAACTCCGATTTCAGGCAGAGGGCGTTCTCCTTCTTGTTCTCTGATGGCGAGAATGAGGAGGTAAATTCTTCTCAGTCAGTAAATGGGCATTCTTTTCCGCACCACTTTCTTGAATCAAGAGAGAAAATGGGGCTTGCGCCTGCTGCTATTGTGGTCTCTCGGCGGCAATCTCCATCCCGTGAGGCTTCTTCAGTCTTGAAGTCGTTGGATCACAATAAACAGCTGTGGCCCCATCACGCTGCAATTGGTAAATATCCCCATTTATGTTCTTAGATTTGCCAAGTTTCAACCTTCTTTAGTAATCAATCTATTCGTTTGCAGCGTCTAGAAAAGTGAAACTGATGAAAGAAAATGAGAACCCAGATCAAGGGATGAACACTTACCAAGCGATAGTGATGGCCCGAGATTCGCTCAAACAGAAGGAAGAGACGAAGAAATTGCAAGCAGAAGTTCAGGAGCTTGATAACGAGGTCATCCAAATGAAGAGGAAAAACGAGGAGGATAAGCTAGCAATTCAAGACCTTGAGTTGGCTTTGATAAAGCGAAGGAGACGGGCAGAGAAGTGCAGAAGGCTTGCAGAGGCCCAATCCTCTTATCGGACCATGCTTGAGAAGATGATCAGAGATGCTATGCACCAGTAAGGATTGCATTTAGAAATTAGAAGTTTCAATTTCTTAAAGCAGTTTCAGGACTCAATTTATCTTCTTTTTTTTTTTTGGGTTGCAGGAGTGTTGTTTATAAAGAACAGGTGAGGCTGAATAAGGCTGCAGCGAATGCTCTCATGGCAAGGCTTGAAGCACAGAAAGCAATCTGCGATACCTCAGAGAAAGAACTCCACAGGATACACAAACACAAGGATGAAATTGAGAAACAGATTCGACCTGACTGGGAGAAAGCAAGGAAGAGATCAAGGGTAAATGATGATTTTTTAATCAATGATAAGGAAGACGACCAAAGGTCAGTTCTTTACTTACCAGGTATAAAGCCAAGGACGCCTCTGCACAGGGAACTAAGGACCCTCCTAGAGGAGGAACAAAGAGCTTCATTGATTTGTTCCTCTCCAGTCAATGAACAGAAGGGTGAAGGAGACCATGACAATGAAGAGCATGAAATCGTTGCCTTGAAGGAAATAGAAGAGGAGGCCCTTGAGATGGGAGAAATCAGTAGCAGGTGCACAGAAGGGTTCTTTTCTGTTCTCAGAGAGCAGGAAAGGGAGGAAGATGGAGACACCAGGAAGCTTAGGGGCAGAGAAAATGTGGAGAAATGGCTTCAGATGCTGCTCGAGAATACTCCAGAGGGACCACCTTCTGTTGATGGAAAAGATCATACCGAACCAACCAGCTCAGACGATATGATCAAGAACTTGAATCTGAAGTACCCCCATGAATATGAGACGTGCAAGGAGGAGCTTTCAGAAAAGCAGTGTGAGGCCAAGAAAGACGAGATAGTAGGGGTCAAATCACCAAAACCAGTCACTGCCGAAGTTGCACCTCCTTCCCTCCTTTCTCACGTTTCTAAGACGCGCAAGGAGGAGCTTGCAGAAAAGGAGTGTGAGGCCAAGACAGACGAGATAGTAGGAGTCAAATCACCAAAACCAGTCACTGCCGAAGTTGGAAGTGGAAGAAAGGTCGAGAGCAAGGAGAAATGTGAGAGAGGAGGGAAAGAGAAGGTGCTTGTGAGATCGGAGAGTGCCAGGACTTTCCGTCGGATCCCGTCTTCTCCTTCCATAATACTGGGCATGAAGAAGGGCGTCGACTGCATCAGGAAGAAGTCTGTGGTGTTCAGCGACGATGAGGGAGACGAGAATTACGCCTCGAGGAGGAACTTTCTCGGCTCGTCCTTTAAGTCTATCAAGAAAGCCGTGAAAATGTGAGGGTGTAGGTCCTCGCATGGAATATTATGTATGCAAACCAGGTTACATTCGTGCAAAATGTTTCTGTGTGGAGATTGGATTTGGATTGGACTGGACATGACATTCATCATTTGTACTAATAAACTGCTTGTTGTCTTTCTATCCGTCAGATTCTTACGTGATGGTTTTCTACAAGCTGTTTCTTCTGCTTTGTTTACATTTATTTATCAGTAAAATAATTCCTTCGATCAATCAAAAGGGAAGCTGAGCTCCCTCCCCAAAGAAGAATAATAAATAGATCATACATCTTTAGATCCCTTGCTTAGCAGGGCAAGTTCATGAGCTTCTTCCCTATATTTATAGACCTATGCACCCAATCACACGACCAATAATGACAATTATCAACAGAGGACACAAAGAAGGACAAAATATGCTTGCAATCCCAGGATGATGTGGCCTGCTTGTTTGCAAAATTAACAACATTTCTAGCGTGAGAGAAGACATGATGTCTGTTCCAATGTTTCGATCCAGCAACCACTAGAAAAGCGAGAAGTCTATATTCAGCAAAAGAGGAGGAGACATAATTAATGAAATCCCAAATGTTCTTCTTTTCCTTATTATGGAAAGCATAGTTTCTCTCTCCAACGGTTGAAAAGGCACTATTCCAAACAGAGTGAAATTTCTAGTCTCTAAGGTGTCAGTGGGATGTTTTGGGGGAGAAATCAGATATTCAATCAAGGGAGTGGGACTCCCATCCTAGTTGAGAGGAAAATCATCTATAACTCTCCAGATCCCCATGAAATTCTTTCATGGGTTTAAGTTCACCAAATTGATTCAACCCAAATTTTGAGAACTCATTAAATTATTTATATCCCAAATTATAATCATTACACATTTATTTAATCAAATCATTTTAAACCAGTTATGTAATTTAATTAATTGATTTGAATCATATTTTAAAAATAAAAAAATATCAAATTAGACTGAAATCAAATAAAAATAGTACCAAGACATACTTATATAAAAGATAATAAAATAACAAAAAGAAAACATAAAATTATGGAAATTTTAATTAAAGATAATCAACATGCAAAGCTAAGATTAATGGACCTCCTTTGGACGAAGTTTGGAATTAATCATGAGAAAATAGGCTACACAACGGTCAAAGAATTTGCATCTAAAGTATTCATATACTTATTTGTAATATATATATATATATACACAACATTTTTTAAACAAAAGTTATTTAACGGTTCAAATTAGTTAATCAAATCATTTGAATTTAGTTAGCAATCAAATTATTTCACCTAAAAAAAATGCACTATGATAATTAATTTGAATTAGTATGCAGTTCGATTCAATTTTTTAGTTAAGTTTGTGTGTTCTTATAAATAAAGAAAGTGCCCAAACATATGTTGAAAACCATTAGGTCCCATGTCACATAATGGACAGGTCATATCAACAATATTCGCAAAAGGAAGGCAACATGTGGCCATCCTCCAAGCATGGACTATAAGATGTTCAGGGGCCTTTGATCTTCTACTTTGTTTACACTGTACACCTTTGAATGATTACTCGGTCTTCGCCCTACTAACCGAGCTGGTCAGCCAATCTCTGGTTGTGCCCAGAAAATCAATGCTCTTGAAGCCTCAATTTGATCACCAGAACATACATCGTTCAGTCTGCTTGACAAAAATAATAAAATCTTTCCAAGAAAGGAATCAACGATCTCGAGCTAATTCAATTAGGACAAAGCAAAGCTTTCCCATTTACTTATAAAGTATAGATATGTGTTTGCCAAAGTTATTATGGGATCTTAACTAGAAATTTAGTCAGCTCCCAAACCTAGATTATCAGTTTGACACAAAATAATGTAAGCCAATTTCGACCTTTTGTTGAATACCATCAGTGATCTTACCCAATTGCAGCACTAAGGAAGATGTCACGGGGCTGGAAGCGTGGTACGATCAGTGCTGGAATTTTGCTCAATCAGCATCTGATTCGAACTTCCCGTGATGGCGCTGAGCACGACCACGTAGTCAGTCAGCCACTCCACACAACCACTCGACTAAGGCTAAGCAACCAACATTTAGAATTCAATAACTAACAGAAACAACAATCATCAAGCAACACATATGCAGCAAAATATTGTTCATTCACTCAATATGTTACAATGTAAAACCCAACACGGGAACCACTCGATCGTCAAAGGATGTCCCTCACATCCCACACCCCTTCTCTGGTGTCCCAGGACTCCTCTCTTGGATTCAATTTGGATCAGCCGCAGTAATCCTGCACCAAATAGCCACAGTAATCCTTAGATTCAATTTGGACTCCTCCCTTATTTAGATGTGCTGAATTTGTGCCATCTGTGTTCTGCCTCTTGCATCATACGAATTACCACATTTAAATAGCCAAATGACAGTTCCAAATACCACAAACAATTGACAGAAACCCTGGGCAACTGCCCTTACAATAAACTGCCCGTGCCGTTGAGACAAGCCCTCCCAAATCTGTCCAAGTAGTAACTGCCCAACAGTTATTGCCTTCAACTGCTCTGGTCAACGCTGGTCCCTTACACTGACTTTGACCTTCATCCGACCATGCCCCTCAAGGTCGTGAACCATGCCTTGAGTGCCACTGAACACTCAGCTCACGCATGTTGACAAACCCCCTGATCAGCCGCAGCTGATCTTGATTGCATACAAGCATCCGAATAGTGATCCATCACCTGACTAATCACGTCACAACAGCATCCAAACATTGGTCAACTACCTCTCAACCAAGTGATAGCATCAGCACGTTGGGGTCGTGACACCGGTCAACCCCTTGCAAGCACTCCACCTAATGCTCAACACCGTTGCCCAAGCACAGTCCGTCAATCCCAGGCTTGCACATCCACTTCCATCTTCAGTCAGCCCTAGCATGGATACAAACTCAGCCGCTATTCAGATGATGTATCACCCCTGTGACTAAACAGAACCTAGAAGGGGAGAGCATTTATCAACAAATAAGAAATTCTTCTAACCAAGATGAAATTAACATGAAAATGGATGCCAAAGAAGAGAAATTAAAGTGAGAAAGGTGAGCAAAGCCAGAAATTCCCAACCCCGTGAAAACTAGACTATATAAGAAGGGACAGCCATGACTTCTCCCGCTAGAAGGAAGCATAATTCTAAGACTTGCCACATGACAACAAATTTCTTGGTTTCTTCGCATTGATTCATCAATATCCCACTGTCAATACAGATTATCATACCATGATGATAGAGTGGTTTTATGGACTCTACTCTTCTAAGGATTTGTTGATCAGCAACTTGTGAAAGTGAAGAATAACTCCTTGGCCGGCAATGGTTCCTTTGACAAGAGTGTTGAGCTCCTCATCTCCATGAATTGCAAGCTGCAAATGCCTTGGCGTAATACATTTGACCTTCAGATCTTTGCTGGCATACCTGCTAGTTCAAGAACCTCAGCAGTCGAGCACTCCAGAATGGCTTCAGTATAAACAGCTGCCATGCTCGAACCCTTTCATTAGCAGCAACCCTTGATTTCAGCTGATGGTAGATATGACCTACTGGATACCGCCAGACAAACCGCAAAAATGGCCAGATCAACTGAGATGAAGTCTCATACGTTCATAGGTTTTGTGAAGACAATAGTTAATTATATTCATATGAGAAGATTAAAAAAATGGATTTGAACATGGGAAACAGGACAATCTCTAGCATTCAACTTTATGATTGAAAATATATTACCTCAAGCAGCTAACAGGATCACTCAGAGAAACAAACATCCATCAAACTGCCATTTCAATGACTAAATGTAACAACTCACGCATTACAACATGATGGCCAAGCCTTACTGCTGCCAGTTATTGTCAGTTGCTGTCATGTATGCTTAACAAGTGCTATTAATCATGTTACTTCAGTAATGCCTCTACTTCCCATGTAATGCATAAAAACATACAGGTTCGATTGAGAAAGGGGTTCAGAGAAATTGAAGTGAATTTGACTATGATCAGATGATATACACCAAATACAACGTCCTCAGCATGAAGTTTCCCACCATCCAAATGCACTTAAGAGGGTACAAATTGAAGCCACTAAGTATTATATATTAAAAAATTCTCTCGAGCAGCATATTTTATCGTTGTCAGCATCAGCATAGTTGTCATTTTAGGACTATTTCAAACCTACGCTTCAGAACTAAGGCCGCTTGAGCAGCACTAGGAGTAAATTCTCCCTTAACTTGCATACACAAATTATCTAAAAGCTTACTTGAGAAAATAAAGAAAGTTTCATGGTCAAGGTAAAGCAACCTTCATCTCAAAAAGAGGAAGCATTTGATCATCAGCATAGTAAAAGTATAGAATCATCCCAAGCATCTGTTGTTGAGATTCCCCTTCTCTCACGTGGAAGAAGAGGCAACTGAAGACTTTCCCGCCAAAGAAATTAGTTAGAATTCTGTTAGAAGTAGTTACAGAGAACAGATTGACTGCAGAGCAGAGTAGGATAAACTTGGTGTGGAGTACGTCCCTTATAAATACTTGTTCAAATCAGACTTTTGATGTAGAGAAAATAAGATAATAGCTCAGAATCTTTTCTTTCATTCTCCCTGTTCTTCGTCACTCACTCGTATCCTCTGTTTTACATTCAAACAGTTTGATCAGTCAAAGTCACACCTTACTTGCGATGTGCTCCAGTGATTAATGTTTCATGAACACTTGAGTGTGGCTAAAATCAGCAAAATCAACGCTATCGGCACCATAAATCCGACAAATAACATTACTTTATTTAAATTCCTGCAGTCATAGCACGATTCACCACACCCTTAGAGATCTAAGCCTGTGAACTAGAGTCGAACACATTCACTTCCACGCAATTCACTCACACCCGTACAAACAGACATCATCTACTGAGCGTGAAATGGACAGATTGGAGGGAAATCAAACCTGGAGACCGGCGAGAGAGGAGCGTGAGACCGGCTTCGACTTGTCCTTGTTCTTGTTCGCAGACATCCCCATTATCAGCCCTCTAGCTTCTGTCCCGGACATTTTCGAATTCAAATTACGGTCAGACTCCGACAATCAAGAAAATTTATCCTTCCTTAGCGCGAGAGGGGGAGAAGAGGATAGGAGAGGAGCGCTCAGCCGTAGGAACGAAGGTGTAATCGGACGCAGGAGAAGACTGCGAACTTGCGATCTACAACTGGAGGGGGCAATGCTTTTCCCGATAGATTTTCTACTCCTCATTCCCTTTTTGCCGCTGTGATTCCCTCGGATTGACCTCCTTGTGGCCACGGCAAGGCTGTGCCGGGGTCGATGAGCCAATGGGCTGGACGGACCTCTCCGGTCTGGCCGGCCCGCCGATATTTCCTTGCTCTTGAGAATGAGAAGTTAATGCTGCCGCATTAACGCGGCTACTTTTCCAACCAATCATAGTACAGTCTACGTTACTTTAATTAAATATTTGGTAAATATTATATTATTTCTTCACGGTAAATACGTGGATGGAGTTAACTCAGACTTAATTTATATAAAGAGTTGACATTTTGGACCCATATATTACAATTACATCAAGTTTTTTTATGGGCGGCTACGTATCCACTTTCCTAGTCTTTACCATTCATTAAAAAAATATCACCTCACCACATATTTATTAATTCCATTCATTTTAATACATTATAAATCTATTTTTAAGTTATATTAACATGATATATGATATCAATTGATCTAAAATTTCTGATCTAAGTAGAAATATTTTATGCTTATGACTGCTTAATTTGGTTAAATTAAACAAAATAATTGTTGTAAAAGATAAATTAAATAATTTTATATTTTAAAATAAATTTTT
>CXYZ01002088.1:117760-129673 GCA_900006705.1 Sonneratia caseolaris
ATTTTATATAATTAATTAATTTTAAAAAAATTATAATAGTTTTTTATTATAAATATTATTTTTATATTTTAAGCCAATTTGACGGGCAGCCAAAATACTGCCGTTTGGCATGAATTTTTTTTTTTTTGCCACACTCTGAGGCCGTGCTAATTTTGGAAAGCTCCACGTCACCCAGCAGAAAAGGAGGGAAAAATTGTCAGGTTCAATTTCATGCTGCGCCCAGAAGTTTCACTATATCTGAATTCAGTCCTTTCAACTATGAAGTTGCCTCCGCTCTCCTCATATCACCTTTTATCTTGTTTATGGTTGGCAAGTTGAGAGGAAAAAGAAACCCATGTACGTGCCCAATTTTGACATAATGAGAGCTATACAAGGATTAGTGAAAGCGGTCACTGCAAGTGAATCACTCAAAGACCATGAAAATTACAATTTGCATATTCATCACCATCAAACTGAATATTTTTATACCTCCTGCATTTTGTGGATGATTCATGTTAGACTAGATGAATCAAGGAGGAGTAGAGTGGGGGCTATATTAGGTCACGATTATCCAATTCATTAATCTTCCCTTTTACTATGGCTACATAGGTATTACTTTTGTTTTCCATAATATAAACTGAAAAAAATTCTTATGAATAATATATTCATTTGATAATATTTGTGGCAGTTTATATATCGTAATTTCATCAAACAAAATCTTATTACCTATCATGTTATCCGATATTGACCTTGCTTTTATGCTTGGTAACTAATTTTTTACAGTTCATTAAATTTTTTTAGAGTTTTATTTATATTTATTAATTAAAAATGACAAAAATGACAATTCTATTGGATGATATTCTCGCATAAGTAAAACACATGGTGATACAGTCGAGCACAAAGATACAAGATCACTTGTCACATGAATTAATTGTAAATAAAATGCTCGGTGATCAAAGTGCAAAATTAAAACTTTATGTCATCTCCCGAGCGAGAGAAAACTACCTTTTGAGTGATATCATCCATGTCTTTTTCTATGGGACTGTAATATTATTAACCAAAATGACAATAAATATGATATTTCAAGGAAGGAGGGGTAGAGTTGAGATGTATCAGCTGAAGTGAAAGGGGACTGACGGAACAACTAGTTGACGATATATAAGGTTAGGATGGTATGAGAGGTACTATAGCTAAAGTGGAAGGAGCTTAGCGGAACAGCTATGTGACGATTCTTAATTGACGCCCTCGCGTCGAGGAGACCTGGCCTATTCACCGAGAAAGGAAATCAAGATTGGGGATGATGGCTAAGGTGAAAACGGTTTAGGTTTAGGTCGGGTAGTTTTTTTGTGTAAATTGTTAGGTCAACTTAAGAAAATAAATAGTTACTTACAATATTTCAATTTTTTTAAACTTTATCTGAAATTTTAAAAATATAATTAGAGGATTATTATTTGAAAATAATTAAGGAGTAAAATTAATTTCGAACAATGAAAATAATATATTCTTCTAAAATTTATAATAGAAGATTAATTTATATTAATATTAAGGGTATAATTAAGAACATGTGTAATAAAAGTGAATAATAAACCTATGATTATGACCAATAAAATACAGTATTAAATATAATTATAGAATTCGGATCGTCTATGGATCTGGTGGATTTTTTAGGTTGGGACCTGAATTTTTTTTATATTTTTATTGACCTAAAAAATCATTCAAATTTTATGCAGTGACATAGAAAATTAATTTTTTTTAAGGTCAGCCTTGTTGCTTTTTCGGTCTTTTTTTCACCCCAATAATTAGGTCATCATTGACACTCATGTCATACCCCAAAAGAGATAATATGTAATGAATAGTGGAAAGTGAGGGAAATGAATATATAATTATACCAATGATTTACCTTTTATCATATTTATAATGTTATTAAATGTGTATTATATATTAGAAATTAGAAATTATATCTGTTTAATTATTATCATTTAATTTAACTTGAAAAGTTGATATTTACCTATTATTCATGAAATGATAATGTTGCTATTGTGATAATTTTATCCTCTATCAAAATATATCATGCATTAGCCAAGTTGCATCTCTTAATTCCTTGATAAATATTTATAGGGAAGTTATATGTAAAAATATGACTAATGTGTTTGTAAAATGTAGCTCAATTAGCTATATACCATGAGCAAAATAGCAAGACTTTTTTCATATGTAATGTTAAGGATTATGAGACGAAGTGCGAGAGAATGCTTGAAACATATCATAGCTATCTGTTTATCCATTTAATTTTTCGTCCCTGTACTAACATCCTGGCAGAATAATGGTGGTATGAGGATAGGACAAACTTGAAGCACGGCCAAGAATTTCGAGGGGCAACTTGAAATTAGCCTCAACATCAGAGAAGGACCCAACAGGGAAAGAAAAATAGAAGGCGCGAATAGCCTCCACGTATATAGAATCCATTTCGAAACTTCTGTCTTCTCTCTTGCTCTCTCTTTCTCTCTCTAACTTCCCCCACCCTGTAATGCGACTCGCGATTCCTCCGATCCCGTTAATGGCGACTGGGTCGTGTTCTCTGATGTGGTTCCGGAAGGGCCTCCGGATCCACGACAACCCAGCCCTCGAGTACGCTTCAAGGGCCTCGAGCTTCCTCTACCCGGTCTTTGTCATCGACCCTCGCTACATGGACGCGGATCCGGGGGCCTTCTCGCCCGGATCCTCCCGGGCGGGACTGAACCGGATCCGCTTCCTGCTCGAGAGCCTGTCGGACCTGGATTTGAGCCTCAAGAATCTCGGCTCAAGATTACTCGTGCTGAAAGGAGACCCTGTCGAGGTCATTATTCGTTGCCTAAAAGAGGTGACCAAACACTTTGTTAGTCATAAATCTTTCCATTACTAATTCAGTTGAAAGTTCACCCACGAGTCAGAGGAATATTGGCCAGATTGATATGGAATCTAAACGACTTACGAATCCAATGGCTGCATGTGATGATGTATGTAATGCCGTGGGGTTTGGATTATATGCTACTGGGAGTCATTTTAAGCTGCTTAACGTGGTATTTTATCTTTCGTCCGAGTTCTCTGCTTTATGATGGGGATTTTGTTTCTCGTCTATGTTGTGCTGGTTTTATAGTTTGCTTGTGTCTTTGTCGACGGTTCCATTTGTTGCGAAACCATTGCAGTGGAACATCAACAAGCTCTGCTTTGAGTATGACACAGAACCTTACTATCAATCTCTGGATGAGAAAGTTAAGGTGAAATTTTCTTGGCCATTTCCTTATCAGTCAGGATTTATTGCAAATGATGGATATTTTTTCATTCCATCAGAAGATAACCTAGGGATAGTTTTCTTTCTTCCCTGACAGAGTTTTGCATCTTCTGCTGGAATTGAGACATTATCTCCTGTGAGCCATACCCTTTTCAACCCTCTGGATATTATCGAGAAAGTAAGTTGAAATTTGTCCCATTGGACTTCATAAAATTTTTCTGGGTTACTCTTTTATATGTATTTTGATTGGCGGTTTACTGATGAAGAATGGGGGAAGGCCGCCTTTGAGTTACCAATCATTCGTGAAGCTTGCTGGGAAGCCCTCGTGGGAATCTTCTGCACTTAACATCTCAATCTCTTTGCTTCCTCCAGTTGGAGATGTTGGGTCTTGCAAGATTTTTGAAGTTCCAACATTAAGGGAACTTGGTCACAGTGACTCTGAACTGGTTCAAAGCTATGACTGCACTTGAAATTTCCAATCCATGGTCAGTAATTACTTTTCCTTACTAGTAGACTTCATTACAGGATGATGAGACTCCTTTTCAAGGCGGGGAATCTGAAGCATTAAAAAGACTGAAGGAGGTCCTAGCCAACCAGGTGTTGCATTTCAGATATGAATATCTAACAATACAAGTGGCTATGACCTTCTTAATCCAAGTTATGATAGCTCTATTTTTGTTCTCTTGTAGGCTTGGGTCGCAAATTTCGAGAAACCAAAAGGTGACCCATCTGCATTCAATAAACCAGCAACAACTGTTTTGTCCCCTTACTTAAAAGTGAGTTCGAGTACAAGGAGCACTTTCTTAATGTATATATTAATTATATGTATGTTGTGAGAAATCTTTCTTTGTTTAGTTAACCTGCAATCCTAATTTCTTTGGCAGTTTGGTTGTCTCTCGTCTAGGTACATCTACCAATGTATTAATGATGTTTACAAAGATGTTAAGAAGCACACTGTACCTCCAGTTTCACTGCTAGGGCAGGTCTGTACATGGATTGATTTGTGCTACCTTGTGCTTGTAATTTCAAGAAGCTCTGACATTTTCTATCTGAACTTTCTAGTTGCTGTGGAGGGATTTCTTCTATACTGCTGCTTGTGGCACTCCTAACTTCGATAAGATGAAAGGAAACCGGATTTGTAAGCAGGTAACTTGGATCAACTTTCTTCTGTCCCATGACATTCTTTCCTTTCTTTTTCTTTGTTTTTTTTGTCCATTTGTGTTACTGTACTTTCTCTTCGTTTATTCTGATCTGACATGAGATTTATGTGGGTTCAGATTCCCTGGAATGAAAGTGATGAATTGCTCATTGCTTGGAGAGAAGCTAGGACAGGCTACCCTTGGATTGATGCTATCATGGTTCAGGTTTGCTTTCTGTCATAATAACACTCCTGATTCTTTTCCCTCAATGTCTTTTTCATTGTTACCTGGAAAAATATCCAAAAATTCCCTCTCTCATAGTCAGTAGTATCCGCCCATGTAGCTTCGCAAATGGGGTTGGATGCACCATCTGTCACGTCATTGTGTAGCCTGTTTCTTGACTCGTGGAGATCTGGTAAATTTCAAGTTGGAAGAACGTTTTGAAGAATGATTTTCCTTTCGAATATTTGATTGATGAGCTTAACGATTGTCCCTGCTGCTAGTTTGTTCACTGGGAGAAAGGACGTGATGTCTTTGAGAGACTCCTCATTGATTCAGACTGGGCACTCAATAATGGGAACTGGCTTTGGCTCTCATGTTCATCGTTTTTCTACCAGGTTCGTCCTTACCTTTTGCCATACAATTATTGATATTCTTCAGAGAAGGAAATGCATTCTTAGTTTCTTTCATATAAGGAAGGCTGTAAATTAGACAAAAAGTGAGGACCCATGGTTTTAACAACTTCTTGATTTCTTGCTGACCAGTATAACCGAATCTACTCTCCGGTCTCTTTTGGGAAGAAATATGACCCAAATGGCAACTATATAAGACACTTTCTTCCCATTCTGAAGGGTATGTTTTGAATTACGATTTTCACTGTGTTGTCTTCATCCATAGCCTCTGGCTTCACCGTTTGATATATGATACTGGATTCACAATTATTAGACATGCCCAAGGAGTATATATATGAACCTTGGACAGCCCCTTTAAGCGTTCAAACAAAGGCCAAGTGCATAATCGGGAAAGATTATCCAAAACCAGGTCTGTCTCATAGCCTACCATGATACCGTCAGGCGTAAAGGAAGCTGTTCTCCTCCTGCTTTTGTGCCTTATTGTCTTGGGTTTATTATTGTTACCATCTTTGCCTGCTTCAGTGGTCTGTCACGACTCTGCTAGCAAGGAGTGCAGGAGGAAGATGGGTGAAGCTTATTCATTGAACCAGCGGCTTAATGGCGTGGTGAGCGAGCATGATCTGAAGAACCTCAGGAGGAAATTTGAAGAAAATCAAACCGAAGAGATGAACAGCAGAAGCGTGAAGCTGAAGCGCTCTCGGTAATGAACATGCTTGGTCAAATAGTGTCGAAATTAGGAAATCATGTTAACTTAAGATCCTTGCACGTTTGTGCACTGAGGATCTGTTTACGTATGGTACACTGCAAAATGTACCCTAAGAGCTTATCGTGACTTTAGAGAGAACAATCTTTATCCGGCAATCTTTGTCGCTAATAATCTTCTTCTGATTCTGCGTCGGAAGAGATTTTTTGTGTTGTATTGTTGTATTAGAAGCAAAAGGAAACTAACGGATTTCTCCCTTTCCTCCTCCATTTCATCGTACTGGACGGGCTCATGTAAGGCATGAAATTGATCGTTATTACATATATGGGCCTTCGGCCCAATTATTTGCTTGAAAGCATCCTGAACGTTGCAATACGCACAGCCGAGGAATGAGCAGCATTTTGTCACGTGCGCAATGAACGCCCACGTGCGAAAGGTCTATCCCCGCCCGCAGTGCACGGTCCTGAGATGAAGAAGCAGCGATCCATCATCGAGGAGACTCTTCCCTTATTACCACCAAATGCATACAGATTGAGAAAGGGGAAGGCGAAGAAGCCAAAAGGGAAGGCTCCGTTTACTGATAACAGCTTTCTTCAGAGGTTGACCTGAGATCACAATCCTGAATCGCGGAGCCAACACCATGTGGAGAAGACTCGCTTCCTCACACCTCAAAACCCTAGCCGCCGGCGCCGCATCATCCGTCCCCCGTCGATCTGCGCCCTCCATCTCCCGATTCATCTCCAACCGGTCTCCTCCTCCAGCTGTGGTATCTCTGTTTTCTCACCGATCCTTCAGCTCCGAGTCAGGTGCCTCTCTGCTTTGTTTATGCTTGTAAAATGCTCATGGCACGTCTGCTCTCAGCTCACCTAATGTCGGGGGTTCTAGTTCGCTCCGGTGTCAAATGCGTATGCCGTATTCGTTAGGTTTGGTACATATTTGATTGTTATGCGGAAAATAGAGAGATCGACTAAGAGGGATTTCAACGTCTCTTCTTACCAGATTGTCTTGTTGTCTCACGCTTCTCTTTCATCAGTTGCTACTTTTCGTTTGTCGCCATTACAGTAGAAATTTTACTTTTTCCAGCAGTGTATATTCATCACGGCACGTTTCCTGGGAAGTTTGTTCTAGCAGATATGCATGTTCCGTGCATCCTCATATATTTATATGTAAAGCTGAATGCTGTCTGGAAATTACTGATCATCTGAACTTTGATGCCATAGAGAGGAAGATGTACATTGTGCATTATGTTCATGTTTCTGGTTTTCATTTCTACTTCATGACGACTGCAATGGATCTGTATGTTCTCTTCAGCAGAAACTGCACTGAAGAAGAAGGTTGAAGATGTGATGCCAATTGCAACTGGTCATGAGCGAGAGGAGCTAGAAGCTGAGCTTGAGGTTATTCTCTACCTTATTTTTTAGATATTTGAATGGTCTTCTTCTACTTTACCCATATTTTCTCTGTCATAGCTTCTGTCCTACATCACTAATTACATAAGGGAGCTGGGCTTAACTTGCATGCAATGTGTTTTTGCCTAATTGCAGGGAAAGAAGATTCTCGAAATAGACTATCCTGTCGGTCCATTTGGTACAAAGGTTAGTGTGCAGTGTTGTCATTAATACTTTTATTAGTTCTCTGTGCCAATAGTCTTTACTCCTTCTAGAGTAGGAGATAGCAACACTCAAGTGTTTCTTTGCCCCTTTTGGTTGAAATTTGCTTCTATCCAATATCAGTTGAATATAAGTTCCTTTGTTTTGCTTGTGGAGGTAGCTCTGTCACCTAAGTCCATAACCTTTACCTGTAGGAAGCTCCGGCAGTCATCAAGTCCTATTTTGACAAGAGGATAGTGGGTTGCCCTGGTGGTGAAGGCGGTACATTGCTATCTATCACTGGTTGTACCAGTTCCTGCATTTTTTGAGCATGTTAAGATGCTGTAACAGTCATGTTTATGAATCATCACTTCTTTTTATTTCTAAAATGATATATTTATGTTTCTTTTTCTTCATTTCCATTTTAAGAGGATGAGCATGACGTTGTCTGGTTTTGGCTGGAGAAGGGCAAGCCTCATGAATGTCCAGTTTGTTCACAGTATTTCGCTGTAAGTGGGGAATTCCGAAACTTAACTCTTCCATCTGTCTTATGTTAGTGATGGAACAGAGCACATAATTGTGCATCGTGTAAAATATTTGTCCACTTCTGCTCTCGTTATAAAACTGAAACTAAGTGAACATACAGAAGATTCTTGTGGATACACTTAGGGCATGATAACTAGTTCTCATCATAGCATCAAAGTTAATAAAGTGTTGATCGGCCATAGGCATATTAGACATGCAATAAAAAATCTGCTAATTTGAATCCCATCTCCTTGTTATTATTTCCCTATAAGAAACAAAAGTCCATCTTAGAATTACAAGAAAAGATGAAACCAATCTCTGTATCTGCTATTTATATCCTTATTACTTGAAAAGATAATAGGTCACCATGGAATTAATTTTTGCTCTACTAATTATTAGGCATGCAAATGTAATAGGTTCATGTACTATTGTTTGTCTGCGCCATGAACTCAAATTTTTTGTGGTTCTCGCTAGTTCTCAAATCCCAATGTGCAGAGTAAGAGTATCTTTATGCTTTTGCCATGCCATTTCAAAAAAGATCTCTTGTTGTCATTTGTGACATACAGCTTGAAGTTGTTGGCCCTGGAGGACCACCCGATGGGCACGGGGATGACGAGGATCATCACTGATAATGATTTCAGATTTGCCTTCTGGAATAAACGAACCAGGGAGGTGGTGAGAAAATTTTCCAAATCTCCTGCTGCTGCTGCACAAGAACTGCAAGTCTCTTTCTGTCTGTTTGTTTGATTACATGTCTTCAGTTCTCATGGCCATTTCTTGGCAACAATTTTATCAGCATATTTGCATGTGGTATTCAAGCGCTGAGCTCGTGACTTTTGAAGCTTGAAATCTTATTAGGTTGTGCCCTCTCTGAATTGCCGAATAATTGGAGCCTACACACCGATTCTTTGTTGAAAAGTGGAACTCGTTTATGGTCCTGATCTCGAGGTATCATAGTGCAGTTGGCTTTTTGGGTTTCTTCTCATGTTCTTTATGTAGAGTTGATTCCTTGAGGTTTCGATTTTGACATTGTCGCATCACCGGCTATCTTATATAATAATAACTGAAAAATGCTCCTGTAAGAAACATATTCAAAAGTAGGTCCTTGGAACTGATCAAGTGAACCTGATTGAGCAAGACCACTCAGGTTCCTTATTTTTTATTTAGGATACCGTTTGTGCAATTAACTGGGAATTTAGACTTGCCCCAAAAACTCTGGATGTCCTTTTCGCCTTTTTGCCTTTCTGAATAGGTACTGGACAGTGTCATCATTGATGGCGTTTTCTATTTGTCGGAAAAAAGGATGTGTTTATTCTGGTCTCTGTGCACAGTTTGATGTTCCTGTGAACTGTCCGAGCAGTCACTTCAGTTAGACATGTTTGGTTACCCAATTTGAGAGCGATTTTCATATGATTATAGACCTATACTGGGCAAAGAAAAGGAGTACAATTAAGCCAGAGAGAAAAGTAAAAAGAAAGAAGATAATTGGAACTCGAATGGAGTTATGGGCATAGTCCCATCAAAATAATGCTTGTTATGACAAATAACCAGATCAGCACCCTTTCAAGATGATGCGCGGGGGAGAAACAATCCTTCAGATGCATGGCTTGCCATAGCACATGCTGTCTTCGGCGGATTTCGCAGTAAGTGCTCCAACCTTCAACTGGATGAGAAACTCATTTTCATAAGACGAAGAATTGTTACAGATAAAAAATATGACAAAGAATGGAAATAGTGCAATGAAGTACACTAGCCGGAAAAAAGAATCATTTTCAGCAAAAACACGGGAATCTGATGAATCCATTAGTTGTCATTTCAATTTTTCCTCGAAGTTTCCAGGAGTTTTCTGAATATTTGACATCCGCAGCCGAACATGAACACATGCACGGCGAATGCTCACGCGCGAAAAAGTCAATCCCGTTCACGGAAGTCGAAGGAAGCCCGGGAACACCTGAGCTGAAGCAGAAGCGATCCATAATAGGGCAGCGCTGAGTCTTCCCTTCACCATTACCAGACACACTACAGATTGAGAAGGGGAAGAACAATGAAGGAAAATGCACCACCAACTCATATAAAAGAGGTTCTCCTGAGTTCGCAATCCAAATTCACGGAGGCCACAACATGTGGAGAACACTCGCTTCCTCAAGCCTCAGAACACTGGCAGATAGCGCCTCCGGCCCATCCGTCCCGTCTACCTCTCGATTCATCACTGACCGGTCTCTCACCTCTCCTTCCCTTTCTGCCGCTTCCCTGCTAGCTAATCGCACTTTCAGCTCCGAATCAGGTGTCTCGCTGCCTTTCTTTCTTTCTTTCTTTCTATTTTTTTTTCTAAAGCTGGTAAATGCTCATGGCACGTCGGCGCTGAGATTCTCCGAATATATATCAAATGTTTAGGGCAGCAACTTAGTAATATTTTGGGCATATTTGGTTGTTAGTTGAAAAATAGAGAGATCGAGCGAGAGAAATTTCGATTCAAGGTCACTAAAGCGATTTGGTCCTCCATTTTGGGAAGCCTCCTGTTAAATAGAGAAGTGGGTTCACGGGAAGGAGCGCTACAGTTTGCCATGGAGAGCTGGAAAGGGAGGAAGCTCGACAATATCATTTGCAAGATAGCATGGAACCACTATGCATACTTGATATGGATTGAGAGGAACAATAGAATTTTCCAGGAGAAGTGTCAATCCAGTAGTGGGACTAAGGAAAATTTCCTATTAACGGTAAGGAGTAGGGCTTGTACTCTCCCTATAATAGAACATAAGATAGATAGTTCCTTAGTAGCGTGCCAACTCTGATTGTCTGATATGTTGCGAGCGTGAAGCTCATTTTGTGTATTTTGTAAATGATCAAATGAGAAAAATGTGCATGTTTTTTTTTGGCCTCTGGTGAGTCATTTTCATTCAGAGCCGTCCTCCTCCCTTAAACGGAGGTTTCAACTTGAGCCCGTTCGTTACATTAGATTAATGGCTGATCAACGGCCTTCAATTAAGGCTTGATAATTATTGTGTATTCAAGAGATTTTATTGTATCTATCGGCTGTAAGCCTACTCCTATCATCTATAATTTTATTATGACTACACAAATAAATTAGAGCTGGTAAGTTGGGCCGGGCCAGCACGGCCCAATATATTATTGTGCTGGGCTTGCATAGCCTAATAAGACATTGGCCCAATAATGATAGGCACGAGCATGGCACGAATACTTATTGGGCCGCCCCACCCGGTCCACTAAAATCTTACATTGTGAGTTAAAAGAATATAGTTTAAAATAATTATTAGAAATTCAACTTAAGTTAATCATAATTGTTTATATTTCTATCCTCTAATTTCATTGATATAGCAAAAATACATTGTCTATAGTTTAAGGGTGTTGCTTTTGTTTTCAATATAAAGAGTTTTTTAAAAATAAAAAAGTTAATATTCGTCACTATCGGCAAGCATGGCCCGATAATTTTTACCTGGCATGGCCATAAAATTTATTGGGCCGTGCTGACCCGGCCCGATAAGTATTGACCAGACCCGGTCTTATGGTGTCGGGCCCGGCCCGGCCCATTAATTGGCAGCTCTAAAATGAATAGAGAGGATGGAGTTAATGTGGTGTTTTTTTAAAATAAAAAAAAATCGTTAAACAGAAAGGATGTGCTAGTGGCGACAGCATATTTTGTATAAATGATATAATAATAAGAAGCCATCCAGGCTCCTCTGATCGGCATTCGATGCCCTCTCAACTTGGGGGAAGGGGTTTGCCAATTTTAATATTGCTATATTAAAATTGGATTAAATTGATGATTTTCATATTAGTTATATAATTAAGGGTATTTTAGTGTCAGATTTACTTAAAAAAATGTATTCATTTTCGTAACTTTCAAATTAACCAGCTTACAATACTGCTCTAATTTTATTTTTGTATTATTTAATTCATTATCTGTTATCATTAAAAATATTTAAGTGCTATAAATTTTTATTAGTACAGTTATTTTATCAAAACTTTAGGTATTACGAGGACTAATTTTAAGTAAATCTTTTACAAATTAGATTTTTTTAGTTATTGAATATATTTTATATGATAAACTTGAAAAAAT
>CXYZ01002088.1:129908-140005 GCA_900006705.1 Sonneratia caseolaris
TTATTGTATTAAATGAAAATTCATTCTGTTAAAAATATCCAACTAGACAGACCTAAGAAGAATTCGAATAAAAAAATTAGAAACGAAACAAAATTAATTACATGAACAAGTTTTTAAAGATATTTATTCTACTTCTAATTATAGGTACCATGAGAACTGGGACTGGAAACGGAACCATCGACTCTCCAGCCTTTTACCCGAAACCTACCGAATTTTATGAAAAGTTACCCAGAACATAACTAACAGAATATTTTATCGGCTCGGGTGCAGCACTTGTAACCGTATTCACTCCTGTGTGTTAAAGCGAGAAAGGGTGAAAGCTGTTCATAAGGAAGTGAAAAAGCTGGTAACTCGAGATGATTTTTTGACTGTGATGTCGTAAACAGAAGCTGCTACATATAGTGCACAAAAGTTAAAACCTTTCGGCAATATTCAAGAAATCGTTCTCATAAATCATATTTTTCGTTACTCCTTTCCTGTCCAGAACGGTTCTAGAAGCTGGTAGTTTCTTTTGGAGTCCTGAGCTTCACCTTCTCGCTAATGGTTATCTGTCAGTCACCCCCACAAAAAAAGAAAAGAAAAAGAAAAGAAAAAGAAAAGAAAAGAAAAGAAAAGAAATTCATAAACTATCGATTAGGGAAACGAGATACATTTTACTTTCGCAAAATTGGGTTTGTTCCAATTTTCTTATTCTAGAGTAATATTCTTGAGTTCTTGCTGTTGTTGGGATGGTTTTTTTAATTTAAATTTTGCTTTTCGATTACATTTTTCTCCTCGGGAGCATAGATTCTCCATCTCTTCTTGCAACTCTTGTAGCTGGGTCGCTGAGGAGTGTGGGGGTCACTTTGATTCTCTCTTGCTGAAAAAGGTATCCTTCTTTTTCATTTTTCCCTCTTTTTGTGTTTTTTTCCTTTTTTGCTTTCGATGGATGCTCTTTTTTCCTCTTTTAAGTAGTTTCTATCTTGGCTGTTTGAACTCCAATACGTAGCTGAGCTGTTGCAGATACTATGCCACATTCTGAAATAGTGATGCATATTTATATGATTTCTTTTTCCTTCTCCTATTCAAATTCCACACTTCCCAGTTGTGTATAAATGTAGAGTTCCATGCTTTGATTTGTTCATTGCAGTCCTCCGTTTCATCAGATATTACCTCAAGAGTGCTTCTTGCTGCACCTTCTGAGAGGCCCACGAAGGACGAGGATGAGCTGTCATCAGCAGCAGCATTGTACCAGCTCTGGTTTGTTTTCTCTCGCTCAAGCAATGCATTCCTTCCCCTTCTATTTTCATTTCATGGATTCAAATGTGTGCTCAAATTTCATTTGTGCCTGCACCTTTGCCCCCTTTTTGGGATGAAGTTATTTATAAGCGGGACGTTATGCTGTTAATCGATTTCAGATAGTAGAACTGGCAGAAGGAACATTGAGTTCGGGAGGACTTATGTTGTGAGGCCTAAAGGAAAACATCAGGCCACTGTTGTTTGGCTCCATGGCCTGGGTGACAATGGGTCTAGGTACATTTTTCTCTTTTCCGTTTGTTAAGGCTACTCTACTGTCAAGTATTTAAGCTCAAGACATGATGAAAAAGCAAAGAAATACTTTTATCAGAATACCATATCTGTGATTTATGATTGCTGTGGGACATAATCTGAAAGTAATACTCCTTGTAGAATAACATTTGATTTTTATGTTAGTGTATGTTTGAACACCTAGTTCATTGGTACCTATGATCTTCCTCTAATCGGTACATCAGACCGCATTTTCTGTTTGCCTTCTGATCTGTCATCACCTGTTCTAAAATCAGGCTTTCTTGGCCTCCAGAAGTGTATATACAGAAAAAAAGAACTTTTCCAACATCTCTTTAATCATGGAAAATGTATTGGAATGGTGAGCTTTTTGTTTGAATAGACAAAAAAATAGAGAGGATGCTGAAGAATGTCAAAATTTTGGCATGGTATGCAACTGTGTGGTGTGGTCCATATGATGTGAGCTTAAATATTTCAAGCATGTTAGTGTACCGATTTAAATTTCTTCTGAAGGTAAAGGCAGAAACGTCTCTGGCAAGGAATTTCTTTGTTTCCTTTGTCTTGTCTTACTGAAGCTGTAAGCCTTTATGAAAGAAGGGGAAAAAGAGAAACTGAAGCAATAAGCCTGATTCCAAGAAAATCATATGCCATAATGGAGAATGAGGGACTGCTGATTCACTTTGTTCTCTCCTCATAAATTATGACTTAAATGATATTTTATCTACTTTGGATGAGCAATCTCTGCAAAAGTCATTTTTAATACAACAATAGAAAAGGATAAACTCAAGTTCCAACTTTTAGATGGATGCACACCATTACTTCTCAAAGCTGACTAATTTTGTGCAACTACCATTCTTGTGGAAGTTGAGTTTAGGTATGCTCTCTACT
Organism: Sonneratia caseolaris; assembly: GCA_900006705.1. NCBI lineage: Eukaryota > Viridiplantae > Streptophyta > Magnoliopsida > Myrtales > Lythraceae > Sonneratia > Sonneratia caseolaris. Next base: position 132,321 of record CXYZ01002088.1, read on the forward strand.
GAGTTTTTCCTTAAAAGGAGTTTCACTTCTCGGAAAATCGTCCTCAAATTCATAGAGTGTGCAAGTTTCTTTCTTGGTCTGTCTTTGTTTCCTTTCTTCCTTCCTTCTGTGGCATGTAGTTTTTATTTATAATGTTAATACCAGATGCTGTCTTATATATTTTTTACGCCATTTTTATTTCCAGTGTATCTCAGCTCCTGGAGTCCCTCCCTCTTCCAAATGTAAGCACTCCTATAGAACCTCAATTTCTTCTTTTTTAGTTTCAGTAAACAAAGATCTAATTTCTTTTCTTTTGCTATGTTTCTTTTATCTTTGTCCTGCAATTTATGCATTCGGGTAAAAATTTGTTGATGCAGATCAAGTGGATATGCCCAACTGCTCCCACTCGTTCTGTGGCATTACGTGGAGGATTCCCTTGCACTGCATGTAAAGACTACTGATTCTTACTATCCCTCTAATTCCCTATTATCACGAGGATCAATCATTTCATCAACCATATTTTGTCTCTTATATTGATATTCCCAGGGTTTGATATCGGAGAAATTTCTGAAGAAGGAGCTGATGATTGGGAGGGCTTAGATGCTTCCGCAGCCCATATTGCGAATCTCTTGTCAACTGAGCCAGCTGATGGTACTTTAGAATCCAATATACACATAGAAGAAGTATCCTAGGTTTTATTTCCTTAATACGTGTTTCCATTTATTGAATGCAGTATCATGATTTAATTATTGATTTGCAGTTAAACTTGGGATTGGAGGCTTCAGCATGGGTGGTGCAACAGCTATTTACTCGGCAACTTGTTTTGCTCTCGGCAAATATGGAAATGGAAATCCTTACACTGTAAACCTGAAAGCTGTCATAGGTCTACGTGGTTGGCTTCCTGGTGCAAAGTGAATTTTTTTAAAGCCTTTCTCCCCTTCTTTGGTGCTTCAGTTCCTCATCCTCTCCTATGTGCAAATTGTGTTGAACTAATTGTTTACAGAAAACTGTGCAGGAGCTTGCAGAACAAGATAGGGGGATCAAATGAAGCTCTAAAGCGCGCAGATTCGTTGCCCATTCTGCTTTGTCATGGAAGCGGTGAGTATTATTTCTCATACTTGTCCATTGAGTATGTTCTTATGCATGTAAATTATAGTACTCTTAATAAGCTTCATAGTTACAGTTGCCAGGATAGAGTATGATGTTATGCTTAGAAGAAGATTGATCTGAGGCTTATGCATAATCTCGATTATGTTAAGCTTTTTTGTTATTTGACTCAATCACGGTGAAAAAGAAAAGGTTAGGCTCATGTGTAGCCATGCTTCATAATTGCTTTCTCAATATAACTGTTTGGTTCCTCTTCAATGTGATAGGCCCAATGCAAGGAGAAAATATGAGACGCTCGATGTTAAGTTAAAATCGTCCACAAGAATTGTATTTAATTACTTTGTTGATCCCCGTCTCAGGTGTTGACGTTGTCCCCTACGACTATGGCGAGAAGTCATCCCATTACTTAAGTTCAGCTGGGTTCCGACACACTGCATTCAAATCCTATCTTGGGTACGAATTGAATTTTACCACTATTTTGTCCATCCTCGATCTGCATGTTGAAATGGTGAACTTGCAGGCTTGGCCATTTTACGGTTCCAAGAGAGATGAACGACGTGTGCTGTTGGGTTTCTGCAAGGCTCGGGCTTGATGGGTGGCGATCATAAATTTGCAGCTGAAGGTCATGGATTTGTGGGTTCTCACAGAAGAAGCTATACGGAGAAAGCAATAATGGGAAGACAAAAGATCAACAGAACACACTACCATGAGAAAGAGGATTGTGGGGGAAGGCGTATAATATAGTATGGGTAATTATGTCCCTCGATGTTTTTTCATTCTTCTCTTACCTGTACTAGGAAAATAAAAAGAGGGATTATGGTGTCCGCATCTCATTATTCCCTTTTGTTGGCAATCAGTGTTTGGTGGGTTCATGTTTATTTTCCTTGCCGTTCTGGATTTTTGGTGGTTTTGGGCCTCTGTTCAAGATTAAAAAAAAAAAAAGACCATTTGGGTGATTTCTGGCATTGATCATGCGGCCAAAAATCAATCACAGAAAGCAGGCTGAAGGTGATCCCGTGTAAAGAATTCGATCAGAGCACTAGATGACTCATAGAATTACGTCCACAAGACATGGCCAACAATTTCCGTATCAAGAGAAGGTCTTTAACACACGAGAAGCCTACGGGTTCTACAATAGATTATCAATAGCTTTATTGTTGAGTTGATCATGCTTCAAGGGAAATCGCGAGTTCGCCCTTTAAGAAACAAACTGAAACTCGATATTGTTTCAGTATTCCCGATTGTGTATTTATTGTGCCTTTAGATTTCCCAATATTGGGCCACGTTCAACCCTCATGGGCCCATGTTTTGCATTAAGCCGAAATCTTGGGCCCTTGGCCCATCATTGAGCACGAAAACGCTCGAACAGCCCGGGAGCATTTCCCACCACCAAGATGAAAACGTTTTCAAGTGGAAGAGCTTAGACAGAATCCTCTTCTCTCACGAATTTGATCGAAAATATGGCGGTCTACTCCCAGAGGTTCCTCTTCTCGCCATTCTTGTTTAGACTTACCAAACCGAAGCCTTCCCTCTATTCCATCGTCAGCCCAGGCTCGCCCTCCAGGAGGTTTTTCTGCTTCTCCGCTTCAGTTCTGTCTCCATCTCCTCCATCGAGCTCTGAGGAACCGTGTCCCGACTCGAACGAGTGGCAGCCTTATAGGAAGAAGAAGGTCGTTATGCGGGTCGGATACGTCGGGTCCGATTACAGAGGCCTCCAGATGCAGCGGGATGAGCACTCACTGACCAGTTAGTTTCTCTCTGCCTGCCTCGAAGTTAATAATTTTGTTAGAGTAGTATCTTCCATTCTCGTGTTGTTGTGGGTCTGAGGAAATTTTCATTTCCTGTAGTTGGTTTTAAGGAGATAGTTCATGTTGAGATTGAGCTGCTCAGCTGTGTAGACCGATCTTAGCATTTTAACATTTTAATTCAGCTATTGAAGAGGAGTTGGAGCGTGCAATTTATAAAGCTGGAGGAATACTTGAAAGTAACTTCGGGAATCTCAACAAAATTGCGTGGGCACGAAGTAGTCGCACTGATAAAGGGGTGTGTTGTCTACAACTCCTACTATTTTTTTAATGTCAATGCGCAGGTGTGCAAAACTGGGCATCATTGTTACGTAGCTTCGTGAATTTTTCGTGAATTTTCAGGTTCATTCTCTTGCTACTACAATTACGTTGAAAATGGAGATTCCCGAGTTTGCATGGAAGGGAGACCCTCATGGCATTGATCTTGCTGATCATATCAATTTTCATCTTCCTAGCAACATCAAAGTATTCAGCATCCTACCCTCAAAAAGGTGAAGAAACTAATTGACTTTTGGTTGGAGGATGTTGGGGAGGGAGTTTTTTTCTAGTCATATCAAGGCCCAAGTTTTCTTCATGAAAAGCAAGATTAGATTCAGACACTGTTGAGAGTGCATTCACTGTAATGTCTTAAATATGGGATTGTTCTCTGAGCGTTTTTGGGGCCTATTGGACATTGAGTAATAGAGTGAACATTGTGTGAACGAAGTGGGAATTAATGTTCCCTGATTTATGAACTATGATTTATTTTGACATTTCGTGTTCATTGCTACTAAGGTTCTGCCATTCTTCTTTTCATCTGTCCTGTCATTATAGTTATGTTTCTTGGATGGATTTTGTAGGAGTTTTGATCCAAGAAGGGAGTGTAACATCAGGAAGTATTCTTACCTTCTTCCTGCTGAAATTATTGGGATCAAGGATAAGCATAGCACTGTAGAAGTTGATCATCACTTATCAGACTTCAATGAAATACTGAACACTTTTGAGGTGCAGTCCTTTTGCCTCTCTTTTCCCATTCCATCTATAGGTCTACCTTGATTTTGTTTGCGGGGGGAAAAATTAGTATTTTTTTCCTTCCATGGATTTTGTGATATCTTCCATTTATTCCTGGTTAAGATACTTCTCATTCAAAAATGCTGCTAGTACTGGCATGAGTAGTAATTGCATCAACACACAAGATTATTTGCAAAATATGACTTTTAAGCGCATCTTTGGACACGCATTTAGGAGGATTTAGCATTTGCAATGGTTGATTTACAGACATCATTCATTAATGTGTTATAAATTTAAAAGAAATGCATCTAACTGATAAAAGCATTCAATATGTAACTGTTGTAGGGGGAACATCCTTTCCATAACTATACAGTACGCTCCAAGTACCGGAGAAAGCTTCCTGTTAAAAAATCTCAGAAAGATTGCCGTTCCTCCATAAAAGAAAAACCATCTAATACAGCATCAGACTGTGAAGTGGATGAAAGTGATGAAGATCAAAGTTCGTCTTTGGAGAGAAGTTCGGCTGAAAGTGAAATTGGTGGAATTGGTGAAAATTATCCAGCCAGTAGCCTTAATGAAAATCAAGTCAACATCTTCCATGATTGTGGGCATACTCGTAAGGATCGAAGTTCTAATATGGTTGTTCATGCAAAGTGGCTATATGAACCTGATGAGAAAGACCGAGTCAGTTCTTCCCATTTTAGAAAGATACTGCGATGCTTCAGTTGGAAGCCCCGGAAGCTAATGGGATTAAATTATGTGGAGATCTCTGTGTGGGGAGAGTCCTTCATGTTGCATCAAGTAAGTGTTTGAAAAGTAACTTCTTTTCATGCCTCCTTGTTCTCCACAGTCCTTTGAACTGATCAACATTATTAGTCTTGGTTCCATAACAGTGCTTGTTTTATAACAAGGAGACTGTCTCTTTGCCAGATCCGCAAAATGGTGGGGACTGCTATAGCTGTAAAGTGTGACATATTCCCAAGAGATATTCTTACACTTTCATTGGCTAAACACTCCCGAATTGTACTTCCACTTGCCCCATCTGAAGTTCTGATTCTCAGGGGTAATAATTATCAGCTCAGGAAGCAGGCTGGTGAAGTCGCAAGGCCAGAAATGCTTGCACAGGTCGAGTCAGAAGTGATTATCAGTAATGTTGAGGAGTTCTACGAATCCATGGTTTTGCCTCAGATTGCTAGATTCTTGGATCCTTTGGGACCACCATGGATGGATTGGACTGAGAAATTGGAGCTCTCAAGAATTCCTGAGCCCCAGCTAGATGAAGTTAGAGACGCTTTGAGAGTATGGGAGGAAAAGCGTGCGAGCTGGAAAGCGGTCAAGCTGACTTCTGATTGATAGGGGGTGATATTGATTTGCAGCAGATCGTGCATAGTTCATCGCCAACAACGAACCCCCAACCCACTCTTGGACAGCTTCTTGGTGGCCATTTTCTGGAAGATCAGGCCAGACCGAATGCTATTTTTGGTCCACCTGAAACTAGAATTTTTTTTAAAAGAAAAAGGAAAATTAGGGGAAAATATAAATAATTGGCTAATTGTGCCAAAAGTAATTGTAATTTAAAATTTATTTCAACATTTCTTTTAAATTAGGATAAAAAATTAGGCCGGTCGGTCAATTATGGCACTTAAAAGTTGGTTCATAAGTCCAATTTTTTTAAATAAAAAATAAAAAAATCTTACTTATATTGGGTTGGCCCAGGAGGCCTGAAGGGCAAAGATTTTGTGCCTAGGCCTAGGTAATTCGGGCTGTATATTTTCGGATCGGGCCGGTCCCAGCCCGAATAATGGGCTGGCCCGAAAGGTCTAAGTTTGGTGTCATTTAAGCGTGCACTCTCACTGATGATGTAATGTATATCTTTCTCAACTGGATTGAGAGATGGTTTACTAAACCAACGGTATCACATTCCAGTAGTATAATGAGGCATCGTTTAACAATTTTAAGTAAAAATCTTGAAAATCATTAAGAATTTTAATAAATTTTTAAAAGAAAAATATAAAACTTAAAAAAAGTAAATATAAATACCAAAGAATATTTAAAAATTTTGTTGACGGAATATAATAATGGTATAATCAAGGTGGCGTCAATAACCTATTATACTGTTACATATAAAACCTTTTTCCTTTCAATGACATGTAAGGAGTTATGAATGCGAGAATGGATTCATGGAATAGAAATTAGAATGTGAAAATGTCCGTCGAGTGACACAGCACAAAGATTCCCCTTCTTCCCCCTCATGCTATCTTCGGCCCAGGATATGGTTTGATTGGTTTACATGATATTTCTTAATTGTTATTTCATGTGAGATACTCATATGATATAACTATTTAATAAAATTTTGATAAATGTTAATTCCTTAATTATTTTAAAAAACTTAGACATTTTTGCTGCTTGTAAGTGTTTCCTCATGTACGTTTTGAACAAGTAATCAATGAATTATACTTATAAAAAAAACTAAAAAAATTAAATAAAACGTAAAATATTTTAGTNAAGATATGATAAGTGCTTTTCACATTAAAACTTGGAAGATTGTGTATCCGTTCCTGGTGCAATCAGCCACTTATCCTTCTTTATCTCCTTGTCCGATGCCCAGAAGCCAGAGTTAGCGCGCAAGTTTCTTGGGTTTAAGGAGCTGTTGCTTTTTACTCTTCCTTGCTTATAAAATATTCCTGGTGAATCCCCGGAGCTCACAACCAAGAAAAGTTAGAATCTTCAGTACCAATAAGAGACCCATCAAGAAAATTTTGTTCTTACTTCAAGGTGCATGTTCGATATCCCATTTCATGGTAAATTTCCATTGCAATTATGTTAATTTTACAAAAAATATCGTCGATGTCAATGGTGATGCCTAACCCTCCACCTAATTTTTTTAAATCGATACATTTATTTATCGTAATAATTTTTTTAATATTTATTAAAAAATAATATTTCATATATACATAATAAACAGTAAACATATAATTTAAAATTACAAGTAAAATATCAAAATGTATCTTAATTTTAAATTTAATTAATTCCAAATAATTTGAATTTTTTAAAAAGGGAAAGGCAACATATTGAACTGGTCCAAACTATGAACTAGCCCCATGTAGGCATAGTTCTGGGTTGATTTATGCTTTTATGAACTCTAAACTATAATTGGCCGACCCGTTATACACAATGTGCCGACCCATAACCATGACAAATTGTTCCCGACCTATTTTGAATTGATCTAGACTAGACTGTTATTTTAAGGGTAAATTACATAATTTGTACAAAAAAAATTTTGTTAATGTAACAATTTGGTACAAAAAATTTAAAATATAACACCGTTATACATTTTCTTTCTAATGTGCCACACTTTAGTACATTTCATTAATTTTTTATTAATACCGTCAATTTTTGATGATATGGACGGCCTATGTGACGCTCCTTAATGAAGTGCATTTATATTTGAAATATATGGATTGTCACGTGATATATGACGTAATCCACTATCCGTCTCTTTTCCCTCTCTCTCACTTGGCTCTCTCTGGCATGCTCTCTCTCTTCCTCTATCTCTCAACTTAGATTCAATTAAAATTTTTTACTATTTAATAAATCTAATATTTTTTCTAACTACATTTTATTTATGATTTTTTATTTTTCTAACAAAATGATGATAATATAATATATTAGTATATGAAAAGGTAATTAACATGTAATTTGATCTTAAGATTGATTTTTTTAAAAAAATTATAATAAAAAGTTAACTTAAAAAAGGCTAAATTTTGGTAATAAGATAGTAAAATTAATACTAAATATTTTCTT
>CXYZ01002095.1:9342-33187 GCA_900006705.1 Sonneratia caseolaris
ATTTCTAAAGTAGGATCAAGTATTAGAAAATTTTATATTGTGAAGATGAGTTATGATTGGGAGAAATAATTTATTTGTAAAATTATTTGAATTGTGAAGTTAAATATGAAAATTGATCAAATTTTATAAATTGATTTGAGATGGAATTATTTTATGAATTCAACTTTTAAGGTTAATTTGTCTACTATGTTATTGAAGTATCGTAATACTATTGATTGAACTAACTAGCAAAATATTCGGGTTGTATTGGCGAATTTTGGATCGAGTCAAGGACTATACTAGTGAACTTTCTAGGTTGGACCAACAATTATACTAATGGGTCTGTGTGACAGGACGAACTATTACCATAATACCAAAAACCATGATCGGAACTTAATAAATATCAATTATTCACATTATTAAATATTGTTACAAATGCAATATTGAGTTAATATTTTTGTGAATTTCTAATATACATTTTTAACTGTACGATCGAATAGCACTTATTTCAAGTTACTTTTATAGTTTTAATTGAATATGTAAAATGGTAAGATGCATTTTACTAGTATTTGATTTGATAGAAGTGGGAATTGATTACTTACTAACTAGGTGTAGCACACTCCTTTTTACATTTTTTTCTTAGATCTAGAGTGAGAGGATTCCTAGAGGCTAGCATTAGAAGAAAAGCTTGTGAAACCAAGTGTCTAAAGGAATTTATAAATTTAATCTCTCTTAGAAATGGAAACTTCCTGATGAGAAAGTGTTTTGATAATTTTATATATACATTTCTTTGCTTAAATTGTTATCAAGACAATATTATTTTTTGTTCATAACATATGAATTAATTTTGATAAGAAATTCTCTTATTGGAAGGCTTTGTTTATTACTAGACTAAATCAAGTTTTTTATTAAGGAGCCATTCACGGTCTATTTTCTAGAACGAAAAATGGTGCATGACATTTGCTATTGGTTTTCTTCCATTTGTTGGTTCACCTCTAAACTCAAGGTCTAGTACTATCTTTTGCTCACCTCATCGTTGTATCCTAGGAGATAATCGGACGCATCACCTCAACACATTCGGAGGGGTTGAATTTGTCTTAAAAACATTTTGACAGTCATAGGCTTTGACTTCAATTGTCTTTTCTTTCTATTAATTTCCCTTCACTGTATTACGAATCTGTGTTGTAAGTTTTCTTCTCTGTTAATTTTCTATGGTGCCATCCAAGTTTTTGTTTTAACACTTATGTGCAATTTAGTATTATGATCCCTAGATCAAATGTTATGAATCCGACATTTCCAATATTCCATCAATTAGAGGAGATCGAGCATTCCCATACACATTAAAGGTTGTGTAGACCTAGAATAACCATGTCCCCACTATCCACGCAAGTTGCAATTGTCGATTCAAGTATGCTTCCATTTATGTTATATACACACTCTTCAATTTCAGCACGTACCATGTCCAATACTTGTATTTTACTGTTACTTCATGATTTTGATTGTCCCTAAATTTTAAATGCAATGTGACTGAAAAATTTGAAGTAATATTAGAAACTTGCATGGGCACAGGGGCACGAACTGACTCGAAGTCTTCTCTCGAAAATTCTTTGAAATGGTCACAGGAGAAAATAGGCAATATGACTAGGAAAATTCAGTAACTCAAGGAACATCTATATAAAATATCTTTAGAATTTTCAAGGGCTTCTTTAGTTCAATGAAATATTCAACCTAGTGAGGAAGTAATGGACGAGTTCTAATTATTCCATTATGGAATATCTCATTAAAACTACTTTAAGTAGAATAAGTTGGTAGCAGTTGGATTAGTTTCCATGTCAAGTTAATTATGATCGGATGATAATTTGTTTTTGGTGTAAATCAACTAACATAAATCATTGGACCTCCTATCATCCATTGACCTTGACTCAAAGGTCTCCTAGTGACGAAAGACCTTACGTATGTGCTGTCATTGGAGCCATTGCATCCTCCATTGACCAACGCTTGGACGAGAAGGGCTTTGAGGATTAAATTTATTGCCAATTTTCTAAGCAGATCGAAAATGATTGGCTGGCTTTGAATGTTAAACAAACATGGAGATGTGAGTTCCCCTGAAGAGTGGCCTAAGAAATCAAGACTTTCGCAATTTGTTTGCTTAGAAAGCTATCCAAGTGTTGAAATTTAACAGGTATAATGGAATTTTTTTTCCTTTAGCTATGTTAAGAGAAAAAGGATAAAGATAGAAATAGCTGTAAGGTACAGACTAGGAAAGTATTGTCATATTTGAATTTCAGCAAGGTTAATCCTTAGTCGTTGAAGGGAGAAAATCCTCATTGATCATACCTCACCTACCCATCAAAATATTTTGTGAGAAAACACTAATCAAATTTTGCCAACTAGACGCCCCGTTAACGTTTAAAATTATTTTTTTTTTGGAGAGAAACGACAAAGACAATTTTCTTTTCCCATCTTCTTCCTTTTCAAAATATATACACATCACACAATGAACCGTACAAAATTCATCTTAATGATAATACGTATGCATGCTTTTTATTTTAGAACCCTAAACAATAAAAAAACAAGACTAAAATAATGTGTACAAATTTGAAATTTTAAAAGCCCTAAAAATTTAGAACTAATCCCAAATAATATGTGTTTCATTTCTGAATAATATTTATATGTTGAACATTTAGTCATAAATTTAATGAGCAAAAGAGGAGAGATAATATTGTTTGGGATCTCCTATTAGGCATCCACCTAGATGGGGCATAATGGTAATAAAAGATTCGATAAAGAAACTATTACCGAAAATCAAGTTGTAGTCATCCAGCTCTTCGACTATCGCATCTGGCTTGCCTTCTCACTCTCCAACTCAAACCGGTACATCTCTTGCCACCCCTTTCATATGCTAACTGTGAGAATTCACTACCTTCATGCGGTTTGGGCATCATTGCACTTGCAACCCCAACTTCGCCACTATCCACTCAAAGATAAACACATTCATAGCACTAGTATCTACCAATGTTGCCCCCTAATGCCCTTTACCACAGCATTCACATGCATCGAGTCATAGCGATCTCCTTGGCATTTGGTCTGCATTGCACTTAGCAACTGAAGTACTGCCCTCTCAATCGACTCTTCATTCGATTCCTCCCACTGTTGACTTGTACTTGTTCCATTCTTCCTCTTTGGGTACTCTCTTGCACAGTGAGGACCATCGCAAATGAAGTATCCTTGGCGAGTCCAAGAGTCCTTCTTTGGGCCACTATCGACCGCCTTTCCCTTGTCCTCTCCAATTTTGGCTGGTTGACCATACTTGTATTTCGCCTTCAACTTCTTCTCCTTCACCTTGTCTTGCCCCTTCTTGGATCTATCCTCCTCTTGAGCAAAATGCAAATCCACCATCACATTTGTTGTAGCCAAGGCAACAAGTAAATCCTTAATTCCTTGCCTACTCAACTCAAGTTGTGTGCACAACTGTGGCCCTTCAAGAAGGTATATAACTTGTCTATCTTTGACATGTCCATGATATCCAGCATTAGGGAATTGAACTTCTTCACGTATTCTCTCACAAAGCCGTCATGATTCAACTTGGCCAATGCCTCTTGAGTAACCCTTGAACTATTGCTTGGCAAGAACTGCTTTGTGAGTTCATGCTTCAAGGCCTCCCATGTCTTGATCCTAGGTCATCTGGCACTGATCACATCCTGGACACGAGTTCTCCGCCACAACTTAGCATCACCAGCTAAATACATAGCTGTGATCATTACCTTCTCCGAGTCCGGAACGGAACCGCCGTAGCAACAAAGTAATTATGCATGTCCCAAATTAAGTTATCCAACTCCTTGGAACTCTGAGAACCATTGAATTACTTTGCTCAGAATCTCATCTTCCCATAAGTCTCACCTATCGACCCACTCGCAATTTGTGTGGCCAACTGTCACTTGACCAACACCACATCGTCCTTCAAAGCATCAAGCTCCTGTCTCATTGCCTTCACGATGTCTATTATCGTCATGTTGAGATCATCGTCTTCACCCACATTATCTTCAAGGGCAGAAATCCACTCCACCAATCTATCAATTAAGGGATTCACGGTTGTGACATCAGCCATCTGACCTTGGAGAGCGTACACATGCTCCTGCATCACCTCCATTGACCGGGTCCACATGGCTGCTATAGGTTGTATTATCATGACCACTTGGCACAACCAGCTTCGCTCGGGTATCACTAGGTTCTCGCAACCTAGACTCTTGGTACCCTTTGCACAAGCAACTAGGCAATACCTTCTTCACAGCCAACCTTCCTTTGATATTGCTAGGCTCCACCTAGGTGTTACTAGACCTTGCGCTGATACCTACTGTCATGAATGTAGCTCTGAAACCTATTGTCATAGCCAACTCATTCTGATACCTACTATCACAGGGTTGAGCTTAAGGCCCAAAAACTCCACACTATGATGGCATTAACAGCTCCGCCTACCTACCAGCCACTACTTGCAGCTAGGGTTTGATGTTACCTACCACATGATCACACCACAAGGAAATGAAAATGAGAAACAATACAAAGAGAAAAAGTCCACTTATATTCACAATCTTTACAAGTATGAAAAACTCTTTATAAGAGCACACTCACTCAACCTGTTGAGTATATACCTCATGACCTCCACATCACTTACACTCCTCACTCAACACACCCTAACCCGACTCACTTCAACATTACAAGGGTAAATAAGACTCATTCCCCACTCACTGCTGAGCTACAGCTCACAACAACTCTATGCTCTGCCTCACACGCTCTCCCTCATGTTTCCTAGCTCTCTCTAGCTACTCTCCTTGGCCCTCCACTTTGAGATGCCTTGAGATCTATGTGGTTTTTGTGTTCTACCTCTGTGCCACAATGTGTGCCACCGTGCCTCCCTCCAAAATGGAATGGCCATGCCTATTTATACTTGAGGTGCCTGGTGTAAGAAAGGAAAGTCTCCTAGCTATCAATCCCTTGATTTTAGCCACCATCCTCGATGCTTGCCTTCAATAGCCTGATCTTCGAATCAGTTGACTTGGCACCTAGATTTGGTGTTATATCATGATCTCTTACCTCGATCACGTTCATCACACCTAAACAACTTCTCATACGCACCTAGACAACTGGTGCCCCAGTTGGTCCCTGATTGATCACCAGTCGCTCCACAATAGGAAACAATCAATTCTTTCCATATTGGTGTCAGCAATCCTTATCTTATGAGCGTTGATCTTGTGCTCCATAGCATCCCATGCACCTTCCTTGAGTAGTCGTGTTCCATGCCCTCGATCATCGAGTCCTACCTAATCGAGTCTCCACTTGCATGTCTGTATCTCCACTTGTCTCTCATGCACTATCACCGACTAGCAACACATGGCTTCAACCATCAATCGACCTTGGGATGAAGTGATCAAGCGCCTCTTGATCACTCTCCGAATCATGCCTTAGTGCTCCTGGGTTGTCTTTGGCAATCATCTACCTTGCATTGGTCAAACAACATCAACCCCATGCCCACGGCTTTTGGCTTCCTTTGACCAAGTCCTTGCTCCACACAACTCCACTTGGTTGCTTGAGCAATCCCCTTGTTGAACTTAGACTCTTGACCACAAACCTCCTCATCACGTGCCCCACATTAGCATGTATGCACTCCCATAGTCATTAGATACAACCTGTAGTGCACATACCTCTAGCTCGTAGCTCATGGCCATAACAAGCCTCCCCCACCTAAGGAAGTTGATGCCCTAGCAGAGATTGTGATGCAGCTAGGATGTGATGGGAAACAAAAATTATGAATAGGATTAAGGTCTTCTTGATTCGAAGAGAATACAAAAGAATTGATATAAGAGGAAAAAGGAACCTCAAAGCTATATTAGATCCAAATAGTCCGATGACCAAGAGACCTTAGAAAGAAAGTGGAAACCCTAAGGGTAGGAAATAATTACCAAATTACAAATCATATATTATAAGTATATCTAAATATATTTATAAAATACATCTAATTTTGTCCACTAAATATATATAATGTAATTTATTAAATATGTCACAATAATATCCTAATTCTAATACAACATTAAAATGAATTATTTTTCTATTTATTCTTGTATCATTCTCTCCGGGTTAGAAAAGACTCACACTCGACTTTTCATTGAACATATTTGATGCAGTGACCAAGGTGGTGGAGTCATAAAAGTTAGGAATTTACCATGGGTATTTATTGAAGGAATCGTGACCAGGTGCTATATCATATTTATGGCGATTGAATATCCCTCCCATACTTTCACATAAACATGCACATACTACCATAACTTTCAAAAACTCATTAATCTGATTTTCAGCAAAATCAGTGAAATTAGGTAATTCTGAACCTCCAACAAATTAGCTTGCCAGACATTGTCACATTGTTCCTCAAGATCGGCATGATCAAAGAAGGTCCTTGGTCGACCTCCCCAATGACTTCTTCTTCGAGATCCTCGTAGGGATCTCTATCAAATAAAGGTCGTACATCGAGCTTTGGATCATCAGTAAGAAGTCCATAAACAGTAGGAATTACCTCACAACAGTTTGTCTAAAGCATGTCATCAAGAGGTCCACAAACATGTCCACTAGGTTAGATTATTCTTCCGTGGGGTCCGGATCAATGCGAATGCGGTGAGGTTGGAGGGCTACCAACTGATAGGTCAGTCGATCAATCTGTTGTTGGAACTTCTGACAGAGCTCTTGTTGGAGTTCATGAACAATCCTCCAGTTGAGCATCGGGAACAAGTTTTCGCGATGGTATGAGCACAAAAGCTTGTGTTTTTTATACCCCCCAGATGCGCGCAGTAGGGATATGACGGGGATCGGGAATCGTGGATAGGATCAAAACTCAGTAGATTTGAAGTAAATACCGATAAACTGATATAAAAGGGGAAAAATCTCGAAATTGTCCTACTTTGATTTCGACCTGAAAAAGAGAGAGTTAACAGCTAAAATAATCTTTTAAAATGTGGGTCGATATGTTGTATTCACATCAAACTATGTTAGCCATGTAAGTATTTTACATCATATCGATTTTTTTTCCTTTAACTTAAATAACTGAATAAAGATGGAGCTAACGTGATAAAATGATAGCTGGTGATTTCCCTATTAATGCAAAATATTTGAGACTGGAATTTGTGCTTCTTGAATTATTTACCCTTTATTATGATTTAAAAAAAAGTTAATTACCATATACTTCATGACTTTTCTTTTTTTTAATATTTTAATTAAACATAATTTTCTCTATTTTTCAAATTTAAAATGAATATTCTTTTATATTTTAATCGGATGCCAATTATATATATGCATTTTTTTTATTGAAATTTGGTATTACGTTCATTTTTTGTCAAGTCATATTACATAGCAGGTGGATTTCCCTTACATGACTACAAGTAGCTCATGTAGCACTAATGTGGTATAGTGTCACATAAGACAACTTGAATGCTATGCTACATTTCATCTACAACACATAATTGGTATATGATTAGAATATGCAAAAATATTTATGCTAACTCTAAAAATTTGGAAAAAGTTGATGTTTAATTGGAAAATTTACCCCTTTCCTTTTCATCATATCATATTAGTTTAAACATTTTTGACACTTTTTTTTCGTTGAAAACTAAATTCAGCAAATGAGGATGAAAAAAAACAATTAATTTATCGAAAGTAAACGGGCCCCCCAAGTGTATATATATATATATATATATATATAATTTCAAAGCATTACTAATATTTTTTTTCTCCATTAGATGATCTGAACAATACTATTGGGTGTCCCCTCGGGTTTCGTATATGAATTTTCTTTTGGTAGGACCATTTCCAACATCATCACAATAGTCATGTCTAACGAGCTTAATCTTTGGAGCGGATGACAATCTCAAAATCCCATGGAAGTCGTCGCATGGCCAAGCCTTCACTGTATAATTGCTGATCAACAACTGAACATGTGGCCCCATCGGGGACCATTTAACCCGATAAAGAATGTTCAAACCTCATATATCATGGAAATTCATCCAAGAATGCTCAGTCCTATGGAAAGTTATGGTCCCTTGTTTGACCAGTTGCTCACAAAAACGGTCCTATTAGGCAGAAATGCATAGTTGTCATCCAAGCCGAAAAGGCCCGATATAACAAGTGAGAAGAAAGTTACTTGTTAATAGAATTTGGAAATTGCTATATATGATCGTTGACAGTTCCTGGGTGAGTCACATCATTTAAGGACCATCCTTGGTACATTTCCGAATTTTGATAAGTTTCACTCTGATATTCTTAGCCTGTTTAAGTCTTCTTTCGAGCGCTAGTAGGCACAGGGGAGAAGCCGTCAAACTGGAGGAGCCGTGGAATCTTCTGTGGATTGGACAAAGAGTTGCACTTTGGAGGGACCAATAACAACAAAGAGGACCACAAACTAAGCTAAGTTGTTGAAAGAGAATCTGGTGGGGGACTGGAAAGAGAAAATGATGCATGAATCTAAAGCCAAAACCTTTTGATAACGTATTAAATGGGCTGTCTAGACTTGGAACCTGTTGGTTCGGATACAATTCGATCCGTTAAATATAATAAGTCTGTGTGATTACGAGTCATGGTTCAAGAAAATATAAATTGGCTCGGAACCATTCCTAAGTATGCTGGTTTATAGTTTAGACCAATTTGAACAGTAAACCGTGATCATTTAATCTTTTTTAATTTTTAAATTGAACCAACAAAATTTGACTATTGATTTGCACGATTTTTGGTGGTTCAGGTTGGTTTTGCAATGGTTCCAAGATGATTTTCTAATGGTTTCAAGCCGGTTCAATGAGAAAATATGTCAGGTCAATTTTAGTTTAATAGACTTATTTCTTGAACTTAGCTCGTAATCATTCATTAATCAAATAAGAGCAATTATAAGCTAGTTTGGGGAGGTCTGAACCGGTTACAGGCTTTGACTAACCAGTTCCAAACCAAACGGGTCCGTTTGATATCTCTACATTCCAATCGATACTAGTTTCACGGACAAAAATGCATGTGCTGTGGGCCCACTCAAGTAAAATATTATACATTAATTACTCTTACTTATAAATAAACAAACAAACAAATAAATAACTACTCTTATGGTCTCAAAGGATAAAATCATACGTTGGACGAAAAACTGTATACCACTGTAGACTTCTTAGTGCTATCTTATATGCTCCTAATTTTTCATTCATTTTCTTTTCATTTCATTTTTTTTCCAGAGGAATTGAATGTATACATCTTAGTACCAAACATTTCCTGTTTGGAGATACTCACATACCTAAAATGATTATTTCTTGTTTTGGAATTTTTTGTTCAATGTTTATGTAATTTTTCCCTTGGAAATTCGCATGGGGTCTATAGGGGACGAAAGGAGTAGTCATTAGTGATACGAGTCTGATGGGTGAGAATCAAAGCCTCATTTCTGGGTCGACAACTGGTTCTATTGTATATATAACTAGATGCTAACCCATACACACAATAGAAATTTTATTAGGCTTTTAAGAGCGAAATGCATATGTATATTATAAAATTTTAAACTGATATAATAGTGTTATCTAATTTTTTATATATTATGATCTTTAGTATTATTTTTTTATATGTGACTTTATTATCCAACTAGAATTTATTAGAGATACTAATTTGAAAGTAATTAAAGTAACTAAATATAATTTATTGTGAAAATGGATTAAAGAAAATTAAAAAGTTTAATTTAAATGTGTAAATGGATTGATATTCTAAATTATAATAGATAATTTGACTGTAAAATAACAAATATATATAATATATAATTAATTACGATGAATTTTTACTTGTTTTTCTTTTGTTAAATTTATATTTTATTAAGAACACTTGCAAATACAAAAATGAGACCAACTATTTGCGTAAATAATATATATGAATGACAAACAAGCTTCGGTTGAGACTTGTCGCTTCCAAGGATGAACACTTCATTTTTCAGTCGAGTCAACCGTCCGAGTTTCTTTAACATCAAAGAAGACATGTCCCTTCCTGTCAAATTGTCTCTTGCGCCGAGCACCAAACTGGAGGAAACTGCCTAGCCATTTCATGGGCATATTCTAAAACTTAGAAAATCTATCCCTGAAATCTTCTGAATGCTTGGTCCCTCGGTAGACATGAGAAAAGCGCATCTAAATGAAAGTATGGCGGTTCTATGTCAAGAAATGGCATCAGCTGTAGTGTTAGTGATTATCTTTATCGTGTCAGTCACAGCCTCCACGGACGACCGAACCCCTTTGCACATCTCCTGTGATACAGAAAATAGCTATTCCCTGAATAGCTCGTTTCATAACAACCTCAAGCAAGTTCTGGAGACATTAGCTGACATGTCTGCAACCACAGGAAGCTTCAGCAAGGCCTCTGCCGGAGACAGCCCAGAACAGGTCTTCGGGCAGGCGCTCTGCAGGGGAGACGTTGATGGGAGGGACTGCCAAAGTTGTGTAAGGCTAGCAGGCCAAGAAATCCTGCAGAACTGCTCAAAAACCGACGCTGATATTTGGTATTTTTTACTAAGTACTGTCTTAATTCTGTGAGATTCGGCGTTCAAGAAATTTTTTATGGTGCCTTCTTCACAATTTCACCATGTTCTGTTTACCTCAAATTCGCGAATTTCCTTTTCTTTTATTTTTTGTGCTATTTCGTTAGAAGAGAGAGCCTGCCGTTTGATTGAGAAAATTTGGAAATCTTTTTCTTCTAAGTTTACTGTCTCTCTATGTCCTGTTAAAAAACACAATATGGTGGAACCATGCAATCTGGAAAATTTTCAGAATCAAACAGGGCATTTTCTTGTTTATTAAATTCCTCTCAGGTCGTAATGTTTCTGTCACTTGAATATGTCTTCAGGTATGAATCATGCCAAGTTTCATACTCGTTCAGTGACTTCTCTACAATGAAATACCAAGGGAAGTATCCACTTCGGAATTCGAATTCAAAGAATGTAACCAATCCCCAGGAGCTGATTGACGCATTGAATACGTTGATGGTCAATCTCAAGAAAAAAGCCACTTCTAGCAGAAATAAGTTCGGGACGGGTGAATTGAAGTATTCAGCCAGTGGAACTGTCTACGGGCTTCTTCAGTGTACCATGCGAATCTCTAGTACTGATTGCACAAGTTGCTTGAATGGTGCCACTGGGGACCTCATAAGCAAGTATTCTTACAAACAGAGTGGAATTGTTGTTAGCCGATACTGCAATGCTAGGTTCGAGCTTTATCAATTCTATAAACAGTTTTCATCCGGTAAGCAGATTAGGAATTTTACTAAAGAACATTCTGAACATCCCGTTGGGATCATTAACTGAAATTTAAATTGCTTTGAAACAACAGGGAACAAGTGGAAGATTTTGAAGGTTTTCTCTGTTATCTTTGTTCTGCTATTGGTAATCGGGATTCTTTTCTGTTGCTTTGTCATTTGCCGACGGAGAAAGATGACAGGACAAGGTTGAGAATAAATCGTAATCCTTTTACTGTATGGAGTTGCCACCGTAAGAACTATATGATTTTATCTAAAAATGGGGTTCTCTTATTTTCTCAGATCAAGAGAATAATGATCGGGCACTGCTGCAAGAGCTGGCAAACCCAACCAGAGTGGCAGTCTCAGAGAATGGCGAGCTTGTGTGCTCTAACGAATTGCTCTTTATTGACATGGTGGTGTTAAGGGAAGCAACAGCTGACTTTTCCGATGGAAACAACATCGGAGAAGGTGGATTTGGCAAAGTCTACAGGGTACTGATACTTTCTTCGCCTAGTTATTGATGTCAGCTATGAATACTGACGTGTTATAGTCGTGATATGGTTGAAATTCCATTAGGGGTCATTACCTGACGGGAGAGAAATTGCGGTGAAAAGGCTTTCCCGGATGTCATTGCAAGGGCTGGAGGAGTTCAAGAATGAGATTGTGCTCATTTCAAGCCTCAAGCATCGAAATCTCGTAAGCCTTCTGGGTTGGGGAGTGGAGGGAAACGAAAAGCTTCTTGTGTATGAATTCATGCCTAATCAGAGCCTTGACATCTTCATATTCGGTATGTTCTCTGTCATCTTGTGTACAATTCCTCGACTTACAACTATGACAAAAGGAATGAAAGCACACGCAAGGTGGAATTAATTGACTAGATACATTTCAGATCATGAAAAGAGCAAGAAGCTTGATTGGAGAACTAGATACAATATCATTGATGGAATTGCGAGAGGGATGCTCTATCTTCACGAGGGTTCCCGGCTTAAGATCATCCACCGGGATCTGAAGCCTAGCAATATTCTGCTAGATAATGACATGGTTGCTAAAATATCGGATTTCGGAATAGCAAGGATATTCTTCGGCAAGCAGCACCTTGTAAACACAAAACGGATTGTCGGCACGTAGTAAGTCAAGATCAAGAGAGACTTACTTCATCAATACGTTTGTTTATCTCTTGAAAGTCAGGTCTGAAATTAGTTGATTGCATTTGACAGCGGTTACATGGCTCCAGAGTATGCGATGGACGGGATCTTCTCCATAAAATCGGATGTCTTCAGCTTTGGAGTGATACTGCTCGAGATCATCAGCGGCAAGAAAAACAGTGGATTTAACCTTGTCAAACACGTAAAACTTCTACTACTGATTCTGACGATCAGACTAATATCCGTGTTTCATCATTCAAAATCCCGATTACATTGTATGTGAACTAACTCTTATGCCATCGAACCACAGGCGTGGATGCTGTGGAAGGAATATCAAGAAGTGAAGTTCATAGACCCATCACTGACCGAATCATGTTCAGTGACTGAAGTGCGTAAATGCATACACATTGGACTTCTGTGTGTGCAGGAGGATCCAGCAGAACGGCCCTCCATGACGGATGTTGTGGTCCTTATCGAGAGTGGATGCGAGTCTCTTCCGGAGCCGAAAAGACCCATGACAAAGATGGGGAGAAACATCCCAAGCAACATTTTGTCCAGTTCAACACACGTTCCTGTGCATGGGTACACTGATTCTCCAATTTCTCCGCGATGAACAAGAGAAAGAGATTAGTCTGTGGACATTTGTAGCAACAACAACCTTGTACATCAATAGCTTTCCGTTCCCTATTGTAGATTCAGGCATACGTATATTATGCTTAATTGTATTCTCCTTTAATAGACAATTTTCGTACACAAAATATTGTCATCCAAAATAATTTACACATACTCGAACTCAAGTGTACCAAGACACAGATGGGAGGAAGGCTGATACCCGTCGCAGTCATTATCTCCTTAAAATTGATTTGACTCCTCTCAAATGTGATAAGGAAATGCGATTGCTAGTCTCTCATGATACAAAGGTGGTAGAGCTCGACGAAACAGGGACTCCAAGATCTCTGCCGAATAGAGCAGCTACAGAATACTATCGGAAAACAGATACTAGAAAGATGGGGAGAAGCTTTGTTGTTGGCTTTAGCAAAAATGTTTTGACTAGTGACGTCAAGCAAACAGCCTCCATTTATTTATAAACAATAACGGCGGATCATATCGGACGATGGAATTCTTCGAGGATCAGATCAGATCCGGTCAGTGGCCCAATGGGAATCCCAGCTCAATGACGTCCAATGGATTGGATTATATTAATAAGAGATCTGGTCAATCTTATCCTTTATGATTAATGGAAAATATGTAAGTCGAAAAAGGCAAAATCCGACACTCAAGGCTCACTTTTTGGGATGCAATTCGTCTAAGTACGTTGTTGTGCTGGCACACAACGCCGACGGCACATCCTCCTACGACAGCATGCATCAAAAAATGTGTCACATACTAATGTGGGGCACAAATTTTCCACATCCCACTAGCATTGACACTCAACTTGCCAACTAACCACGCACTACACATACCGTCAAGATCATTTGATCACAGAACTGCAAAATCGACGCAGAGGAACACAAGAATACAATTAGGAAAAATGTAACTTGTATTCACATATATCACAAGTATATGAAAGTCCAACCTAGATAAGAACACTTATACGCAATCACACAAGTATATGCTTCATAGTTTCTCACTGCTTGCACTCCCCCCTCCCCTCTCGTCTCATGCCTCCTCTCAAGAACACTAGACTACTTACTCTGACTTGACTTCCACTCTCTGGGAGTTTCTAGCTCTCTGTGTCTCTCACATGAGAATTATTGATTTATCTGAGAATGAGACTAAGTCCCCTTTATATAGAGGAGCCTAGCAGACTAGATATGACAATTGATATATCTTAATCCCTTGATTCTCTTAATCAGATCTTAATCTATCCAATTTTGGCCATTGATCTACAATTCTATAACATATTGATTTGTCATATCCTGAGAGAATCTTTCCTTGATTGTCTGTTTGACTAGGTACGGATGACATGACGCCAACTTAGCATCGTCAATTCGATCCACTCTCTAGGGCTCACATCCATGATTGCCTCCCACAATCACAGCCGTCTAATTGGGACTGCAACATCTAACAATGCTCAAGCATGCTCAAGGACTTATCCAATCTCCGCAAGTACTCGAATCACTAGCCGGTAAGTGTTGAGCATCCCCTCAACATCTGCCATGCATATTGAGTATTGCGCACTCCTTGAGTGCCTTTGCTCAATCACATCTTGTTCGCCAAGCATCCTTGAGGGTAGCATCATGCCTTGCTCATGGACATCATCACCACCCATATGCACACTTGCCTACTTGTGAACTATAACACTCTATGACCGCCCTTTGATCCCTCAACCCCATTGCTAAGC
Source organism: Sonneratia caseolaris (assembly GCA_900006705.1). NCBI lineage: Eukaryota > Viridiplantae > Streptophyta > Magnoliopsida > Myrtales > Lythraceae > Sonneratia > Sonneratia caseolaris. Next base: position 24,091 of record CXYZ01002095.1, read on the forward strand.
CTTGATCAATTGTCTGCTCCACTAATGCCTCCATGCACTTTTGTGTGACTATCTCCATACTTGCCTGCTCATGAACTTACAATTTGTCCCAACACCTCACACATGATTGCCTACGCTTCCTCACATGCCTACTATGCACTACCACTACCCTGAGATACGGCTTGTGGTACGCATTCTCCGATGTTAGAGTTTAAGGGTCTCACAGAATGCTTCTATAAGATGGTTACCATCTCATAAACCACCCTTACATGTAAGCCCTTTCAACTTTTCTTTTATCATCCATGTGCAACAAATAGTTCTTCATTTCCAACATGGACTCTTATAGGCCCTATCATTAATGGGTTTTAGCCGAAGGTGTTAGTTCATACTCCAAAAGTTGAATTTAAGCCCAATTAAATCCATCTAATATCATGTTAAATAACTTTTCATTCACATATCATTGTCATTTTTCCAATAGTCAATGGAAATTATTTCATTTTGACCACTTGGTAGTGTTTAACAAGAGGATAATATATCGAATAGATAAGTATTACCCCTTAAACCTTCCTTTATGAAGGGACACTTCTTGAATTGTCCTATTGTCTTAGGCAAAGAATCATACACCTTGCATTCAATTCCCATGGTTACACTCGTTGTGCCCGCGAACTTCCTATTGGTTACAAAAGAGTCTTCAAGAATTAAGCCTTTAATTCTTTTGTGATCGTCGTGGCTGTGAACTTCCTCTTGGTTACAAGAGAGTTTTAAGGAATTAACCCTTTAATTCTTTTGTGAAATGACTCCACTTTTCTCTCATATGGCTGATTTATAATTTATAGAACATTTCATTTACTCCTTCATAAATCATTAAAGGATCACAATGCTTATCATTTCTCTTAAATCACTATTTCTTTCATAAGAATGTTTTTTTTATCGTTAAAGTAAGATAATTGCAATTGATCACTTAGGAAGCATTGGAACTACTCCCTTAAAAATACATAGCTGCATGTTTACAAAATATCAGCTATTCTTGGCCAAATCATAAGCAACACTATTTTCTTCTCTAGGGATCCAACAACATGACCACTTAGCAAAAGAACCCACAGAGATCCAAAAGTAAGATAGACAAGCTATTTTAGGCATGAGATTGTTTTTTTATTTATAGAGTTCAAAAGGGCATGAGCGTTAGAATGGAATGTGCCAGAGGTCCAACCCTTGCTTGCGGCAAACTCTGTAGCAAGTAGGAGAGCCTTGACTTTAGCAGGCCTAGAGATTGAGCTTATTCCTTGTTATGCCAACTAAGAATTCTTTCATTACCACAGTATGTTGTTCTTGCAATACATGCTTCAGTTGGCTACCAAGCTGCATCATTATAGGTTTGGATAAATGCATCTCTATTGCTTCCACCACCCCCACCCCCCCGGGGGCAAGGGTAACACCCCTCTTGTGGACCCTGCCTAAGGGAGCAACGTATAAAATGGACAAGATTAAAGTTTTTTGAATCAAAGCATTCTTTATATTCAAGATAATTCATAAATTCAGACAACTCATGCTTGGCCCCATCAAACAAAGCCTTGTTTCACTCTTTCCATAATTTAGAATGTAGAATGGCACCAAAAAGAACAAAGTCTCGAGATTCTATTTCTGTCAACTTGGAACCATCAGGTTTAAACAAATAATTGACCAGCAATTTTGCATTGTCATTCCAATTACATGGACAATAATTAACGACATCCCATTGAGATTCTGTCCAAGGGATTCTTACATACAAGCAATTACCAAAACAGGTGCAAGAAATCGTCAGGACCTGTTTCACATAGGGAGCATTATTAATATGCATTGTATGCCCAAGGGAGATCTTCTGAGGCCATTCTCCATAATAGGAGCTTTAAGCGGTCATGTATCTTAATATTCCACAGCCTAGTCCAAAAGGGTTTATGCTTTGTGCTAAGACAATTATTTTAATCAACTAAATAGAAAGTGTTGATTGAGTAATTTTCTAGTTTGGATTTTAGTGATATATTTGTCAAGGTCTGGAGAATTGCCAAAGGAGAGTTTGAGTACATTTGTAACTGAATTGCTGTAAAAAAACTCATTTAACAAGGTGACATCCCAATCGTTATTAATGATTCCCCATAATGATGTCATTGGGTCTTATAATTGGGTTGTCCCAATAAGTCTAAATTTTGGGATCTCTAGTCAACTAAATTATATTTCGATCATAACATTGTCCTTTTCATGGGTCTAAGTCCCATTCCTTTTGATATCTTCACAGTCAACTCTTAGTTTAACTTCTTACTTAGCAAATATACTAAATTATCCTTTGACTTCATATAGTTAATAAACATAGTTCTAGTTGCAAGTAATTGTTTAATGATATTTTGATTATTATCTGTATGTCTAGATTTACCATTATACATATGGTTTTATGCCTTCCAATAGTTTGATTGACAGTTGCAATACATAAATAGTAATGGAACCGACTTTTCCAATTTCAAGAAATAGCATAACTATTCAAATTTTCTCTACATTTACCTAATATTATTAACTCAAATTCAACGTGGATTGAGTTATCCCTACTTTTTTTTAAGGAATTTCACCATTCATCCACGCTTTGGGTAATGTGAATATATATCGATTTCTAGACATTGAATCTTTTATATAAGATGCATAATTTGTATTATTGTACATTTCAAATACTACCGGATATATGGTATAATGTGGACCATAATCTACATACCAAGTATTTTAATATTATTATAATTGTCTTCAAGTGATTGACAATTAAAGTTGCACCTGCATCTACTCAACCTACTTACTATGTAAATAATATTTAGTTTTAAAAAATTCACTAGATATATTAAGTAACTCACAAACTTGAGTGTTTTACCCTAGAAACACTTCCTCTTCTATTTTTTTTTTTATAAATGAAAACCTATATCCAATGATAATCTAGTGACGCTATAATCAATCTTGTTAAAATTTTTAGATTTTTTTTCAACATAGTAGGGCTAACTTAGAACTAGCCTATCATACATTTTTGTGATTTCTACTCCTATAATAACATTACCAAGACCCATGTCGCTTGCGTTAAGTATCAAATGTTCTTAGTAGATTTGATGATATTTTGTCAATAGGAACATCGAGTATATCATCAACTTATAAAAATAAATGAGTAAACCATCAATTTAGTCCTCCAATGTTTAAATTATCACTCAATAAAAATGTCCCACAACTTTAGTCCTTGAATTATTCTTTTTGACCAAAACATGTAAGTGGATTTACTCATGGGGTTTCAAGGCGGTGGAATTTTTTTTTTAATGAGCTAGGCTTTGATGAACTATAGGTTAGGTTTATTGATGAAATTTAATGATCTTACATGCACAAAATTCACTAAAAGGTTGCTTTATACTCATTACCTCAATGACTTCTCAATATTTTTATCATCTTCTTTAGTTGATTTTCATTTTTATTTTTATAGAGAATAAATTTGGAGTTCCCTCTTTACTCTTGAGCAAATATATATAGAAACATTTTATACTATCATTGATAAAGGTAATAAAATATTTATTATCACCTCTTGTTTGAACTTTAAGTACAAACATTATTTTGAATGAGTTCAAGTGACTTCATATTTCTTTTGATTGTTTCAATGATAATCTTGTTAATTTTATCTTAACACAAACCTCAAATTTGAGCTTAAAATAAATATGGAATGTTAGACTGTATTCAATGTTTACCAGTTCACCATCAAATCGTAATTATGATGTACCATTCCATCATACCATAAATTGGAGGATCCAAGTAAGTAACCAGAAAATGAATTACTTTTATTAATCATAACCATAACATTAACTATAGAAAGTCCACTACTCAAGTATCCTTTGCCAATTACATTCTAAACTCCGATAAAAATAACTTTTTTGAACCCAAACTCATGCTAATTTAACAATAACACAACAGTAAATTCTTTTGAATTTCTGGTACATATAGCATATTCTTCATAATAATTAATTTCCTAGAGGTCATCTTCAACATCAACTTTCCTCCACCTTCAATAGTAGAATAGGGTAAGTTCCCATGCAGAGCTTCTCTCCATTTACCGAATAAAAGGTCATGAACTGTTTTTTGTTGTAGTAAATATATGTTAAGTAGCTCATGTTGATCCACTACTCCTTTAGATTAGACTCCATTAAGTTCACCTCCGAGATTATAACTGAGAGGTTGATATTCTAACACATCCTTGGTGGTATTATCCACCATGTTTGCCACAATGCTCTTCTTCTTTAAAAAACGACATCGGAAAGACTTATGGCCTTTCTTGCCACATTTGAAAGTATATTCCTTGAAACATATTATGAGAAATGATTCCTTAGCTTGAGCTTGTGATTGTTCCTTTTGAGAGCTTGAACTTGTGATTGTTCCTTTTGAGTTTCAAGCCTTGCCTATGTTCCATCTCATTTGCCCTATCACAACTTGTGGGAATAACCTACTCAAACCCTTTATTGTCTTTTTCAAAGTTTAACGAATAGATCTTCCAATGACATCTCTTATGCTTGTGCTGAATGTAGTTTGTGAAGTCCTTCCACAAATTTCTAAATTTAGATGACCATTCCAAAATATCAAATGTAGTTCCTGAAGCATGGTCATCTAAATCTCTTTCACCTAACTAATCAATATTTCGACATCAACCATCTTGTAGTCATAAACTAATCATAAGTTTCTTGATGTTGACATCTTTGTCTCATATTTGTAGATCAAGATCCAATTATTCTTTTTTGTCTAAATCATGCAATACACATTATACAATAAAAATGTGTAGATCATTTGGAAGTAGTGATCAAGGTAAAACCCCCCATTATACAGTCAGGACAAATCTCGAGTGCACTTGAATAAAACAAGGAGTAGGGAACATAATCCTTAGTAGTAAACATAATAGGATCTTTTAGATAAAGAAAACAATCATAGAACACCACCAAAAGATGGATGCTAAAAAGCATGGATAGGTTTTGTTAAGGCATTCAGCAAAATTTTATGATCAATGCAGTTAAACAAATGACTTAATTTGTAAATAATGAAGGATCCAATTGTATAATAGCAATCTTTGAGGACTAGGTCTGATTGACTTGAATTTATCTTTTTGGATTCCCCCTCTCAATAATATTTGATGAATCTTATGGTATCCATTCAAATATGGTAATCTTATCCATGACAATTAATGAGAAAAATATTTGGCACTGCACATACCCCATTTCAAAATTAAACATTCTTCATAGGAAACAAACCACACTTCCCTCCACCTTATCAAACATCCCTACCATATTAAACAACCAAAAATAGAATTTCTAAAAGAGTATTATGTGCACTCCCGTTGTGACATACTGTTTACTTACTAGACTTTGTTGAGAGCTGAATTTTAGTACCTAGCAAGACGATTGAAAAGGAAGATACCTTGGACATTAACTAGAGTTAGAATGGCTCTTTCGAGAAGAATTTGATTGTGGGGATTGGGTGGGTTGTGAAGGTTCTTATGAAGGTAGAAGAAAAGATGATGGTTTTGGGTGGTTGTGGCTTCCGATGGTGGTGGCCTTGAGCGCTTGCAGATGGAGCGGGCTAGTGGTGAGTTCCAATGATGGTAGTCTTGGAGGGGGGTCGGTTCATGTGAGGGAGAGCCTGCCGTGGGGGCGGGGGGTTGATGCGGGCCACAAATTTTTTCGCACCCCACTAGGCGTTGACACTCCGTATGCCGACTAGCCACACACACACCGCACGTACCGTCAAGGTTGTTCCATCACAGAACTGCAAAAGCAATACAAGGGAATCCAAGAACACAATTGGGAAAACGTAACTCGTATTCACATGTATTACAAGTATACGAAAAACCCAACCCAGATCAGAACACTTACACGCAATCCCATGAGTATATGCCTCACAGTCTCTCACTGCTTGCACTCTCCACCCGTCTTGTGCCTTCTCTCAAGAACACCAAACTGCTTGCTCTGACTTGACTTCCACTCACATGGAGTCTCTGGCTCTCTGTGTCTCTCCTCTGAGAACTCTTGGATTCTTGTTCCTTGTTGTCTCTGAGAATGAGACTAACCCCCTTTATATAGAGGAGCCTAACATACTAGATATGACAACTGATATATCTGAATCCCTTGATTCTCTCCATCAGATCTCGATCTGTTCAATCTCGACCGTTGATCTGCAATCTCCAAGATTGTTTCCATAACAGATTGATTTGCCATATCCTAGAAGAATCTTTCCCCGATTGTTTGTTCGACCCGATCTTGATGACTAGGCGCTGACTCAACATCGTCGATCCGATCCACTCTCCTCTGGGGCCCACGTCCATGATCGTCTCCTACGATCACAGCCGTCTGATCGGGATTGTTGCATCCATCGGTGCTCGAGCATGGTCAAGGACTTATCCGATCTTCACAAGTAGTCAACTCCCTAGCCGTTAAGTGTTGAGCATTCCCTTAGCATCTACTAGGCCTATCGAGTAGTGCGCACTCCTAGAGTGTCGTTGCTCAGTCACCTCTTGTTCACCGAGCATCCTTGAGCGTTGCATCGCACCTTACTCGTGGACTTCCTCACCACCCATACACGCATTTGCCTACTTGTGAACAGTGATCCTCCATAGCCACCATCTGATCCCTCGGCACTCTGTCGAGCCTTGATTTATCATTCCCTTCACTAGTGCCTCTGTGCCCACTTGTGTGACCATCTCCATACTTGCCTGTCCATGGACCTGCAAGTTATCCCAACACCTTGCACATGATCGCCCGCGCATCCTCACGTGCATGCTATGTGCTACCACTAGCCCGAGGTACAGCTTGTGGTACGCATTCTCCCGGTCAAGAGTTCAGGGGTCTAGCAAACCTCCCCGACCCAAGGGATTCGATGTACTTGTTGAATGAGACTCTCAGTACCGCCGGATGAGGTCTTTGTATTGCCAAAGGGTGACATCCTTCTCCCAAGTCGCCTCTAACTCGGGTAGGTCCTTCCATTTGACCAAGAACTCCGTCCTCCTATTCAACTTGGTGTACCCCAGCACTCGATGATCAATTATGTCGTCCACCTCCTTGTCAAGTTCCTTCCTCACGGTGAGAGGGGGGCACTTCCCCTTGTTGCACTCGGGGTGCTCCTCGTCCTGATGGTAAGGCTTAAGGAAACTGACGTGGAATGTCGGGGGCACCTTCATCCTCTCTGGTAGTGCTAGTCGATAGGCTACTGGCCTGACTCTCTTGATTACTTCAAAGGGTCTGTCATACTGCTGGAACAAGCCCTTGTGCCAACGCTTGCTCGTGATCTTCTTCCAGATCTGTGGGGTGAGCTTCAACATCACTAAGTCCCCCACTTGAAACTCCAGCGGCCTCTAGTTCTTGTCTGCATACTTCTTCATTCGCCTAGCAACTCTGGCAAGGCTATCTCTCACTTCTTCAAGCATCTCCTGCTTGTTGCGCACGAATCGATATGCGGCCGGGCACGGCCCTTCCTTGCACTGCAACGCTAGCTCCTGCGGCGTTAGCGGTTGGTAGCCCATTGCCAACTCAAACCGGCTATGACCTGTTGCAAAGGTGCGGTTCAGGTTGTACGACATCTGAGCCGAGTCAAGTAAATCTAACCAATTCCATTGACTTGCTGAGACATAGTGCCTCAGGCACTCCTCCAAAAGCGCATTTGCTCCCTCGGTCTGGCAATCCGTCTATGGATGGTTGGCCGTCGAGAACCTCCGTTCGGATCCTAGCAGTCCGAACAAGCACGTCCAGAATGTGCCTGGGAACCGAGCGTCTCGGTCACTCACTATCTCCGTTGGTACTCCAAAGAGCTTCACCACGGAGCGATAGAACGCCTCAGCCGCTGCCTCGGCTGTGCAATTCTTGGTTACGCGGGTGAAAATTGCGCACTTGGAGAATCAGTCCACGACCACCATCACCGCCGTATAACCCTTCACCTCTGGAAATCCGGATGCAAAGTCCATGGAAATTGATACCCAAGGCTTCTCTGGCACTGCCAAGTGGTGTAGGAGACCGGCCTCTACTCGCCTCTCCACCTTGTCTTGTTAGCACACGAGAAAAGTCTTGACGTATAACTCCATGTCATCAGCCATCTTTGGCCACACATAGGACCTTGACAACAGGGCTAGCATTTGCTCACGGCCTGGATGTCCAGCCCAAGGACTGTTGTGACTCTCCTTCATCAGCTGGTATCGCAACCCCTCTCCACTAGGGACAAGCAAACGGCCACCTTTGCCATAAAGCAGCCCATCTTCCAGCCAATACCGCCTCACCGTCCCGTCCTTGACTTGCTCCACTAGGAGTTGATAGGTCTTGTCCTCTAGTGTAGCGATCTTGACCTCCTGGAGGAAGTCGGAGGTAACTTGAGTCAAAGCCGCCACCTGGTCCGAAGTCTTCCGACTGAGCGCATCGGCCACCAGGTTGTGCCTTACCGGTCGGTGTTCCCACTCGAAGTCATACTCCGCTAGGAACTCTTGCCACCGCGCTTGCCTTGGTGACAACTTCGGTTGTGACTTGAAGAAGGTATTGGCGACGTTGTCCGTCTTGACCACGAATGTGGTTCCCAGCAGGTACACTCGCCACACCCTCAAGCAATGCACCACAGCCAGCATCTCCTTCTCGTGTGCTGAGCAGTGCTGTTCAGCAGGCTTTAACTTCCAACTCTCGAATGCCACGGGATGTCCGTCTTGCACGAGAACTCCTCCTACAGCACAATCTGAGGCATCCATATGCACCTCAAACGGCTTCTCAAAGTCCGGGAGCTTGAGCACGGGCTCCGTCACAATGGCGGTCTTCACCTTGGAGAACGCCACTTCACAATCCTCGTCCCATGTCCACTTCTACTCCTTCCTTAGCAGATCAGTCAAAGGACTCACCTTCTTTGAGTACCCCTTGATAAACTTGTGGTAGTAGTTGGCCAGCCCCAAGAAACTCCGCAACTCAGACACCGATTTTGGTGGAGGCCAATCCTGGATCACCTACACCTTCCTGGGGTCCATCTGCACCTGCCCTTGGCCGATCACATGGCCAAGGAATCGGATCTCCTGCATGCCAAACTTGCACTTCTCCCTCTTCACATATAGGGAGTGTTGCCTAAG
>CXYZ01002095.1:50806-118773 GCA_900006705.1 Sonneratia caseolaris
TTGTCATTCTCCATCTTCGGGCAAAAGTAGGAGCGTGTCAACAACGCCAACATCCTTTCCTATCTAGGATGCCCAGCCCATTGTGCATCATGATGTTCATGTAATAGTTGAGTCCTCAACCCTCTGTTGGGGATGAATACGCGACCACCCTTCACATACAGCAATCCATCATCAATCCAGTACCTCCTCATAGTACCGTCTTAGACTTGTGTGACCAGCTTTTGGTACACCCAATCTTCTTTCACCTGATCCTTTAGTTTGCCCATGAAGTCAAATTCTAGTCGGGTCTACGCAGCAACCATTTCCACTGCCTTCCTGCTCAATGCATCAACAACTTGCTTGTGATGGCCTAGCCTATGTTCCCACTCAAAATCATACTCGACTGGGAATTCTTGCCACTGTGCTTGCCTTAGGGACAGCTTCTTCTATGTCATAAAGAAAGTGTTCACAACATTATCAGTTTTAATCACAAAAGAAGTGCCCAACAAACATACCCACCATGCCCGTACATAGCGCACAACCACCAACATTTCCTTCTTATGCACAGAGTAGTGTTGCTCGGTTGGCTTTAGCTTCTAGTTCTCAAATGCAACAGGATGTCCATCTTGCACAAGCACCCCGCCCGCAGTATAATTAGAGGCATCGGTATAGACTTCAAACAACCTGTCAAAGTCCGACAACTTGAGCAAAGGCTCAGCCACAATCTGGGACTTAATCTTTTCAAAGGCATCAGCACATACCTCATCCCATGTCCACAGCTTGCCTTTTTGCAGCAGATTAGTGAGCGAGGACACTATCTTCGAGTATCCCTTTATGAATTTCCTATAGTAGTTAGCCAAACCAAGGAAACTCGGAAGCTCACTTACTTTGGTTGGAGTAGTCCACTCCTTGATGGATTGTATCTTTCAAGGATCCATCCATACCATGCCACCTCCGATCACATGGCCAAGGAAATTGATTTCCTTCATGCAGATTTCTCACTTCTTCTTCAGGTATAACTAGTGTTCCCTTAACTACTAGAACACACAATGCAAATGCTCAAGATGTTCCTCCAATGACCAGCTATAAACGACGATGTCATCGAGATACACAACCATAAACTTATCTGTTACATCATAGAAGAAATCATTCATGAGATTACAAAATGTGGCTAGTGCATTTGTTAAGCCAAACGACATAACCCTAAACTCATTGGACCCATACAAAGTCACCATCGTTATCTTTGGCTCGTCACCCTCAGCAATGCAAACTTGCTAGTATCCTGATCTCAAGTCCAACTTGGTGAAGAGTTTGGCTCTGCTAAGCCGATTGAACAAGTTTGCAATCAAAGGTATGGGGTACTTCTTCTTCACAATGACATTGTTCAACCTGCGGTAGTCCACACACAACTGCAATGTGCCATCTTGCTTCTCTTGGAATAGCACTAGAGCACCAGAGGGTGCCTCAGAGGGTTGAACCTTCCCCAAGCTCTTCAGGTGACACTAGTAAGGAGCTTTCATAGGTGACCATGTTCTTGGAATCAACTTGATTTTGTGATCCACCGCTTGCCTTGGTGATAAGCCCTCAGGTAGCACATCGGGCATAACATCATGAAAGTCACCTAGGATTGTTTGCGCCGCATCAAGTTTCTCAGCATCGACGCCCACTTCTAGTCCTAACTCATTGATGGCCGCAAGATATGTTGTCTGGCCCCTCTTCTAGCTTTTGGCTATTTGTATAGCTAAAACCTTTTTGGTCTGAATGTCCTCCACATGGTTGATGCCCTTAAATCCCCGAACAAAGCAAGGCTTCTTCGAGTTTGTGGTTAGCAAACCGGACAAGTGTGGCATAATCGAAACACAAGCTTTCAGGAGAAAGTTGTTGCTGAGTATTATGTCAAAATCATTCATTGGAATGATCATGATATCATTGTTTCCCAACCATTCACCAATCTAGACTGACACTCGTTTGGCCATCCCGAGCACCAGCCTACTCTAGGAGTTGACAGCTTTGATCCAACTGGCTTGCTTCTAGATCTGCAATCCATAGGCTTGCACAACACGATCCGACACAAAGTTGTGCATTGCACTAGTGTCCACCATTGCTGCTGCTTCCTTGGCATTCAAGGACATTGGTATGTATATCAGTCCTTGCTCTTGTGCCTTCCTTCTCGAGCAGATGGCACCAAGTATTTAGAGGGGCACCATTCTAGTATGCTCATCATCAGAGTCGGAGTCAATTCTATTCACAAAGCCTGACAGCTTCTCTCCTTTCAGGCAATCATGAGCATGATGGGGGCCATTGCAAATGAAGCACCTAGGATGGGTCTTAGAGTTTTTTTGGGATGAATTCTCCATCGCCTTCCCCTTCCCCTCATCTCCCTTGGATAGCTTCTTCTTGTCAACTTTGATTGAACCCTTGCTAGGCTTGGCTGTCTTATCCTTTGACTTCTTGGCCTTCTTCCCCTTTGGGTTGTTCTTAGATACACAGATGTCAATTAACACATCTGCTTTTGCCATTGTGGTTTGGAGGTCCTAGACTCCTTACCTTTACAACTCAAGTTGAGCCCACATTTGAAGACCCCGCATGAAGTTGAGCAATTTGTCCAACTCAGACATCTGTGTGACATCGAGCAACAAGGAACTAAATTCCTTAGCATAGTCACGTACCGTACCCATCTATCTTTAGTTGCACAATGTGTCCCATGCAGCCCACAAAGTGTTTGTGGGAAGGAACTACACCTTGAGTTCCTTTTTTAGTGTAGGGCAATCTCTGATGCTCGGCCGCCCACTAGTAGCAGTGTCCTGTTCGTTGGTTCACCACCTAAGCTTTGCATCACCCAACAAGTACATGACAGCCATTGAGACTTATTCCCCCTTTGAAACCTTTCCTGCCTCGAAGTAATGTTCAATGTACCACAAAAAGTTTTTGAGCTCCTTAGAACTTTGAGTACTTGAAAAGGCTTTGGGTTTAGGTATCTTTACCTTGGCCCGAGATCCCTCTGCTTTGGCCGCACCACTAGCCAACACACATCAGAGGTCGCACACCTCCTCCTTCAATTGGACAACATCTAGAATTAACGCTGCCAGAACTTCCGCCACCGTCCCGTTTACTCCAAACATGTTGTTGAGGGATGTTTCTAGCACTACCACTCAATCCTGTAATGCATCCATGTGTGACATTCAAGTCACTGCCTACTTGTTGAAATTCCTTCCTCATTGTTGAACGCAGCTTTGATACCAACTGTCACAAGGGTTAGAATTCACCCAAAATTTTCCATTCCTGCAATGATGCTGAGAAGTGTCCCACACACTCTCAACCAACCCAAACACACATAGGGAAGTAGCTTGGTGAGGTTTAGCAACAAAGAATCAAGATCGAACAATGCAAGGTAAGGGGAAATCTCACTTGTATTCACAAACTCGGATTACAAGAACATGCAAAACTCTTACATGACCTTGCATGGTCACGCCCAGGGATGTGCCTCGTGTGTCCAGCACTTGCACTCCTCACTTGGACTGGTNAGCAACGCGGGGTTCCAAGGTAGCAGTCGGGTCTGCTCGTCCAGTGAGCTCTGTAATATGGCCTTCCAACGCCGCCAATCGCTCCCGCAACGCTTCCATCGCCCTAGTCCACACGGTTGCTGATTGTAGGGTACGCGTGGTCTTTGACAAAGGGTATTCTCAACCCGAACTTTGGCTTGTCACGGACAAAACCTTGCTCTAATACCACTGTCACGGGGTCAATGCGGGCCACAAATTTTTTCGCACCCCGCTAGGCGTCGACACTCCGTATGCCAACCAGCCACACACACACCGCACGTACCATCGAGGTTGTTCGATCACAAAACCGCAAAAGCAATACAAGGGAATCCAAGAACACAATTGGGAAAACGTAACTCGTATTCACATGTATTACAAGTACATGAAAAACCCAACCCAGATCAGAACACTTACACACAATCCCATGAGTATATGCCTCACAGTCTCTCACTGCTTGCACTCTCCACCCGTCTTGTGCCTTCTCTCAAGAACACCAGACTGCTTGCTCTGACTTGACTTCCACTCACTTGGAGTCTCTGGCTCTCTGTGTCTCTCCTCTGAGAACTCTTGGATTCTTGTTCCTTGTTGTCTCTAAGAATGAGACTAACCCCCCTTATATAGAGGAGCCTAACAAACTAGATATGGCAACTGATATATCTGAATCCCTTGATTCTCTCCATCAGATTTCGATCTGTTCAATCTCGGCTGTTGATCTGCAATCTCCAAGATTGTTTCCATAACAGATTGATTTGCCATATCCCAGGAGAATCTTTCCCTGATTGTCTGTTTGACCCGATCCTGATGACTAGGTGCTGACTCAGCATTGTTGATCCGATCCACTCTCCTCTGGGGCCCACGTCCATGATCTTCTCCTACGATCACAGCCGTCCGATCGGGATTGCTGCATCCAACGGTGCTCGAACATGGTCAAGGACTTATCCGATCTTCACAAGTAGTCAACTCCCTAGCCGCTAAGTGTTGAGCATTCCCTTAGCGTCTACCGGGCCTATCGAGTAGTGCGCACTCCTAGAGTGCCGTTGCTCGGTCACCTCTTGTTCACCAAGCATCCTTGAGCGTTGCATCACGCCTTGTTCATGGACTTCCTCACCACCCATATGCGCATTCGCCTACTTGTGAACAGTGACACTCCATAGCCACCATCTGATCCCTCGACACTCTGCCGAGCCTTGATCGATCGTCCCCTTCATTGGTGCCTCCGTGCACGCTTGTGTGACCATCTCCATACTTGCCCGCTCATGGACCTGCAAGTTATCCCAACACCTCGCACATGACTGCCCGCGCATCCTCGCGTGCATGCTATGCGCTACCACTACTCCGAGGTACGGCTTGTGGTATGCATTCTCCAGGTCAAGAGTTCAGGGGTCTAACAGGGGGGGAGGTGGGGCGGGTGTGGTGGTTGGGGCTGAGGAGAGAGAGATGGTATGTCAAGTGTTTAATGTGTGCAATTCAGGTTACATGAAAAGTGGTCATGTGGATATCTATTTGATGGATGAAACTCAAATATGTTATGTAAGGAAATATATATTACTGATTAAGTCATTTTAAAATATATAAATTTAATTACAAAAGAAAAACAATAAATATATATGATTTCTATTATAATTTCCCTTTTTAACCTCATAAACATTCAATTAAGGATCCAATTTTCAACTTGGTAGTAAACATAACACTGATTGTTATTTATATAAATGTAATGATCAAACCATTCATCAAAGTTAGCATTTAGACAAATAACACATAAAAAAGCAATATATTCCCAATCATAGAGTACACACATAGAACACTGGCCATGCAAGCATGACGGCCCAAAACTATAGGTAAGTGTTCATTTTTATAGCAATCCAAGAAAAGCAAGCACATACTTAATGAAGGATCATGTGGTGGAGCTTAAAAATAAAGAATCAAGCTTTCATTTTTATAGGCCTAACTACAACGAAAATTATAACCAAATCATGAAAGCATTTACACAGTCCAAATGCAAGCATTTGTCGGTGACATCAAGGGGTAGAAGAAAGATAACTTACTGTCCACGTCAGTGACACCTTTACTGTGAATCTTATCTTTCCCGATTTTGGCCATGTTCCTCTTCTTCTCGACTTCTTCTCTAATTTGTAAGCCCTAGTGTGTTGTTCTTCTTCAATTTCTCCTCCAATGCTGCAAAGCAAACCGTTGGATCGTTCTTTTTTTGTTTGAGACAGCCCATGAGAACTGAGGAAGAAGAAGGTGAATGAGCGGGAGGGAAATTCTTCATTAAAATAGCTCGAGAGAAGAACATGATCTCTTAATCCACATTAACTTATTGCACGTTGGAAGATATCAGGCCATGTGGGAGAAAATTGAAACGGCCTATACCAAATAATCATATATAGTCTAACGGTGTTAGAGTGGAATTGATGGAATGTATCTCTTACATTCAATTTTCAAAGTTCTTGCGCCAATTAGACACAAAATTTTCTTTTGGTACCGAACTTAAACAACCCACGACATAAAAATTTGTATCATTGGTGCAATTAACCCTTGTTTTGATGGAACATGATCTTAAATAGTCATATTGTGTGAAAATTAGAAAGTTAATGTAATTAGTAATAATTATAGCAACAACTTCGATGATTAATACTCGTATACCTATTTAGTACAATCTGATTGATATTCCCTGATTTCATATGACAAGATAGGATCATTTTAGAATTTCTCTTATAGTTATGAAAAGTAATAAATGGAAAATGGGAAGAGATGAGTTTCCTTACCAGGGGCGATTAAGAAATAAATAAATAAACCGAACCGAGGTTGATTCGAACCAAACTCAAAATAACCAAGCCATTTTTTTTTTTGCCTCAAAATGAATTCTATTAAAACCTCAAATCACAACCGTACATCCCATCTTCAACCAATCCCCTCTTATTGGTTCCTAGCTCTCCACGTAGAGACCCTAGAACATTCTCACTGCAAACCCTTGGCTCCTCGCCTCTTTTACACATATATGCAATCTTATTCACATATTGATTTGCATTTTGATATACAAGACTAATTTTAAATATATGAAAATTACTCTTCTCTTATTTGTTCTCTTGCAAAATAAGCATGATTTGCCATGGAATCTGCCTCTCTGGGATCGTCAAAGCTTCAAAAACGATCTTAGAATCTGTTTCAATGATGATTTTGGACCATCCTATGCAGCATGCTCATGGGACAGCCTCCATTACTGCCAAAGCTTCGATGATTAACACTCATATACCTATTTAGTACAATCTTATTGATATTCCCTTATATCATCATATCACAAGATAGGATCATTTTCGAATTTCTTGTATAGTTATGAAAAGTAATAGATGGAAAATGGGAAGAGATGAATTTCCTTACTAGGGGCGATTAAAAAATAAATAAAAAATCTGAACCGAGGTTGATCCGAACCAAACTCAAAATAACCAAGCCATTTGATTTAATTCTCTAACAATTTTTTGTTAAGAAGATGATTGATGGCTAATAGATCGTTTAGTTAATTTCGTTAACCTAACACAACATGTTTCCGGTTGATGATTCAACGAAAACAAATTTGACCCATGACTAAAATTATTGGTTTTAAGGTTCAGTTTTCTTAACCTGACTAAATCACTTACATTTTTTTAATTTAATTATATGTATTTTTATAAAAGTAGCTACTTAGTTAACCGAATTGGAGAAATCGGTTTTCTATAATTTGATTATCTTGAGTTAAGACGGGGACGGTGAAGACTTAATATATTTAACCAAATCAAACCGGATATTTCCTTTGATTCAATTCAAAACCGTTTCATGAACTGAACCAAACTGTAAACACTCGACTCCTACTCCTTGTCTGGGAGAGCTTAGTGGAAGGAAATAGAGCCGGCACTTCGACTCCATTTCTTTTCATTTAGGAGGCATTTTGGTTCATATATGGTTAATTTATGGAAAATAAATATTATAGTTACTTGGAATATTTTTAAGCATAAACAATACAATACATAAAGGGGAATTTTTACCATTTCTTCAATTATAAAGGAGGACTTTGACCATTATGCACTATACAACGAAGTGACCAGATAAAATTTGAGTAGATGGCACATATACAAATTATGTATCCTTTTTTCCTTGAAGTTTCTTATAATAATTTTAATAAAATCCTCTATATAGGTGTATGTATTTTATACATTAACGTGTGGAAAAAGAAGTATTAAGAATAAAGGAATACAGTGGTACAAAAAATCAATTGATAATAATTAAATCAGAAGAAATTTTGATCTTATATTGAATGTGAAGTGGCACTATTACATTCAACTCAAATTTTTTCTGACCTAATCTAATATCTGTGGTCAGAAAAACCATATATAACTAAAACAGGGGCAGGCATATGAGTTCGTGGAGGACGATGAAATATGGGCCTGTGCCTTGACATTAAAACTTGGGCTGGCCCTGTAGTGAACGTTGGATAGATCAGTCTTCCATTTCCATGGATCAATGAGGAATTTTTATTTAATGAGCAATATCATAAATCCACGAATTTTCCGAGTCTTAATTAATTGAAATTCAAGTTATATCAATCCACTAAAAGGGCAAAGTATTACATAATATAAACTTTCTATCTCATGGAACTCAAACTGAGCAAATATATATATATATATATATATATATATATTATATCAATTAACTGGTGCTGATAATCCAAAAAAAAAGGGAGAAAGTTTGGTAGTGGGAATTGCAATGGGCCAGAACGGACGAGTAACAGAATACTTGGACCCGCTCAACCCCTGACCCATTGACCTTTGCCGTAATCCACGTTGGGTGGGTCTTATCGGCTCCGCCAATTAGGTGCAAATCATAAACGACCGATCAAAATTATGTCAAACATAATGTAAATTTATAAATTCATAATAACATGGTATCAGATTTAAGTAGACTCATATCTTGTCTAACCTGAGTTTGGAAGTTCGGTTTGTAATCAGTTGATATAAGTTTGAGTATAAAAGAACGTTGTCCAACTTATCGCCAGTTATCTCCTTCGTTCGAAACTGAAAAAAGAATATTTGACTCATAAATAGTTATTAAAGAGAGGTGTTAAAATATACAATCTCACGTATATTAAATGAAAAAAAAGTTGTAGACTTATAATAAAATTAGGTATTACCACTTATCAATTTAAACTTTTAAGTAAAAATAAATCCGATCTCTTATAAACTCATAATGAATTCAATAGTAAAAAAAATTAATATGATTAGAATCCACACTATTTCAATAAAATAAAACAAATATCAACTGACTTATTAGGGTAAAATTATTATAAATAAAATAAAAGTTAATTTTTAAAAATATTTAATTATATAGATGTGTAGTAAAATAAAAGCGGGGCGAAACGGATCAGACAGGCATACTCTCACCGGCCGTTACCGTTACCAGTGGACAGCTCTAGCTTGGGTCGGGTTTGAATAAGTCAGGTTTTGCGGGTCGTTGGAGTTGGGAAAAGTCAAGCTGCCGTTTAACGTATGTCAGGCAATTACTCCCGTCCTCGTCTGCCATGCCCATCTGTCATCGTCATTTGTCTGTGTGCCCTCACTACTTTTCCAAAAGCTTGACTAGGGTCCTTTTTTTCCATTATCCCACTTATCTCCGCCCCTCGTGCTTTTCCACTCTTTTCCTTTTGTCAACACGACTCATTAAAGTCCAATGTCCTTTCCAGTAACGTATCACTTTCCACAAAACGCGTTTACACATGACATCTCCATTGCACTTTAAGTCAATGGACCTGAGATATATCTTCATCTTACACATATAAGGAAACCATCTTTTACTGTAAAATAATATCATGGTTATTAGAAGTATCATATTTATTTATTAAAAAACATAAATTTAAAGTAAAATTACTACCGATAAAATATGTTAATTAGTATACTTAAGATTTTATAATATTTATTTGATATTATTTTAACATATTTATTTATTTATTTCCTACATTAGTTAATTCTATTGTACCTATAAATATGCTAAAATTTTGTGTAATCTCCTAGCTACTTAGTATAATAAAGTATGTGATTTCGGTATATAACCAATCACATTTATAGTTCTGGATAGTTCCATTCTTATCCTATTATTTTATTTTAAATTTATTCATAATATCCAAACTGGTCCACCATCATTAATTTTTACAATCCACTGCTCTGCTGCCATCAAATGAAGCCGACGCATTCATAATAAATGTATAGGACACAGGATTTGCCAATGAGAAAAGAATTGAATAGCGGAGATCATTTTCCATGAGTAAAAAGAAATTTTCTTTTTGTTTGTTACTGTAGAATTCGACGGTAGGTCGCTTAACAAGTTATATCAAGAAATCATGTAAAGTCATTATTGGACGGTAGACATTTCATTGCAACCCCATATTAAGAAATATAATATTTAGAATGAGATCTTTATTAATGGAATAATAGTTGCAATTCTTTTACTTCCTAAAAGTGATTAGTATGAGATGTATGATCGAGAGTGACAGTTTATTGGTAAGTTGACAATGTACAATAAATCAGATTCAGGATTCAAATATATCTTAAGTCGATATTTAGAGTTTAATTTGCAGGTCCCGAGTTATAAAATATATCACTTGATGAATTAATTAGTTGTTAATATGTCAAATAGCACTGATATTAAAAAAAAAAAAGCATGACATGGTCTATTTCGGCATTTATTATTATTAAAAAGTTGTTGGTTCATGAAAGCCCAGTAGAATTGGTTGGCTTGATAGTTAAGTGGTAAATGAGACTATACTTCTTATACAGCATGTACGGCCCATATGGCATAATATGTTCACGGAGTTGGCGGTTCTTCATGCGCACTAGGAGGATTCGTTGGATGAAACATATATATCACCCATAACAAAGCGAAGTTTCTTAAACATATTATAGCAATCTACACCATATTTAACTTACTATAAATTTATCACATGGAGCTAAATTTAGTATCTTGCGAGCATTCCTGTCTAAAGCATACAACCGATCGAGCATACAAGCCCCCTTTAGGCAACCTTCCTGTCTCTATAAGATGATGATGACGGATGCGATCCAAAGTCCCAAGAGGAGGCCAGTTTTGAGGGAGCTTTCCCCTTTTTTCCCTATTTTTACTGGATGGTTAACGATATGATTTAAAATATATGGACGAAATAGGTTCTTCGATAACCCACAAAGCAATTTGCCCGGAGCAGTAAAAGTCCAATGTCCTTGCCGTTCACCCAACTAAAACTCGTCACCCGTGTCATTGACCGGTCAGTGGAGAAACAGCCAAAATGGAGTACTATAAAGTTCTTTGTCTAAATCAATTGTCATCAGAAAACATCGAACAAGTATGAACTCTTCTCCCTCCAGTATTCCCTTTACTACCACACCCATCTTCATCCTCCTCAGCTTGCTGATCACCTTTTATGGAGCTGAAGCTCAAGGCGGGCCTACCTACCTATACCATTCCTGTTCAAACAACACTGTTTTCGCTCGCAACAGCACTTACGAGAGGAACCTCAGAAACCTTTTGTCAAATCTCTCCTCCAACAGCTCCGATTACGTAGGTGGCTTCAGCAACGCCACTGTAGGGGAGGGCTCATCGGACCGGATCTACGGGCTCTTCCTCTGCCGCGGAGATCAGAGCCCGGCGTCCTGCAGAAATTGCGTTGCTACTGCGACCCAGCAAATTCTCGATCCCCAGAGATGTCCTGTGGAGAAGGTCTCCACCATATGGTATGCTACCGATGCGATTCTCTTTTCATTTTTCATACTATCTCGATATATGTGTGAGTGAAGCATCAGCTTTCATTGTTCTATGAGGCGTAATTGCCGATTTTATTTCTTTTCTTCTTTCTAGTGTGAAGTCATAATTGACAGTCGGCGTAAAGTTGGTTCTTTGCCTGGAACATTCGTTACACTGTCTGTTATGATGGGAATTGGTTTATGGTGTTATGGTGGTGGCGAGAATGTATGATCTGAGGGCTTATGGCCGATCATGTGGGTATTTATTGGCTTTTCTCTAGGCAGCGCGGACATGTCCCTTCTTGTTTATCTTCATGGACTGCTTCATGATCGTTATCAAGTTTGGTTTCGCTGATGGCCCCGATTTGGTCTTTGGGGTTTTCAGGGGGTGTCATGTTTTCGTCTATAAGTTGTCGACTGAGAAATGGCCTCTATACCAGGTTATTGAAAGGGGGCTAAACCAAGTAGATTGAGCACTTGATGGTCCTAGCCGGTTCACTGCTGTTGTCTCGAAGCAGCAAATCGTCAGCTTTGCCTAAATATGATCATTAGTTCTCGGTGGTGTAGAATCTCTCTGTATTCAGCACAAAACCTTATAAGCTGACACACACAAATGAATAATAGCCTTCATAATTGAGGTGTGTTTCTGTTGAACTTAACCTTTTTCACTTTTTGTGTCACGGGATGCCACCATCCTAAGCACTGCGGCACAACAACCACGCTTTGCTTGGTTTATAAGTCAGATTAGTCAGTCTGGCCCAAAGATCAGCCGTACTCTATATGGAGTCCATAGACATTAAGGTGGGATTTAATTTGTGTGGTTACGCATCCAATCTGTAAACTTATTTGGCTATAAGATAGTGCCATGTGGCAGGACAATCTTTTTCGCAGAGAAAAGAAAATATACACGCATTTCTGTATATATAAATTAGTTTGAATTGTCAAGATCTACTGCCAGATATGGCACCGAGGAAATTGTATTCTTTAGTAGTTCTATCTCCTGTTCTTATTTGCTCAGTTACTGTTGTTTGCTATTGCAGTCTATTTATTCTTGGCTAGCAGTTGCCCCATACCTATCTATGCCCATTGCCTATTAGAAGCAAAGTTTATCAGTTACAAGGCTTTTGGATGAGAAAAAAAAATTGTGTTACATTTTGATTGCTTATAGTGGCAATAATTCTTGTCCGATCAATATTTCATCACCTAAGTTTTCCTTTCTACTCAACCTGCCAGGTATGACGAGTGCATGTTGACTTATTCCAATCAATTCATCTTCTCTCTCATGAGAGACAATCCAGGGTTAGTAATGTACAACACTGCAAACATATCAAACCCAACACCATTCAATAGCTTGTTGGAAGATACACTAAGCAACCTGCTCCCGAGAGCTGCAAACGGCGTATCGGCGGGCAAGAAATTTGCCGCAGAAAGGGTCAATTTCACTGTGTTGCAGCCCCTGTACACACTCGCCCAGTGTACGCCCGACTTGACCACAGCAGACTGTAGGCAGTGCCTGCAAAGGTCAGTTTCATCTCTTCCCCGGGGAAGAGCTGGAGCTAGATGTTTTAACCCCAGTTGCAGTATTCGATATGAGACCTATGTGTTCTATAATGAAACTGCTGTAGCGCTACTATCCCCTCCTGCTCCTTCTCCAGCCCCAGGAAATGGTCCTCCGGCTCCAGTTTTGGTTCCAAGACCTAGTGGTGAGTTTCAGACCTTTCAAAGTGTTGGTCTAATATTAATTAAGGAAATATAATAATAACAAGGAATGATATCTTGTTAGACTAACTGGACAATATTAGGCATAAACGTAGTATCACGCACTAAGCACGACTGTCATAGCTTCTTTCTATTTTCATCAATTGCAGATTTTCACATGCTGAACCTTAATTTTCAAGCACAAATTCGAAGACAAAATTAGGTGGTATGATAAGATTTTACATTTCCAAAAGCATTAAGTTGCACGTAATGCTCTTCTAAAAGATAATTTTAGTAGAGGATTTTATTTCATTCCAATAGAAATCTTCCTCCTCTGATGTTGTATGTCTTTGCTTATATGTCCAAAAAATGTTCGTTGCTGAAGATCTGCTTATGAAAACATGTTAGAATTAGTAATTTAATCACTATACAACATAACTTGGTTCAAAGTATATTGCAGTGCCATGCTTTTACTGGATAAACTTGATGCGCAGGTAAACGCAAGATCTCAACAGTAGTAATTATTGCAATCATTGCTCCAGTTGGGGTCACATTTGTGATTTTCCTCGTCTTGTTTTGTTACTTACGAAGGAGAACAGCAAAGAGACGCGAAATTGCAAAAGATGCAAGTGGTAAACCATATGAAATTCAGTCTTTTGTGCATCAGGCACTAGATATTTTTCTGCTTCTCTCCATTGAAGCTGACTCCTTTCTTGCTCTGCTCATTAGGAAATGATTTCACTACTGCTGAGACACTACAGTTCGATCTCTCTGTGATACTAGCTGCAACTGAGAATTTCTCCACCAATAACAAGTTAGGTGAAGGAGGCTTTGGTGAAGTATACAAGGTATAAAATTGGAGATGTTTCCAAACATGATACTTCTGAGATAAAAGGTGAAACATTCTGTTTTAATGAGCTTGATATTTATTGACATGAAACTGGATTCAGGGTATGCTTCCTACTGGACAAGTCGTGGCCGTAAAGAGATTATCTAGGTATTCCGGGCAAGGTGCTGAGGAATTTAAGAATGAGGTCATCTTGGTGGCGAAGCTACAGCATAGAAATCTTGCCCGGCTGCTTGGTTTTTGCCTAGAAGAAGAAGAGAAACTACTTGTCTACGAATATGTACCTAATAAGAGCCTCGATTGCTTCTTATTTGGTAGGTTTTTCATCGGATGAGTTTGGACTTATATCTTTTCTCTTGATATCCTTTCAAGATTCTAAATTGATAAATAATCTCAGATTCGACAAAACGGCTATGCTTGGACTGGTCAAGGAGATACAAGATCATCACGGGCATAGCAAGAGGCATGCTTTATCTTCATGAAGATTCCCGACTCAGAATAATCCATCGCGATCTCAAAACTAGCAATGTGCTGCTAGACGCAGATATGAACCCAAAGATTTCAGATTTTGGAATGGCAAGGATCTTTGGGGTTGATCAAACACAAGGAACCACAAAAAGGGTTGTTGGGACATAGTAAGTGCTTTGAGTATTATCGTGAATGTGTCTTCTTTTTATTTCGTGATTATCAAACTAATTAACCATTCCGGATTTTTAGTGGTTACATGTCCCCGGAGTATGCAATGCACGGCCAGTTCTCCGTGAAATCTGATGTCTACAGTTTCGGGGTCTTGGTACTAGAAATTATATCAGGAGAAAAGAATACTTCGTTCTATCTGTCTGGAAGAGCTCAGGACCTTCCTAGCTATGTAAGTTTGTCTTATATGATAGTCAACGTATAAAATCATACTTATTTAGCACATTTTCACCAAACAAGCTTTAGGCCTGTGATCAGTTGCGAGTGTCTTTCAAAATAATACAATCCGGCAGTCTTGCAAAATAACTCTGCTGAATTCTTCATTATTTAGGCTTGGAAACACTGGAGGGATGGGACACTGATGGAAGTGTTGGATCCAATTCTGAGGGACTCGTGCTCCAGAACTGAAGTCGTTAGATGCATCCACATGAGCTTACTTTGCCTTCAGGAAGATCCTGCTGATCGACCCACAATGCCCACGATAGCTCTGATGCTCAACAGCAACTCTGTTACTTTGCCGGTGCCTCAACAACCTGCATTTTTCCTACATAGCAGGACTGACCGAATGAACTCTGAGTCAGTGGAGTCGGGATTCAGTAAATCCCCAACAAAGTCGAAGGAAGTGTCTGTGAACGATGTTTCGATTACTGAAGTTGAACCTCGGTAGAATGAGGTATTCACAGATGAACAGTGAGTCAGTTTTGCTCATTACACTTGCATGGCCGTGGATAAGCAACGAATTTTACGAAGATCGGATGTTCCTGTCGTCCGAGGAGGAGCAAATGACAGGAGCCTGACAACAGAACTTGAGGTTGGACTCCGAGACCGAGTCTACTCCCTGCTCCGGTAAATCGTAATGGTATTTAATTTCGACTCTGTTCAATAATGTGTCAGTTACGTTGTGCACTTGAATTATGTGTACTAATTTTATTCGTAGGAACCCTAAAATGGTGCTTTCTTAGTATAAATTCTCTAGACAAGTATTAAAACCTGAATAACCTCATGTCAAGTTGCTGGTGCAGGATATAATCAAATGAGCTTGTCAATTACGTTGTCTACCAAATGCGCAAGTCGCACTCTTAATGCAAAGTCCTTGCCTTATCTTTCTACGCGATTCCATTAAGTCCCGAATCATAACGCCAAGTCAAATCGATTTTTCCAAAGAATCACAGAAAAGATATTTTTAATCACAAGATCCAACGATGATTAAAATATATTATAGCTGTATGATTTTCCTGTTACTACTGTGGAATTTGTTATTTTATTGATGAACTAAATTACACGACACGGTAGGAATCCTCCCATTTCTACAAATTTCATTTATTTGAATCAATTGGCAACAATGGACATGGACAAAGAGTGGGAAAACAAATAATGGAACACGTTCCCCGTTAACCCTACCGCACCAGTGAAGTTTGTCGGCCACACTGCATCAGGTATTCCATGTATCATGGCTTGCTAATTCCACCTTCCGTCTTCGCAGGAACCGATCTTAAAAGACCACCAAGCCCACTTTTCCCGCGCCCATTTTCTTTTAGTATATTTGGTAGAAAGGAATGAGGTGGACCGGAATGGAATAAGCTAAATGGAGTAAAATGTTATAACATCAAGTGCGATTAGTAAATTTTTGTGATAATATTATAAATGTGAAGGGATGGATGCAATATAAAATTGATAAAAATGATGGAATAAATATTCATAAATTATTTTGAGGGAATACTTATTCCACCAATTTTGTCAAATTTATATTATTATTACAAAAATTTATCAATCACTCCTAATATTATAACATTTTACTCTACCCAACTCATTACATTCCATCGCAATCCATTCCCCTACCAAACATGTTGAAATGTACGATCTCATATCGATTAAATAAAGAAAAAATTGTGGTATTATAAGAAAGTTGGGAATTGTCACCTATCAACTTAAACTTTTAAGTGAAAATAAGTTCGATCTCTTATGAGTTCACAACAAATTTAACATAGTATTAGAGCCAGTGGGCTTGCATCTCATCTGACCTGAGTTCAGAAGAAAATTGCTCGACTTGTGGCTAGTTGTCCCCCTCATTTGAGGCCGGAAGAAAAATCCCAACTTGTAGATAGTTGTTGGGGCAGGTGTTTAATGGCACGTGGCAAAGTGGACCAAGTTGCCACGTGAGGGCGGGTGTTAAGATATATAATCTCACATCAATTAAATGAAAAAAAAAAGTTGTATATGAGAGTGAGTATTGAGATATATGATCTCATATCAATTAAATGAAGAAAAATTATGGGTTTATAAGAAAATTAGGTACCACCGCCTATAAACTGAACTTTTTAAGTAAAAATGATCTCGATTTTTTATGAGTTCACAATGATTTCAACAATCATTTATTCGGCTGCATCATGGAATCCTCTATAAAGTGATGGCAAACTAAGTGCCCTAAGTGAGTTGCCTTGTCCACCTCGAATGCTCCTCTTCTTGCTAGACAGACATTCGTTCTCCATCAGACGCCTCTCCCAGTCTTTGAGTTCATCATTTTCCCTCCAACACTTGCTAGTATTTCCTCGTGTGTTGAGTTGATCATATAGTCCCGGGAGATTTTCGGAACACTGCAAGTTAGAGCATGAACAATGTTTCCAACCGGGGAGACTGCAAAAGCAGGTAGCCAATCGATTAGGTACTTATATCGCTCGGCTAGGATAACGCAATCAAATACAATTCGTATACATTCAAAGTGGAGAAGAGAAGCCTATAGTGGAACTCATCGACTTGCATTCCTGCCACCCGATCCTTCACCCTGGGGATAGTGATGATGTCACAGCGTTGGTGGAAAATAGACTGATAGATTGCTTATTAAAGGATACAATTTAGTCTTATAATAAATAAATCAGAGAATTTTTTATCAAAATTATTTTATGTATTGTGAATAAAAAATGATATTATCTTGATAACAATTTAAATAAAAGAAATATCCATATAAAATTATCTGGATACCTTATTATTAGGAAGTTTCCAATTCTAAAATAAATGAAATTAAAAAATGCTTCTAAACACGTAATTTTCAAACTTATCCTCTAATACTAGTTTCTAATAATCCTCCAACTTTTAGATCTTAAAAGAAAATGTTAACAAAGGAGTGAGCTTCGCTTGCTTAGTTAATAACCGGTCTCTACTTCTACTTGATCAAATATTAGTAAAACATATTGTATTATTCTAAATCATCAAATAAAATAGTTCACAAAAACTATAAAAGTAACTTAGAATAAATCTTATTCAATCGTATCATTCAAAAAGCATATAAGAAATTTGCTAAAATATTAATTGAATATTGTATTTATAACAACACACGATAATTCGAATAAACGATTTTTCGTATGTTTTGCTTAATGTCTTTGGTAGTATGATAGCATTTCATCCCATCACATATACTCGCCAGTATAGTTGTTGGTTTGACCTTGATAATTATTTGCTAATATAATTGGTGGTTTGACATGGAATTCACCACTGTTTGTAGTCACTAGTATAGCTCAAATATTTTGCTAGTTAACTCAATTAATAGTATTGTGATACTTTCATAATATAATAAACATATGATCCTAAAAAATCAAATCATAAAATCATTTAATTTGAAATCAATTTCCAAAATTTTGATGAATTTGCATAATTCCAATCAATTTTCATGGTTAAATTTACAATTTAAATAATTTCACAAATCAATTATTTCCCACTGTCATAACTCATCTTTGAAATATAAAATTTTCTGATACTTGATCATCATTTAGAATTTATAAAATATATTTCATGTTAAAAAATGAATAAATATTCAAATTTCATAATATATTTTCTTGATATGTAACAAATATCAAGTTTCATATTTTTCGCAATTAATAGAAGTGATTGCAAGTTCCTTACCTCTATTTATGTTGAGATATTAGTTTAAGATCAAAATTTTAAATCTGAAAGGTAAACCTATAATTGAGATATAATATTAAATAATAATCTATAAAAATATGTTTGGCTTAATCTACAAGTTGGAGCTCAGCCTCCCCTGTTTGCTACTTCTCTGGCTGCTCTCCTCTTGTACTGCTGGTGATCGACCTTCCTCTTCATCTTGTTGCTGCTCGCTGCTTCTCCTCCCTCGCTGCTGCCCTCCTCTGCTCCCTGCTTGTACTGCTGCTTCCATTGGTGCACGCCTGCTTTTTAATTCGACCTCCTCTGTGACTACATTCAAATGTGTCAGAGCTGATATATTTGCTTTCCTTTGCCTCTCTTCCTGCTTTAATTTGCTGCTACTCGTTTGCCAGTCAATTGTTGTTCATATGCTCATTTGCAGTTTATTTTGCTGCTCGTTTGCTTCTCATTTGCGGTTCATTTCACTGTTCATTTTACTGCATGTTTGCTGGAGCGCTTCTCCATCAGTGACTCGGCTATTTGTGGTGCTGTTCCTCCTCGGTTTTGTGCGTTCTTGAAAGTGTTCAACCTTTAAATAAAGCATTACACAGGAGAACGGTGTTTAGATGGAGCCAGATCAGTGTTGGCTGCTCGTTTATGTCCATTGCTCTATTTTATAACTACCATGTTCTGGTTTAACAAACCTTTGACGTTTGAATTGCTGTTGTTTTGTGGTTTCATTTTGTTCATTTCACTTAGCCACGGTTCCCCTAATTTGTGGGTTGGTCTTTCAGTGATATGGTGAAATATTCACAGCTGAATTTGAAGCTTTTGTTTGCTGTTTCAATGAGTAATATTAACGATTGATCATTGTCTAGTTCAAAATCGGTTAAGGGAAAAGTTAGGCTCAATGTGCATGGATTGTTTAACTTTGCTCGAGTATACAAGAATTATTTTCTCCTTAGACATTGAATAGGGTATGTGGCACTCACCTTTAGATAAGTTGGAAATAAAATGAGATAAGGAATAGTAATGCTACCATTTGTTGGGCCTGATTAGGATGCTATCTCACTACATCATCTTAGTTAGGTACACATTTCTTTTACCTTGAATATCTGAGCATTGAGTATGATGGGAGTCTAGATTGGGAATAGACCTTGCAAGGGGTTAGATAACTATCCTCAATCTTTTTTGTTTTTGTAACTGGGGAATATATATGTATATTACTAGCAGAAACTACATCAAAAAGATCCAAGGGTGAGGGTCATATGCCTGATTGGACTATTATTTCAGCCACAATGGCTGACAACCTAGAGTGGTTCTCCATATCAACAAACCTAGAGCATGACGCTTCTAAAATATCAAAACACAAGACAAACCTAATATCATTAGGAGGTTCATCTAAGATACTAAAAGTTGGTCCATCAAGAGATTGCTCCCTTGCCATCCACGCCAAGTGGTCAGTAGTGGCATTTCCTTCCTAATATACATGTTGCACCTAGAGGGCTTGAAATCCTTGTGCTAGCTCCCTACAATAAAAAATAAGTGGATTTAATAAAATATTCTCATTTGAAGATTTCCAAATGAGTTGTAATACAGTTAATGCATCAAGTTCCACAATTAAACAATCAATCCCCAACTCCCTAGCAATCTTTAAACCATCTTTCAAATCCCATAATTCTACCACTATACTTGTGGAGTGTCCCAAGACCCTTATACTTCCCCGAATCCATTGCCCATCCGAATCCCTGATGATGGATCTCGCTCCCGCTCGAACTGTAATCCTATCCGCTGCTCTGTCTGTATTCAATTTCATCCAGTAGGTTGGTGGGGGCCTCCATCGCACATAAATCTCCATCCTTTCCTTGATATTCCCTTTCTCCTGCAACACAAACATTTCCCTAGCCCTTCCTATACATTTCTCATGCAAAGTTGGGTCGGATTTTTCCTGATCAAAATAAATAAGGCATCTCTATTTCCAAATGAGCTAGAGAGTCTGTGAAAAAATCAAATTCCATGGGACTAAGGATACATGAGTTTCATATGCTTCTATGTTGACCCTCAACCAATCCCTTAAACCAATGTGGAAGGTTGCCACTTTCGAGCTTGGGATCTTGATTTTATTCCAAACTTCCCTCGCAATCGGGCAGCTCCGATGAACATGCTCCAACTCCTCCTCATTATGGCACAATTGACACAAGGAGTCAATGTTGATCCCCCTCAATGATAGGCAGCTTGATGTCGGAACCACTGAATGGTTACACAACCAGAGAAAGTGTTTTATGCTCGGGTGAGCTTCCAGTTTCCAAATCCATCTCCAATCACTAGCATTCCTTTCGTTTTCACAAATTATGCCATATGTTGGTCTAGTGTCATATTTTCCAGATTTCAAAAATTTCCATGCCCTAATATCTATTAGTCTTCGTGATGTACTTCTGGAAATGCCCACTAATTTATTTCTAATGTCTATTGGCAGCTCATATGAAATTTGACACCACTCCCACTCTCCTTGGTCATTCACTAGAGAATCCTTATAGGTCCTAATCCTGTCCACTCATCATTCCAAAAATTCACCCTTGAGCCATCACCTAGTACCCATCTCTCACCAAGCTTGCAAGCTAGGTAGCCATGTTGTATTGCCGACCGATTTAAAGCATTTCCTAATCTCTTTGATCCATCAACCCCTGCTGTGGCTCTGATAATTCTTGCCCATGGTTTTTCATCACTACCCAACCTCCAAGCAAGGCTAAATCTCTCCCCTTTGCACACTGAATACCCAATTCTCTCTCATCTTTCTCTTTTGTAACAAGTTTCCATTTCACCAAATGCATTCTTCTCGCCTCCTCTGTCGAGCCCCATAGAAAATCCCTATTAATTCGGTCCACCGCCTTACAGATTCCCTGGGGAAGTAAAGAACACTGCATGATGTGTGTTGGGATAGCATTGAGGCTTGACTTCACTAGAACCATCCTTCTTGCTAGAGATAAAGATTTTGACTTCCAGTCAGCTAGTCTATCTCTCAT
Organism: Sonneratia caseolaris; assembly: GCA_900006705.1. Lineage (NCBI taxonomy): Eukaryota > Viridiplantae > Streptophyta > Magnoliopsida > Myrtales > Lythraceae > Sonneratia > Sonneratia caseolaris. Next base: position 72,228 of record CXYZ01002095.1, read on the forward strand.
CCGATCCAAGATAAAGTTGAACAATGATAATCTTCTTGTAGATAAGTCCATTGGGATACCAAGATATTGCCCTAAATCATTTGTTCTTATGATATTTAGCTTCTCTTCCACCTTTCTCATCCATGCCTCACTCGTATTTGTTGAGAACATAATACTTGATTTCTAGAAATTAATTCTTTGGCCTGAGCTAGTGCAAAACAACTCCAAGACTCTATAAATGGATTCCAATGTATTCTCGTCAACTAGACCAAATGGCACAATGTCATCCGCAAAAAATAAATGAGTCATTTCCATAGAATCCCTTGTCAACTTCAGCCCTCTCCAATGTCTTGATTGCACCTCACTTTCTATCATAATAGAAAGGTACTCCAAGCAAAGGATGAATAGATATGGCGATATAGGATCCCCCTGTCGTAGTCCACGAGAAGGCTCAAACTGTTCCAGTATTCCTCCATTAAACAAGACCGAAATCCTAGAAGTGGAGATGCACTGCAAAATCAATCATCTAGTCTCTTCAGGGATTTGGAAAAAACTCAGTACATGAGCCACAAAATCCCATTCCATACGGTCGTAAGCTTTCTCCAAATCAAGCTTAAGGATCATCAACCCTTTCTTTCCTCTTCTCCTTTTTAACTTAGAGATTGCCTCCCTCAAAACAACTACATTATCTAATGCTCTCCTCCCCGAGATGAAACTTGCTTGGAAGGGTGATATAAAATCATCCAGGATTTGCCTCATCCTTTTGACTAGAATTTTTGTTAGCACTTTATATCCCATGTTACAAAGGCTAATTGGTCTAAACTGGTTTATTGTTTCTGGAGTTTGGACTTTTGGGATAAGTGTGATTAACGTATCTCTCACCTCTATTGGAAGTCTTTCACCCCTAAAAGTTGCTTGTACCATTTTAACCAATGAATTTCCCACTATCTCCCAATTTCTTTGAAAGAACAGTGGATGTAATCCATCCAGGCTAGGAGATTTCCTCGGCTTAAAGTCCATCAAAGCACTCCTAACTTCTTGACTAGTGGCATCCTCTTCAAGTTTTCCCTCATGTCCTCTGGTATTATTTTTGATACCACCTTTTCTAAGGGGCCCCTGATCATTCCTTGTGTCTTCTCAGAGGTATAGAGTCTGACAAAGTGCTTAGCCACTATCCCTTGCAACTTGAGGGGATCATAAGTCCATTCCCCCACTGTGTTCCTTAATGCCAATATTTTATTTCTCCTTCTATGGGCCAAGGTTGAGATGTGGAAAAACCTAGTGTTTCGCTTCCCATGTAATAGCCAATTAGTTCTCGACTTAGATATCCATAATTCCCTTTCCTACTATAGCACCTCTCGGTACTCCTTTGTTAGCTCCTTTTCTAATTTTATCAAATACTCTGATGAGGTAACTACCATTCTCTCCTGGATGCCCCCAAGTCTCACTCTCAATCGAGCTTTTCTCCAAAATACGTTCCCAAATATCTCCTTGTTCCAGATTCTTGCATTTCTCTGAAAGCAGTTGATTGCACTCTCCCATTTGAACTTGCCTTCATTCCACGATCTAAGTACAAGTTCCTTGAATCCGGGGTGATCTACCCACATCGTCTCACACCGAAAAGGGCTTTCTAGTCTCGGACCCCTTCTTGCATTGAAATCCACTTGTAGTGGGCAATGATCAGAGTGGGTTCTGGGCAAATGAGTCACTATGGCTTCAGGAAACACCTCTATCCACTCAGCATTAACTAGCACTCTATCAAGTCTCTCTTGGATTAGACCCCCCGATGATCTCATGTTCATCCATGTAAATTTTGGTCCTATAAAACCCAAGTCAGAGAGCTCGCATGCACTCATCATTCCAACAAATCTATATGCTCTTTTCCTACTAAAAATTCTGCCCCCAAGCTTCTCTTCTGATATCAAAAGTTCATTAAAATCACCCGTGACATCCCATGGCAAACTACAATTCTCAGCCAGGACCTCTAGATTATGCCACAAAATATCCCTCTCCTCACTTCTTGGACTAGCATAAATCGATGATAATAGCCATTTGAATCGAAAATTAGATACCTCTATAATTGTGTGTAGCTCTTGTTTAGTTGATCCAAGCTCTCCTTAGGTGCCGACTTTAATCATCCTTCCCCTAGGTTACTAACCCTTGGATACCTCTATTGAGTGAGGTGTGGCAAAATAATTTTTTATAATTAGGATTTCATAATTAAACTTGAATTTACTAAAAATGGAGCCCTAGTTTTTCTAATGCTCTAGATTAAAAGCCTGTGCTGGAAAATGGATCACACGATGCAAAACCTCTTGTGACTTTTACAAAATCAGAAAAAGATTTTCTTTGTGGGCCTCGGGCTCCGCCTCCCACAATATGCCATTCCATTAGCCAACCCATAGGCTGTTGCTACCAATCCATCAAAAGTTATGTTCAGACATCATTGATTACGACATCCACATATGCGTACCTTGGAGTTATTAAAATATAGAGATTTGATACTGTATTTCTCCATTTCTAAATGTCTTCGTATCTCCTGTGGATTGGAAAAGTCAAGTAGTATCCCTTTTCAAAATGTGGAGCATAATTCTATGTCATATTCGTAGATGATTTTTCAAGATGCTCATGGATTTTCCAACCGTTAAGGAAGAATGATATCTATTAAATTTTTTTTCCATCTTTAAGAGGAATGAAGAAAACCAATTTGGTCATGAAATTTAAAATTTTCAATGTGATGATGGTATAGAATTTAATAATTCTAATTTTTTCAGTTATTTCAAGAGACCAAGATGTCATTACGAATGTCTTGGCCACACACCATGCGATGAAATGGGCTAGTTGAGTGCAAATATTGCCCCACAATTAAAATGTTTCGTATTTACTAATTCAAAGCAAATTCCCACCTCAATTTTTAGTAGTTGTTGCATTTATGGCAACTTTTTAGTAATTCATCTCCCTACACAAGTACTTCATGGTTTATCACCCTTTGATAAACTTTGTGGTACACCTCCGGATTATCTCATTTTAAGCATCAACGAATGTTTCAATTTTCCAAATTTAACTCCTTACACATGGCATAAGCTTGAGTCTCAATCAAAACATTGTGTTTTCATTGAGTATGCACCAAATTACAAAGGCTATAGGTGCCTCGATCGAATTTCAAATTGAGTGTTTGTATCTCGGCATGTCCAATTTATTGAAGATAACTCCCCCTACGCACATATCACACCAAATTCCGTGGTTAATTCACCAATTATATCTCAACCTTTTGAGTAAATTACATAGTTTGTACAAAATATTTTACTAATGTAACACTTTTGTATAAAATTTTTAAAATATAATTTTGTGATATATTTTCTTTCAAATATGGTACATTTTAGTACATTTTGTTAATTTTTTATTAACGACATCAATTTTTGATGACATTGATGGTCTACCTGGTACTCCTCAATAACATAACTTCATATTTAAAATAAGTGGATTGCCACTTGGCACATAACAAAACCATTGTCTTTTTCTTCATTTCTCTCTCCGCACCTCTCTCTCTTGCTCCTGCTCTCTCTCCCTCTCTCTCGCACTCACACACTCTCTTTCTCTCTCTCTTGCACGCTCTCTCCATGTCTTGCTCGTGCTCTCTCTCTCTCTTCCTCTATCTCTCAACTTATTTTTACAGTTTAATAATATCTAATTTTTCATGTCTTTTATTTGTTATTATTATTTTACAAAATGATGATGATATAAAATAGTAGTATTTTAAAAGGTAATAGACATGTAATTCGATTTCAAAATTGATATTCAAAAAATTTTTTAATAAAAAATTAACTCAAAAGAAGTTAAAAATTGATAATAATAGAGTAAAATTAGTACTAAATATTTTCTTGATTTGTCTCCCACATTAAAATTTTATAACAATTAATTGAACATTCTCACTCTTCTCTTCTTATATAATTTTAATTTCTCCCAAATTGTAAAGCCCCCACACAAAAATACAAGCCACCCACATAAAAAGAGGGAGGGGAAGAGAGCTTGTATTTTTATGTGGAGGGCTTTATGATTTGGGAAAATTAAAATTAGATGAGAAGAGAAGAGTGAGAATGATCAATTAATTATTATAAAATTTTAACGTGAGAGAGATCAAGAAAATATTTAGTACTAATTTTACTCTCTTATTACCAATTTTTTACTTCTTTTGAAATAATTTTTTATTATAAAAACTTTTTGAAGATCAATCTTAAGATTGAGTTACATGTCCATTACCTTTTAATATACTACTATGTTATATTATCATCATTTTGTAAAAAAAGAAAAAATAATAAATAAAAGGTAATTAGGAAAAATTAGAATTATTAAACGGTAAAAACATTTTAATTGAATTTAGGTTAAGAGAGGAACAGAGCGTGAGAGAGAGAAAGAGAGCACGAGCCAGGGAGAGAGAGAGAGAGCGTGCCAGCGGGAGAGAGAGAGCACGAGCAAGAGAGAGAAAGAGAGTGAGAGTGTGTGTGAGTGAGGGAGACAGAGCACGAGTAAGACATAGAGCTGTGGAGAGAAATAAGAAAAAGATAGTGGATCTACTGTATATTATGTGTTAATTCACTTATTTTAAATATTAAGTCATGTTATTGATGAGTGTCATGTAAGTCATTTACGTCATTAAAAATTGACGGCATTAGTAAAAAATTAATAAAATGTACTACAGTGTAACAAATTTAAAAAATATATATATATCATAAAGTTACATTATAAAAATTTTATATCAAATTATTATATTAATAAAATATTTTATATGTGTAATTTACCCAACCTCGTCTATACCATTGCCTATCTCACACATAGTCTCATTAAATTTGTAGCAACGGCGATGAATTGAGCTGCCTGTGGGGACTCCATGCAACTTGCAATTTTCAACCCATCTCAGCCCAACTTGCCTTTCAAAATGGCCAGACAAGCCCTTCTGTGCAGTAGCCCAATGCCCAGCAAACTAGGCCCCTTCAGCATGCAACCCACCGATTTAATTCACACTCCCATTCACTAGGCATCCCTAGCTGAGCTAAATTGGCCCGCTCCACTATAGCCCATAGCTCCTCTTGATCCTGTTAATGAATCACTCCCAATTTAGTTGGAGCATATTCACATTCTCGGTCACCTGTTGATCAGTGTCTACCCTCTTCCTCGCCTACACATTCTTTTCCATCATTACACCCACATAACATGCACTCATCTTCTTCATTTTCTATCACAGTACCCACATGTTAACTCTCAGACATCTAAAGGAACCAAGATGGCGTCAACCAATGGCGGAAGAGTTTAATACTCTTCGTCAAGCAATGGACGTTAGTCTCTTATGGGCCAACCATGAATGAGGTTGGAAGCACATGACTGAATTCTGTACTATGCAGACGATTCAATAGGAGTTTCATCAATAGCTCAGGATTGACTGCCATGAAACCTTCAGTCCGGTTGTGAAACCATCAACATTCGTCTCATTCATTCATTAGGTTTCTCATCTAGGTGGGATATCTATTTGCTGGATAATAAAATACCTTTCTCTACGGTCACCTAAATGGGGTGTTTTACATGAGTCAGCCACCTGGATTTTTTCACCCATCCTTCCTTCAACATGCCTGTTGTCTTTACAAATCACTCTATGGTATCAACTAAGAGCTTCGGCTTGGCTCACCAGATTTAACACCTTCTTTTACGCCATTTATTGTGGCGCAAGTCATGTTGATTCTTCTCTATTCATTTATCATTGACGACAACCCGTCATTCTCCTCCTTTATGCTGATGACTACTTAGACATCCGACTCTCTATTCCAATCTTAACAAAAGTATATCACTAATGTACTTCACATTATGGTCTCAGTGGCTCTATTAAGACGATATTAGCACCTTGAGCCTAGTTATCCCTAACAAATGGAGAACCATTGTCGGATTCTACTATGTACAGGAGTTTAGTTGGTAGTGTACGGTACGTCACCATTACTAGACCGGCATTTGCTATGCAATAAATTTAGTTAGCCAGTTTATGTTTGCTCCATGCACCACTCATTTGTAGATAGCCAAACGCATCTTACGTTGTTATCTTTGAGGCTCACATTCCCATGGTTTGCTTCTTCACTATAAGACTAGCATATCACAACTACTTATGTAGTCTTGTAATTTTTGTAATTTCCATATTGATTACACGTGTATATATACGAGAGATTACACACATTGAGTAATCCCCCAAATTAATCCAAGTACATTCATAGTTGTAGATTGAAAATTAGAAACTTATAGAAGTTACGGCCAACCTACTCAATCACAAATTAGGGAATCTCATTACATGATGTAAATCAATTTCTCTGATAATCAACATTAATTGATGTTGAGTTGTGGCTCATATTTGTTGAGTTTTGACCAATGGAATGATTAGTAGATCCATTATGAACTTAGATATCAAGTTTAAGACGAAGAAGACAAAGTTATGAAGAGTGCCTTCACATTCCCTATTCAGTATCACAACAATAAAGGCATATTGCTTTGGTGTTGCTCAATGTCATGATATCTACAACTACCAACATGGCACTTGAGGCCATAAGCTATTGAATATATGCAATGTAATGACATCATTCGTATGCATCATGATGCTCTAGCGGAAAATATCACGATTATAAAAATCTTTGGGTATTTTTGTTGTTTCATTTCTAGAGAGATTTCCTATAATCGAATAAATCTCCAAAGATATAAGACATATATTTTAGATATATTCCCCAAACTAGTCATTTGTATGGTTATAAATAAGGGGATTTGGGTCCTAAGGTTAGTAAGAGGATGATGATATGAGAGATGCATGCTAAGTAAGTGTCTCTTAAGTTCAGGTTTTGTACTCCACTTCTACTTTACTCATACAGAAAATTTCAACTAAGCCTCCTTAGCCTATGAAGTACGAACTATTGTCATCCAAAACAATATATATGAGTGTGTCATCTTCTTTCTCCTTTTGCTGCTATTATTACCTTCATTACTTGATGACTTGATCTACACTCAAACATTAGTCTGAAGCATGGGATGGAGACGTTTGATGGGGTTATAAACTTTAGTCTTTAGTACATTCAAATGACTAGTTTTATGGAGTAGAATGGTGTAGAGGTAGCGATTGAGGAGCAGGACTCCGCCATATTTGATGCCAATTGGAAGAGAACTGATAGCAAAGCTGTTTCAACCGTTCATTAGTGCCTATTGAATAATGTTTTTCAGGAGATACAAATGGAGACAATGACAACATGGTTGTGGAGGAGATTGGAGGTACTGTATTATCTAAGTTCATTTCCAATCAGTCAATTTTAAAGCAATGGCTATATACCCTTCCTATGGCTGAGGGGACTTCAATCAGATTGCACATTGATAAGTTCATCACCTTGATCAATGATTTTAAGACTATTGATGCCAAGGTGGATGATCAAGATAAAGCTATTATGTTGTTGTGTTCATTGCTGCCTTCTTACGAGACCTTATGGGAGATGTGATCTAATGGAGGAAATCCTTCAGATTCGATGATTTCAAAGACAATTAGCTAAGAAATGAGAAGCTGGACAATGACTTTAAGTCTACTAGAGATCCAAGGCAAAAGCTTTCAGCTTGATGGGGAAAAGACAACATAATAAGGGGACTAGCAAAGGCAAATCTAGATCCAAGTGGAAGAACAGGTACAAGACTTGTTTCAACTGTAAGAAGATGAGGCATATCATTGGCGAGTACTACAAGCTTTAGAACAAGATGAGCTCCAGCTTGGAGGACAAGTTAGGAAGAAGCTTGTACCTATTTAATGGCTCAACAATTGTGGGTTCAGCTTTAATGGCATCCTCAACAGCCAAAGCTTAACAAAGGAATCATAGACACACATGTTCAGGGCAAAAGAAGAAGAAGGGATTTTCAAGTAGGAGAAACTGCTACATCAAAAAGGAGATGTCTTCATTCAAGAGTAAGGTGCTTCAATAAGGATGAAGTTTAGAGTGGGTAGTTCTTCCCATCAAAGGAAGGTTGCTGCTACTCTGGCTAGGCCTCATATTCCTCTTGAAAGTGAGACATCTCCTCAACTACCAGGTGTTATGGCTTGAGATCGATTGAGAAGGGATGAGGTGAATTATGCTCTTTGTGTTATTGAGGATTTTTCTGTTCCTATCTTGTGTTTTGTGTTTTGATACTACACATGATCCGACTTCTGATAGGTGGTCGAGGGAAAAGAAGGACAAGGAAACTTGAGAGCTATTTGAACAACTCACATGTAAAAGTTTGGGTGGCCGCAAATGGTTGTTCAAGCATGGAGGATCAATAAGAGAAGATGCCAAGTACGATGCTCAATTTGTTATGCTAGTTGTGAAATTCAAGCATCATTCAACTTTTGGCAATTTTCAACGGCATTTGTGGTAGTCCTGGAGGGGCCATGGCTAAGGAGAGCTTGAGGAACAAAGTTTATTTCAGTTCAAGGTGGAGCTTTCAAGGTCAACTTGGTTTGATTCATCACGAATTCTCTAAATGTGAGCCAACATGGAGATTTGTTGAGGTGTGGCACATATTCGTTGAGTTTCAACACATGGAAGATTAGGAAATCCATTACTAGCTTGGATATCAAGTTTAAGATGAATGAGACAAAGTTATGAAGAGTGCCAAGACGTTCCTTGTTCAATATCACAACACTACAAGGCATATTGCTTTTATGTTGCTCAACGCCATGCAATCTACAACCAGCGCCATGGCACTTGAGGTCGAAAGCTACTAATTATAGTAGTGTCATGACATCCTTCCTCAATACCACAACACTCTTTAGAAAATATCAAGATTGCAAGAATCCTTGGATATTTGGTTGTTTCCTTTCTAGATGAATTTCCTAGAGTCAAACATATCTCTAAAGATATAAGAGATATGTTTTAGATATATTCCCCAATCTTATATGGTTATTAATTAGGCGATTTAGGTCATAAGGTCAGCATGAGGGTGATGACATGATAGGTGCATAGTGAGTGAGTGCCTTATGTGTTCAGGTTTTGTTTTGCACTTGTGAAAATCCTAGCTAATCCTCAACTGGTGGAGTACAAACCATAGTTAATCTGGAACCAAGTATGTGAGTGTTATCCCCTTTCTTGCTTTGCTTCAGCTATTTCCTTCATTGTTTCGTGACTCAATCGATGCTTGGACATCAGTTTGAATACCTACAATTGAGGTAATATCACATTTTCAAACATTTTTTTGATAAGTAAAAGAAATGTGTTACAATGTAATTAAACCTAAGTCAACATAGAGACATAGTAGATGGCACAAGTAAATTCCTTAATAAGAGGTAGTACATACAATAGCAAGTAATGTGTTATTATGCACATGGGAGATTACAATGGAAGTTCTATATATTTACTATTTTTTGTACTTGAGTCCTATATATTTCAAATTAGTCATATACATTTGATTTTGTAATATATTTAAGTCCTAATAATGGTTTACTGATGTGACATTTAACGGTGTCATGTGGCCAGCATATTTTTTGCCACATTATCACACCATGTCAGCATAATATTGCCACATTAGCAATTAATTGACATGTCAACATATCACATTAGCAAATAACTATCTTGTCAATATACTGTTAGAATTAGAATTCAAGTATGTTATGAAACCAAATATATACGACTAAAAAAGTTATTTTGAAACATATAGAACTCAAGTGCAAAAAATTACAAATATATAGGACTTTTATTGTGATCATCCCTTATGCACAATTAAACCTGTCATCGTGGAGACACAATCAAAAGGGTTAAACCATTAATGGAAGAAACTTTGTTATTTGATCCAAGGGCATTTGAAGCTATCGTATGACGTCCAACTGAGAAAGTAGGTTTTGTTGGTTGAGGAAGGGAAATGGTGTCCCCGCGCAACATTGTTACAACATCTGACATGTTGGGGCGATTTGCTGGTTCTTCTTGGACACATAATAAACCGATGTGGATGCATTTTAGTGCCTGAACCATGTTGAGTAACTCCCCGATCCTTTGATCAATGAGCTCCAATCCCCAACCTTCAACCCAGAGTCCCCATGCTTGTTGTCTTTAGATGAATTAGAAATGACATATAAAACTAAATGGGCTCCAAATGGAACGGAGTGTGGACAGAGAACATACGTAAGTGAGAAGACTTTGAACCCGCTGATGATGGAGATGAAACCCATTGTTTCGTTTTCCACTCACTAGCTCAAGTAAGAGTACCCCGAAGCTGAAAACATCTGATTTCACAGAAAATAATCCTTCCATTGCATACTCTGGAGCCACATATCCGCTGTCAATTCAAAAAATAGCTATAAGCAAAAAAAATCAACTGGTTTAATCTTCTACACTAGTGTGGATAAGCTTTTATACGCAGGTAGAGTATACTCATTCGGGATAGGGATGCAATGTAGGAGAACTAAAGTGGGAGGAACTTTGATAATGGAAAACAAAACATTTGTATTCTTGTCTCATTTTCTTTCCTGCATTTCAACGAGGCATTCAATATCATGAATCGTATGATATGATGAATATAAAAGATGCATGGTATTATAAATTTGGAAAAAAAAATAAGAGGTTGAAGAATATATGTTTCTAGGGCATACTATGTTCCAACAACGCGGTTTGTAGTGTGTTATGGTCAATTTAGTTGAGGGGTCAATCTGTAAATAAAGATAAAAGAAAAGGGGTGTTTTTTGTAACAAGTGAAAAAAATTGAGGGAGTATATTGTAAATGAGTGGTTCTTGGCCTTTGAAGCCGCAGCGGGAATTAAAACTCTGTAACAAACCCATTTAGGGTTATGCGAATGAATGAAGAACAGTCTTTCCTCTCCTCTCTCTGGTGCTGCCTTCTTCCTTCTCGACCCCGCCTTCTCTTCCCCTTCTCGATTCTTCTTCTTCTTCTCTCTCTCGTGCCACCTTCTTCTTTGATCCCTCCTTCTCTTCCTCTTCTGATTTCTCTTTCTGCCCCCGAACCAGCCTCGGTTCTCTGCCAGTGGCTGAGTTGCTGATTTGGTCCATAACATAGTGTCACTAGTTTGATTTCCAACAACAATCCTCGCCATCCCAAAATCCGATATCTTTGGATTCATTTCATAGTCAAGTAGAATGTTGCTAGCTTTCAAGTCTCGATGGATAATTCTAAGACGAGAATCTTGATGTAGATAGAGAAGTCCACGGGCAATTCCATGGATGATATTTAGGCGCCTCTCCCAATCCAGGACAGCACCGACACTTGACCCTGCAGAGGTTTAAACAACCTTAGAAACTCTTTTAAATCTATAATTTCGTGGCAAAAAATTGAAAGTTCAAAGTCAGTGATCGGACCAAATAGGAAGACATCAAGGCTCTTGTTTGGCATGTACTCATATATCAACAGTTTTTCATCATTCTGCAAGTAGCAACCTAAGAGTCTTACAAGATTTCTGTGCTGCAATCTAGCTATGAGAGCTACTTCAGTCCTGAGCTCCAATAATCCTTGACCCGAAGTGCCCGATAGCCTCTTGACAGTAATTTCTTTGCCATCTTCCAGAATTCCCTGGAATAACAATTAGTTTATATGTAAGTGCTAGAGATGAAATACTGCAACTAAATGATGAATTTTTTTTCTTTTCATGCCAAACACTTAATCGTGAAGCCAGGACTGCCTTATACACAGGACCAAACCCGCCTTGTCCTAATTTATTTTCATCCGAGAAATTACTAGTTGCCCCATATATGACTTCTAGCCTCATCAATGGCAACTCAGGGGAATTCACAGGCTTTTCTTCATGTAAGTATTCCCTTGGAAGCTCATCTGATATCACTTCTCTTGTAAGGTCATCTAATTGAACCTCCTGCTGATTGCTCTCTGAAAGGCATAAATTTCATTTCATAGTGAAATGGCCATTAATGTCATGAATAGAGATCTGTATCTAGAGCCATCAGATTAATTTTACTGTACCTTTCTTCGAATTCCTTTTCCTCAAAGTATAGATGAAATAGTTCACTAGTGATACAACGAAGCATGCTGCTCCAATTGAGCCAACCATAATAATCAACCGACCTTTCTGCTCCTGGATCCTTTCATAGAATTGCGACTAATTAGTTCAGTGAAAAGTAAGTGAAGGTTAGATTGGCTGGTCACCAGTTAAGTAAAGGTTAGGGATATCCCGGAGTGGAATAGGAGATGAAAGATAATCATGAAAAGCAAATTCTCCATGTTACTAATAAATTTCACTTTATTAAATCAATCTAATGTAGTACACTGATTAAGACTTGACCTTTTTCTTGGGAATATCAATAGGCAACATTAATAATTAAACGCTATAACAAATGATAGACTATGGATCTTATACAAAATGGTCATATATGATGTTGGGTTCTTCAGAAACTTACTGTGTGGATTGGTTGGATCTGTCCTTTTACTGGGGGAGCCGTTGTTTGGTGGTGGTTCTGGTTCTTGACCTGTTGGATCTGAATCCCAATATTCGGAAATTGAAATAGGCAAAATCACTAAGCCAACTCTTTAAAAAGATAGATTATGAATCCAAAACCAAACGGTCACGTGGTGTAGGTTTCAACACGTACTATCAGAATTGCTGTACCTGTCCTGTTATTGGAGGAAACGTTATTAGTTTGAGTTACTGGCTGGAGAAGATATTGGTAGTTATCATATCGTATGTTGCATCTTGGAAAGACCAAATTAGCTGAAGTAATGTGCGTAGGCATTTGATAACATGCGTAAACTAAGCAGTTTGAGCAGTCCATGTCTGGAACATCAGGGATGCAATTGACAAATACGGATAGACTTCCAAGGCCAGACCGCAGGTTGACAGTAGCAGTACCATACCTCATCGTGGGAGGACGTGAAGCTACCTGATATATGAGCTTTGGTATGGTAGGCACGAAATCCTTATAGGGTATCTCCTGGTTGGAGCCATTTTGACGGAAAGAAATGTTATAAACAGGTTTTTCCATAATGGCGAAGAAATTCTGGTCGGAGTAACGGACAAGGCACTCATCACACCATATGATGGCATTTTTCTGGTTTGGACATCTCTCTTCTATTTGGGAGGTTGCATCATCTACGCAACTCTTGCAACCACTAAGGCCCGTATATCCTGCACATGAGAAGATGCCGTATGCTCTGTCCCGTGGATCATCCCCCACGGAGATGCTATAGTGCACTGAGTTGATGCGCTCCGAGTGAAGTTCTCGGAACAGAAGGCTGTTGAGATCGCTATAAAATGGGCTAGAGCGATTATACGTGCTCTCGTTTCCGCATAAGCGGTACAAGGATCCAGTGCATGCACTTGAAGGACAATACAGAAGGAAAGCATAAAGAGAAATAAGCAACCAAATAAGAAGACTATCCTTCCCCATCTTATTAAGAGGCAAACTGTATCCCGTTCGCTGTTATATAGAAAAGGGGACCCTTATTTCCCAGCGTAGCTAGCGTTCTTTGACCAGCTGTTGTACAATGACTCGCCAGGGGAGGAGGGGTTGGGTGTGGGGAGAGTCTTGCGAGGGTCGATTCATAGTATGTGTCACGGGGCTGATGCGGGGCACAAATTTTTCCGCACCCCGCTAGGTGTCGACACTCCACTTGCTGACCAGCCACACATGCCACGCATAACGTTGAGGCCAAACGATCACGGAACCAAAAAAGCAACACTGAGTGACACAAGAACACAATTGGGAAAACGCAACTCGTATTCACAGCTATTACAAGTACACGAAAAATCCAAACCCAGAACAGAACACTAATACGCAACCTCACGAGCCTATGCCTCATAGTCTCCTACTGCTTGCACTCCCTACTCGTCTTGTGTCTTCCCTCAAGAACACCGGGTTGCTGCCCCACTCGACTTCCACTCCCTTGGAATCTCGGGCTCGCTGTGTTCCTCGACTGATCTAGTCGCTCCTGGTTCTCTCCTTGCCTCTGCTTGGAGTCTAGTGTCTCTCGCCTCTTTTGCTCCCTCTTCCTGAATGAGGACGACTCCCTTTTATAGAGGAGCCAAGCAAATCTTCTCTAGCCACCGATGGGAGGATCCCTGGATTCTCTCCATCATATCTTGACCTGTTGAATATGCGATTCTTCAAGATTGTTTCCATGACAGATTGACTGCCATATCCCAGGAGGATCTTCCCGGATTTCCCTAGATTGACTTGGCGCCAGCTTAGCCTCGTCGTCCAGGTTCATCCACTCTCTAGGGTCCACGTCCCTAATCCCCTCCTAGGATCACGATCGTCTGATTGCCGCGTCCAACGGTGCTCGAGCCTGGTCAAGGATATAGTCGATCCCCACAAGTCATCAACTCCCTTGCCGCTAAGTGCCGAGCCTCCCTTAGCATCTATCGGGCCTGTTGAGGTATGCACACTCCTGGAGTGCCCTTGCGCGGTTGTGTCAGGTTCCCTGAACCTCCTAGAGCCTGGCACCGTGCCTTGCTCATGAGCAGCCTCACTGCCCACCCGCGCATCCGCCGGCTTGTGCATTGTGGCACTCCCTTGCCACAATCTGGTCCTTCGGGCCCACTGCCGAGCCTTTGATCGACCATCCTCTTCACAAGTGCCTTCGTGCATGCTTGTGTGACCATCTCCAGACTTGCCCACGTCATGGACTTGCAATTCTCTCAACACCATGCACTTGGTTGCCCGTGCATTCTTGCATGTAGGCTTATGCACTACTATTACCCCGAGGTACAACCTGTGGTGCGCATTCTCCGGGGCTTGAGCTCAAGGGTCTAACAAACCTCCCCCACCCAAGGGATTCGACGCCCTCGTCAAATGAGACTCTCGGTACCGCCGGATGAGGTCTTCGTACTGCCATAGTGTGACATCCTTCTCCCAAGTTGCCTCTGACTCGGGTAGGTTCTTCCACTTGACCAAGTACTATGTCCTCCTGTTCATCTTGCTGTAACCCAGCACTCGGTGATCAAGTATGTCTTCCACCTCCTAGTCAAGTTCCTTCCTCACGGTGAGAGGGGCACGCTTCACCTTGTTGTGTTCTGAATGCTCCTCGTCCCGATGATAAGGCTTAAGGAAACTAACGTGGAAGGTCGGGTGCACCTTCATCCTCTCTGGCAATGCTAGCCAATAGGCTACTAGCCCGACTCTCTTGATCAGTTCGAAGGGTCTGTCATATCGCTGGAACAAGCCCTTATGTCAACACTTGCTCCTGATCTTCTACCAGATCTGTGGGGTGAACTTCAACATCACTAAGTCCCCCACTGGAACTCCAGCGGCCTCCGGTTCCTATCTGCATACTTCTTCATTCGCCTGGCAGTTTTGGCGAGGCTATCTCTCGCCTCTTCAAGCATCTCCTGCTTGTTGCGCGTGAATTGATATGCGGCCGGACACGGCCCTTCCTTGCATTGCAACGCCACCTCTTGCGGCGTTAGCGGTCGGTAGCCCAATGCTAACTCAAATGGACTATGACCTGTTGCGAAGGAGAGGTTCAAGTTGTAAGACAACTGAGTGGAGTCAAGCAAGTCTAGCCAATTCCGTTGACTTGTTGAGACATAGTGCCTCAGGTACTCCTCCAACAGCGCATTCACTCGCTCGGTTTGGCCATCCGTCTGTGGATGGTTGGCTGTCGAGAACTTTAGTTCGGATCCTAGCAGTTTGAACAAGCACGTCCAGAAGTTGCCAATGAACCGAGTGTCTCGGTCACTCACGATCTCCGTCGGCACTCCAAAGAGCTTCACCACGGAGCGATAGAAAGCCTCAGCCGCTGCCTCAGCTGTGCAATTCTTGGTCACGGGGTGAAAATTGCGTACTTGGAGAATCGGTCCATGACCACCATTACCGCTGTATAACCCCTCACCTCTAGAAATCCGGACACAAAGTCCATGGAAACTGATTCCCAAGGCTTCTCTGGCACTGCCAGGGGCTGTAGGAGATCGGCCTCTACTCACCTCTCCACCTTGTCTTGTTGACAAACAAGACAAGTCTTGACGTATAACTCCACGTTGTCGGCCATCTTTGGCCACACATAGGACCTCGACAATAGGGCTAGTGTCCGCTCATGGCCTGGATGTCTAGCTCAAGGACTGTCGTGACTCTCCTTCGTTAGCTGGTAGCACAATCCCTCTTCGCTAGGGATAAGCAATCGGCCACCTTTGCCATAAAGTAGCCCATCTTCTAGCCAATACTGCCTCGCCGTCCCGTCCTTGACTTGCTCCACTAGGAGTTGATAGGTCTTGTCTCCTAGTGAAGCGATCTTGCCCTCCTGGAAGAAGTCGGAGGTTACTTGAGCCAAAGCCGCCCCCTGGTTCGAACCCTGCCGACTGGGGGCATCCGCCACTAGGTTGTGCCTCCCCAGTCGGTGTTCCCACTCGAAGTCATACTCCACTAGGAACTCTTGCCACCGTGCGTGCGTGGGTGACAACTTCGGTTGTGACTTGAAGAAGGTATTGGCAATGTCGTCCATCTTGACCACAAATGTGGCCCCCAATAGGTACACTTGCCACACCCTCAAGTAATGCACTACAGCCAGCATCTCCTTCTCATGTGCTGAGTAGCACTGTTCGGCCGGCTTCAACTTCCAACTCTCGAATGCCATGGGATGTCCTTCTTGCACAAAAACTCCTCCCACAACCCGATCTGAGGCATTTGTATGCACCTCAAACGGCTTCTCAAAGTCTGAGAGCTTGAGCACAGGCTTCGTCACAATGGCGGCCTTCACCTTGGAGAACACCACTTCACAATCCTTGTCCCATGTCCACTTCTGCTCTTTCTGTAGCAGATCAGTCAAGGGACTCACCTTCTTTGAGTACCCCTTGATAAACTTGCGGTAGTAGTTGGCCAACCCCAAGAAACTCCGCAATTCGGTCACTGATTTTGGTGGAGGCTAATCCTGGATCGCCTGCACCTTCTTGGGGTCCATCTGCACCTGCCCTTGGCCGATCACATGGCCAAGGAATCGGATCTCCTGCATGCCAAACTCGCACTTCTCTTTCTTCACATATAGGGAGTGTTGCCTAAGCCACTCAAAAACAGCCTGCAAGTGCTGCACATGTTGTGCCAAGTCCTTGCTATACACGACAATATCGTCCAAATAGATGACCACAAATTGATCCAACATGTCGTGAAACACATCATTCATCAAGTTGCAGAATGTGGCAGGAGCATTGGTTAAACCGAATGGCATTACCAAGAATTCAAAGGATCCATAATGAGTTACCATTGTGGTCTTGGACTCGTCTCCTTTGGCAATACAAACTTGCCAATATCCTGAACGCAAGTCTAGTTTGGAGAAGACCCTCACCTCACTTAGGCGATCAAACAAGTCTGCAATCAAGGGCACCGGGTACTTGTTCTTTACTGTGACCTTGTTCAATCCACGGGAGGGGACACTCAACCGGAAAGAGCCATCTTCCTTCTCCTGGAACAACACCGGGGCTCCATAAGGGGCTTTGGAGGCTGGATCTTTCCTGCATCTAGCAACTCGGTCAGCTGACTTCATAGCTCTACCAGCTCCTTTGGGGACATCCATTACGGGGCTTTGGCTGGGGGAACGGTGCCTAGCAGTAGCTTTATCTTGTGATCTACTGCACGGCACGGCGGTAGCCCTCCTACCAACTCCTCTAGCATCACATCCTGGAATTGCCCAAGAACTTCCACAACCTCGTGTGGAATCTCCTGGTCCGCCTCTGTCTCCTACATGTCCACTTGCCTAATAGCTACAAGGTAAGTGGGATACCCCTTCTTCATTCCTTGTGCCAATTGCATTGCAGATACCTTCTCCGTGGCTACCTCCTCGGAGCATGCAAGGCCTCGGTATCCTTGCACAAAATAGTGTCGTCATGGATCTCCAATGATGATGCCTCCCACATGAGGCATGATGGTGATTGATGCATCTGCCAAGAAGCTATTCCCAAGGATGAGGTCGTAGTCATCCAAAGGAACCACCATCAGATCAATTGTGCCCTCCCAAGCCTCTATCATGATGGGCACATCCCTTGCCAACCCGTCCATCAGTTGGCTCTTGGAGTTCATCACCTTCAATCGGCTGTGAGAGCGTTCCACTTGCAACTCCAAGGTTCGTATCATCCGATCTGATACGAATGTGTTGGTGGCGCCAGTATCCACCAAGGTTGACATCCACCTGCCATTCAAGGTTACCTCCACGAATAACAAACTGTGGCGTACCTTTGGGCGCTCACTCCGCAAAGTGCCTAGTGCCTGCATTGGGGCAACACGCTGCATGTGGTCCTCGTCGGAGTCATCCAACCGTAGGATAGTAACCTTCCCCTCCCTCTTCGGGCACTCCTTTGCCCTATGGGGTCTGTTACATATGAAGCAGCCTGGGTGCGTCCGAGGATCCTTCCTACCGTTGGCTCCTTCGACCACCTTCACCTTCCCCTTGTTTGGCCAGATCAGCTGCTTCTCCTTGCCCTTCCCTGACTTTCCTGCCAGGTAGGACTTGGACTTCTTGTCCTTGTCCGTGTGCTAGGCTTGCTCCCCTCCTCGGCACGAGCAATCCGTAAGTCCAACAATGCGTCCACCGCAGCTAACGTAGAAGGGAGGTCTCTTACCCCTTGCCTCCTTAGCTTGAGTTGAGCCCAAGGTTGCAATCCCTTCAAGAATGTGTACAGCTTGTTTGTCTCTGACATATCCATCATGTCCAGCATCAGCGTGCTAAACTCCTTCACGTAGTCTTACACTGGTCCACTGTGCCTCAGCTTGGCCATCACATCCCGAGCAAGCCATGTTGTGTTACTCGACAGGACTGCTCCTTCAGCTCCTTCTTCAGTGCCTCCCAGGTCTCCATCCGAGGTCTGCCTCCACTGAGATCATCTTGGACTCGAGTCCTCCACCATAGCTTTGCATCCTTGGCTAGATACATGATGGTGATTGTCACCTTCTCGGTGTCAGGGATCTTCAAACGCCATATGAAGTTCTCTAGATCCTTGGAACTCCTTGTACCTTCGAACGCCTTTGGCGCCGGGACCTTCATCTTCGCACGAGCCTCATTCGATCACCAAGCTTGGGACACGAGTTGTCGCTTGATCAGGACCATACCATCCTTCAGGGTCACCACATCAAGCCTGATCACCTTCAGCAGATCAGTCACGACCCCTCCAAGATCGTCGCCTTCATCAACATTGTCCTCCAAGGCAGCAACGCGGGGTTCCAGCGTAGCGGTCGGGTCTACTCGTCCAGTGAGCTCTGCAAGGCGGCCTTCTAGCACCACCAATCGCTCTCACAACGCTTCCATCGCCCTGGTCCACACGGTTCCTGATTGTAGGATATGCATGGTCTTTGACAAAGGTTATTCTCCACCCGAACACAGCACCACTCTCTTGGGTACTCTGGCTTGTCATGGACAAAACC
The DNA here is from genome assembly GCA_900006705.1 of Sonneratia caseolaris. NCBI lineage: Eukaryota > Viridiplantae > Streptophyta > Magnoliopsida > Myrtales > Lythraceae > Sonneratia > Sonneratia caseolaris. Next base: position 91,541 of record CXYZ01002095.1, read on the forward strand.
TTGCTCTAATACCAACTGTCATGGGGCCGATGCGGGCCACAAATTTTTCCACACCCTGCTAGGCGTCGATACTCCACTTGTCGACCAGCCACACACACGCCGCACGTAATGTCGAGGCCAAATGATCACGGAACCAAAGAAGCAATATCGAGTGACACAAGAACACATTTGGGAAAACGCAACTCGTATTCACATCTATTACAAGTACACAAAAAACCCAATCCCAGATTAGACCACTTACACGCAACCTCACGAGCCTATGCCTCCCAGTCACCTACTGAATGCACTCCCTACTCGTCTTGTGTCTTCCCTCAAGAACATGGGGTTGCTGCCCCACTCGACTTCCACTCCCCTGGCATCTCGGGCTTGTTGTGTTTCTCGACTCATCTGATCCCTCCTGGTTCTCTCCTCGCCTCTGCTTGGAGTCTAGTGTCTCTCGCCTCTTTTGGTCCCTCCTCCCAAATGAGGCCGACTTCCTTTTATAAAGGAGTCGAGCAAATCTTCCCTAGCCACCGATGGGAGGATCCCTGGATTCTCTCCATCATATCTTGACCTGTTGAATCTACGATTCTTCAAGATTGCCTCCATGACAAATTGACTGCCATATCCTAGGAGGATCTTCCCAGATTTCCCTGGATTGACTTGGCGCCAACTTAGCCTCGTCGTCCAGGTTCATCCCCTCTCTAGGGTCCACGTCCTTGATCCCCTCCTAGACTCATGGTCGTCTGATTGTTGGATCTAACAGGGCTCCGGCCTGGTGCAGGATATAGCCGATCCCCACAAGTCATCAACTCCCTTGTCGCTAAGTGCTAAGCCTCCCTTAGCGTCTACGGGGCCTGTTGAGGTGTGCACACTCCTGGAGTGCCCTTGCGCGGTTGTGTCAGGTTCCCTGAACCTCCTAGAGCCTGGCACAGTGCCTTGCTTGTGGGCATCCTCACTGCCCACCCATGCATCCACCAACTTGTGCATTGTGGCACTCCCTTGCCACAATCTGGTCTTTCGGCACACTGCCGAGCCTTTGATCGACCATCCTCTTCACAAGTGCCTTCGTGCCTGCTTGTGTGACCATCTCCAGACTTGCCTACTTCATGGACTTGCAATTCTCTCAACACCATGCACCTGATTGCCCGCGCATTCTTACGTGCAGGCTTATGCACTACTACTACTCCGAGGTATGGCCTGTGGTGTGCATTCTCCGAGGCTTGAGCTCAAGGGTCTAACAATACGCTTATATGTACACGATGATAAGGCTTTTATTAACTCAAACAAATGAATCAATTTTTAAAACCGGTGTAAGTTATTCTGCATTATGTTAAAAAAAGAAGAAGGAATGGAATCAAATCATTCATCGACTCAAACGGTAGCTTCGCCTTGAAAGAGCGTCATATCTAACTGATAATATTTCTAATTAACTAATATGGGTAAGTTTACTGCTTGAGTAAACTCTCCGTTCTGGGTCCCGCAATGAAGAAAACTCAAGAGTGGACAAAACTTAAATATAAATTAGTCTAAGTCTCATTGAATAGGATAAACAAACATTACAAATTCAGCAGTTCAACAGGTGCATTACACAATTGGTTCGGATAAAATTTTAGCCAAGCCTTACTTATTAAGTTCGACCAGGATCATCTCATGTGAATATATTTAAGCTAGGCATCACCAAAGACAATTTGAGAGGGTAATGGAATCTATGATGTCGTGAATTACCCACGACATATAAAATGTCCTATCCACGTCAAGTATTATTATTCGGTCATCCTAAATAATTAAAACTCCCCAGTTTTCCTGGTAGAGTTGCGTAAGTAATAGGGTTCTTTGCGTGTTGCTAACTTCTGGTGGGACTATTCCATAGTACATATTGTCAGGAGAAGACTTTCCAAGTGACAGCGAAATGTGATTATTGGACTAAGTAGCAGATCCATCCTATACGACGGCCGAAATTCTTACTAAAATCCCATTAAATTTAGCAATAATTACTCTGTCTATACTTAACTGGTATATTGCACAGTATTTGGCATTATTAAAAGAAAAATAAATCAATTATATGTGATAAATTTTCAGTAAATACTTTTCCATTCAACCAAAAAGCTTAAATTATTCCCGGATCTTTAATATTTAACATTATAGGAGCATCTTATTGACTTTTTAATATGCGGTGTATAATTCTCATCTACTCAAAACTATTTTTACCAAATGAATCAGCCAAAAATTATTTCATCCTAGCCTTCTCCTTTCGTGCGGTGCCTAGAGTCCCTTGAATAATATATTGTTGCCACAATCATTCCAGCTTCCTGTTACACGGCTGGTCCCATGCCTATTTGTGCCTCATATCTCATACTTTGCTAATACAGATGTTAACCCTGTGGTTTTGTGGTATGTTTGTACTATCCTCCATCTTTAGTCATCTCGCTTCATATGATATGATATTGTGTGTAGTGGAGAAATGATCAAGCACTGCTCAAGAATGGCTTGCATCCCATGGTATATATACATAAAAAGGGAAATTATTCCACGATATACGTCATGGTCACATGTGTCACGGGACATAATACTAGTGACACGACTTTTTGTGTGGTGAAATATGGGCTGGTTAATATTTGAAGTTTCATAGTTGTATCAATTCTTTTTTGTGGAATCGTTTAGCCATGTAATATGGGTGGTTCAGGCTAATTTTGTACCAGTTTAAAATAAGCTTGGAACCATTTGATTAGGTTATAATTTGGCTCATTGAGTATAATGAATTGAGCCAATTATAAATTATGGTTCAGAAAATCATAAACTGCCCTAAAACTAAGCCCACCTAGCCCGCTCATGGTTTAGACTGGTTTTCTCTTTTTCATTTTTTTCAAATTAGTTAAAATAAATAAGTTTTTTTAAATTTGTAAATAAACCACAAAAAATTGACCATTAAGTATAAGGTTTTTGACCGTCCTGACTAATTTGGTTCGATTTGCAATGATTTTGGGCCATTACAGTTCAAAGCCAGTTTTTAGACAATTTTGGATTTGTTTAATAAAAGGCGCGTTGAATTGGTTCATATTCAATGGTCCTATTTTTTGAACTCAACATATAACCACTTTTTAATCTAATAAGAATGATTAAGTGCTAGTTTATAGGCAATTTAGGTCAATTCCGGTCCAAATTAACTCGTTTAATATCTCTATCAATTTGTATCATATATATATATATATATATATATATAAATTTCCAAGTTTCATATCAATTGGAAAGGTCAGAGTCCAGTGTACTGTTCGTCATTCATTATATCGTGTTCCCATCTTTACTTGTCCATCTATCACGGTCGGTGTGTCCCTATTACTTTTCCACGAGCTTGACTTGGGACTTTATGTAACTTTCTACTTTTCTTTATGACCTTTTCTATTCCTTTGTTGTTTTGGGTACAAGTCATTAATATCGCTTTCTGCAAAACGTATTACTTGGGACATCTCTAAAAGTTTCCACGTTGACCTGGGTCAATGGATTTGATACATCTTGTCCATACAAGGGCAAACCGTCTCGTACTGCAAAACGATTTCAAACTATAGAAGAAAAAAATAGTTGCAATTTTCAAAATCTACTAACGGAATCAGTGTGGCTTGGCCCGATAGCTGAGCAGCACAATTCCCCCGGTAAAGATCCTAAAAGGGGATGGGAATGGATCAGGCTGGAGCGGACACATAAAGACTCGGAACCGCTCCACAACTTTGACTCATAGATCCAACCTGGTCCGTGACACTCGATCTGCCCTGTGCTCCGACCCATGCATGGTGGGTCCAGCTCGATCCACACTGTTTCGCCCAGAATATAAATGTAAATATTATGTTAAATATAATTTAGAAAATACATATACTCCAAATTCACCTATTAGAAGTAACAAAGTGAAATATAGTCAATGTAATAAAAGTAAACAAAGTTATAACATCCAATTTATCAAAGTAGATGAATACTTTGATTCCCAAATTTGTTTTACACTATTACTGGAGGGATTAAATTTCAAATTTCAACAATTCAAATATTTACATTTTCTCTACAATTAGGTCTTTTTGTTAATCCTGTAATGGAAATTTGATGCGTTGGAATGAAATGCAAATTTTGAAACTAAATTTTTGGATTTTGAAATTTAAATCCTCAAATATTAGTACCTAACAAAATCAAGAACTAAAATGTAAGTGTACTAAATTTATCATAATAAATTGTAACAAATTAAATCAAAGCTTATTCTAGAATGTATGGTTACATAATACTATTAGATAGAACAGGTAAGGGTGGGTCAAATCCGATCAATGCGGGTAGGAAGACTAATACGGACCTGACCTGACCTGACCAACGAACAGATGAGGCCAGGACCTGTTCCTACTCTTGCAGGATAAGCAGATGGGATTAAAATTAACATCCCTAATCCTAATTTGAGTTCCCATTTATTTTTTGAATAAAAGGAAAAGTAATAACAACCTGCTCGCCTCCTAGTATATTTAAGTATTTAACCACGAACACATTGTACAAACCAAATAATCAACACTCAACACTAACTGCTGCAGGGCAATACCACCGATGCTCAGGTATGGACCAATAAGTTGGTGTCTTTCAAGGCCCAGCCCAAACGCACATATTTAGTAAATGCTTTTTAAACATGTATGATAGAGGGGATTTGAACTTGGAGCGTGAACTTACTAAGCCATATACAAGTAAGTTTTAACAAAAGAATATATATTCTTATCATCATAACATTCAAGTAAAATGATTTGATCAAAAAAGGTAAAATGATTCATAAAATCTAAAAATACCGTGAGGCAAATGTATTTCAATCATACAAATCGAAATGTATATAAAAAGTTTTTTATAACAATATTTGTCTTTGGCATTATGGTGACATTTTGTGTTGTTACAAGGGCCTGAATACTAGTATAGTTTTTGCCTCAACTAGAACAATAAATCATTGGCCAATGTAGTCACTAACTTGACTCGAAATTCGCCAGTATAGTCGTTGGTATCATCTGAATATTTTGCTAACTATTTCAATCAATAGTATTGTAATACTTCAACAACCTATTAGACATGTGAGCCTTAAATTCAATTTCATAAAATAATTTCATCTCAAATCAATTTTTATAAATTCGATAAATACCTATAATTTCAATCAATTTTTATAATTAAATTCAAAATTCAAGTAATTTCACAAATAAAATATACCTAGTTAGGTCGCGGCTTATGGTCGTGGCCCAACCCAGCTTGATCTGAATAGAGGCTTGAGTCCAGCACAATTGAGGGAGACCACACAGCCTAGTGTCACAACCCTGCCCGTTCTCCAACCCACCAGAAGCCCCCGAAGCCCAATCCAACCTAGAAGAGCCCATGCAAGGCTAGTCCTTAGGCCGTGGCCCTGACCCTCTTTAGCGTAGCTTCAACTAAAAAGACCTAAGCCACTACGACAAGCCTAGCTCTAGGTTGTGGCCCTCCCCTGTTCTGCAAAGACAGCAAAGGGAAGATTAAGCTATTCGAGGAAACTTCCTAGGTCGTGACCTAGGGTCGCGATCATGGCCCCTCACCTACAAGATCAACAAGTTTCCTGCTTTGGCTTATTTAGTTGTCCTTGAGTCTTATGTTGCCTAATTTCACTCCACATAATCTTAGACATGCTATTTTATGAGTTTGGAAATATATTAAATCATATTTGAATATATCCGAAATGTGGGAAGTTAGGAGATTCTGACATATTCCATGAGGTGTTGATTTTCACAATACTGGGATCCTTTAAGGGTGGGAGTTTTTGGGGATTGGAAGACCATCACTAGCACGGACTTTCTCTGGTTTCTTCAATTCTAGAGCCAATCCCAAGTTGGAGAAGATTCGCTACTGTGAAGGATAGAAGATCTAAGGTGATTCTGGCAATTGGAGCTCCACCGATTGTGCGAGAAGTGAAGATAGCTTCCGGATTTGTTTTCTTCTTGTTCTTGTTTTATATTTGAGATGTTTTCTTTTTCTAAATTTTGGTATTTCTAGTTCATTCATGTAGCACTAAAAACTCCTAGTCCAAAGTCTAATTCGTAGTGTCAAACAAGTATTGTTTTAAATTAAATGAATGTGTTTCATGTGTCTAATTTGTTCTTAATGCTATTCTTTGGCTTGATCACCCATTAAATCGATTATGAGTGGATAATGAATATGAGAGTGGGATTTATTCGCATGTTAAAGTTATTACAATTAGTTTTTTCTACATTGAGATGTGTGATAATTCATGAGGAACACCGAGAGATAAACGATCACCCTAGATATCCATATTAGAATTCGTTCAACAAACTTGATTCCTTGATATTAATCACCTAGATATGTAAGGATTATCATCATCCTAGGGATTCATTCTAGTTACATTAAGAGATGGGGCTAGGTGCATCTAAAATTCTAGTATAGTGACACAAATCAATTGATTGCATTATAAGTAAGATCAAAATTAGATTAAGGTTAGGTGAAGTTGAAAACCCTAAGTTCTATCATATTGATTATTTTTTGTTCAACTTGCTTTCTTGGTTTGTTCAATTTTGTTTTCCTTACAACTCTTGGATAATGGTTTGGCTTGGCTTGGTCTAAGTGTGACAGACTTTTGCTTAGTGAATAAAACCTATGTGGGAATGACTCTTACTCATCTACCGCCCTCACAATACATACACTATCGTGCATCCATCAGCATTCATAACAACTAGATATCACATTATGGCCGCCACTATCAATGAGCAACTTTGGTTGCATAGTTTGCTTACAACTATTAGTGTCTCATTTCATCTACTTCTGTTATTATACGATCATTGTCATATTGTCTTGCATATTAGTGCTAATCGAATGTTTCACGAGCATACATAACGTATAAAAATCACTTGCCAATTTATTTGGGGAAAGTAGTCGAACCATGAATTCTGTGTGTTTTTTCACTTTCTACTACTAATTTCATTTTTTTGGATAAAATAGCCGTGAGTTTTGAATTCCGTTCACCATGCACCACCATTGCACATTTTCGTTCAAGATCGTAAATGACCTTGGCAGAATGATTGAAGATAAAAATACTCTCTCGGTGGGCAAGGAAAAGACAAAATTGCCCGTCCCTTAGCACATTAAGCATGAAGAGCACAGTGCATGGGAGGCTCAATCAGAAAGAAATAGGACAAAAGTGACAGATTGAAGAGGAGGATCTATCAACTCTCCACATCACATATTGTTGCTACTGTTGAATAGTTGGTGACGAAGCTTGGCATTGTAATCCATCAGTGGTGTTGGTACTCTCCTATTGAACTGAACCTTATGAGAATCGGAGAGTGAGTGCCCTATTGTAGGTGGTCCAAGTAATTTAAAAAGTAAGAAAGGTAAGTTTGTCTTTCTTCATGTTTAATTGGAGGAAAGCATTCATGTTCTGTTGATTGAAGAATGCCCCATTGTTGGTGTTCCCGAGTTGACTTAAGCATGGTTCTCTCTGTTTGCAAGATGGAGATGGATTTTAAGTGGGTTATATAGCATGGAGGGAAGATGGTATATTAACTAGAAGTGAAGTATGAAGATGCTGGAGATCATATAGCAAAAGTTGATGTTCATCGAATGTTCATGTCAGAGCTGAGATTATTTGTGGCTGATTTAGGTTATAAAGACGAAATAGAGTTGTCACGACCTGAAAATTTGGTAAAATTTTCCTTTATTTTTATAAAATCATAATTCAAATATATTATAAAATATTATAACCAATATATCTAATAACAACCTAACACACTTTCACAAACACACAATGATGCATGTCTCAAGCTATAGTTGTTTCCAAAACATTTTAAGTCGTAATATCGTATACATAACTATACACTATTTTATACATACCCTATGTATTGTTTGCTTTAGTTGATCTCCGAATCAAAATTTGGTTGATCCGCTCGGTTGAGAATCTTCCTTGTTTGTAGGAAAAAATTTGCAGATAGTATGAGTTGCAACTTAGTAAATACAAATTTCCAAGGTAAAATAGTATCAATTTAAGTATGAGTTCTTAAAGAATTGCATCCAATGTGTAGCCATGTAACGATGCTAGACTATTATCAGTAGCCTAACTAACTCCAATCGATTTACGAAATGAAATGTATAAGCACATTCATATTAAACAATAATTATAAGGTTGCACAACCTTTGCAATAAAGTTATAGCAGTATCAATACTCTTCTCTTCCCAATGATACCGTGACTTTGCACCCCAATCAATCTCATAATATTCTCTTTCCCGCATCCTTCATTTTCACACGAAATCACGGGGGCAGACTATTATCTTACGACAGTAAAAGTGGACCCATCGCTCTCAAGTTTCTCTATTTTCTTATTTCTCATCTCTAGTCTTTGTTTTTTTTTATGATTGGATCCTAAAAGGGGGTCACCTCACATATTCTACTAGGGTAATATAGTCAACATCGCTCATATCCCCATGTTTATATTCCGCAGGAACCTACGGTAGATCAATAAAACTCATTTCTAGCGGTAACTATGGTTATGCACAAATACATTTAATAATGTAGAATATATGTATGCATGTTGAACTACTAATACTATTTAACCTTTTCCTATTCTCTTAATCACTTACTCGAAATATACTTATTTGCTAGAAACGATAGTTAGTTAGACATAACAAATAATTATTTTATAATTGATATTTACTAATTGCTAATCATAGATATAGTATTTTATAATAAAAAAAATGTACTCACAACCTCTAAATCAACCAATCACGAAGTGAGATGCTTTAAGTATTTATCCAAAATCTCCTTGATACCTATCATTTCATTCACAATAAAATTAATATACATAATAAAACTATCAATACTTTCAATATCCAAATAAAATATCTTCCTATGAATCAACATTGTGATAATAACGAATGAATCATCCTAAATGATTCCTACAATTTTAAATTCTTATACTCTCATCTTTTCCATTCCGCCATTCCGCCATTCCGCTTTTCCGCTTCTGCCTTTCCCAATTCCTTCACTTCCCATTATCTTTTTCTGTCTGACTGTTCCTTTCTTCATTCATTTCCTTTCCTACATATATATATATATATATATATATAGCCAAAATCAATCACCTTTAAATCAATGTCTTTATGTGTATATATATACATATCTTATTCTATTCCTTTTACCACAAACTCATTATAACTATTTATTTAGATAGGAAACATACTTGTATATACACTATTCAACTATCCTATAAGTCATAATATATATATATAACTATCACAACTCTAATTAATCGAAATAAACATTCAATTACTTCAAACTTACCATCCTTTCCCCTTGTTTAACTCTCCCTCTTCAATTACACTCTCCGACCTCACCTTCTCTCTGTACAATTTCTCCCTCTCTCTCTCTCTCTCGCATGTGCTCAGTGGCATTTTCAGAAGAATGAAGAGAAGAAAGAATAGATTAACAGGTGTATAAGGAGGCGTAAGGCGGTGGAGGGAGGGAGGGAAAAAGTAGATGGGCCTAGCATGATGATTGGGCTCTACTTGGGCCCCAAATCCATGGGCTCATAGGAGTTAAGGTTTAGAGTTCCTAGATTCAGTTAGCAAGAGAGGGCTGCCAAAAATAATTCTCGATACCAAATGATCGACGATTGGTTTCCGTATTTTTCTGAGGTTGTCGCTAATATCTTGGAAATCAGAGAAGCGATCAGTGTTGGCTCGATTCTCAACCCAATTGAATTAGATCATACTCTTATGGTCCATGAACTAGTTTCTAATTTGAATAACATTTTTGGCAAAAAAGCATAGTTTGATGGATTTTATGTAAAATTTGACAAAATCATATTTAGAATATCTTAATATATCTATTTCTTCTAATTTGTTGCTGCCTCATATAAACCCTTTTTGTCATATGGATAATGGTCCCAATGCTCTAGAGTATAACTCTCACCCAACTCATGAAAAAGGCTTTTGTTAAGTTCATATTTTTGTAGATGCAACTTGGTGGAAGGAGGGAACTTTTTGTGATGGTGTGGTTGTCAACTGAGGGCATCCCTTTTTATCTTGGTATTGGAATCACACTACTCTAACTCGAGCTCAAGCTGAAGTTGAAACCATATTTTTAGCTGCACATATTGCTAGATGTATGGATTGGCCAAGGGTGATCTTTTCATCTGATTCTCATATCATATATTGTGTTTGCTATAAATAGTTCTACGAATCCCCTAAGGGAATGCAGGAATGTTATTATGAATTTCCTGTCTATGGATGAAGTTACTGACAATTGGGTCCCGAGGGCAGAGAATGCTCATGTTCACAATTTTTGTCAATAGTATAGGAGATTGGGTACAAGAGACTTACGTTTTTTTGAAGGAGATAATTCCCCTTTACCCTTTTAATGAATTATTAGTTTTACTTATAAAAAAAGAAAATATGGTAACTATGATGAGCTTTAAAATAATAGAGCAAATTCTATTTATTTACTTTCGTTATATATTAAAATTCATTATATTATCGTGGATATAAAGATTGTATTTTCATCATTTGTCATCCAATAACATAAAACTTGACACGTGGGCAACATAGGTCACCAACATGTTGGAGTTGGCATTTTTATCATGTACTTCATTATATAATAGAGACAAACATGTATAACTTATTTCAACACTTAGAATTTATAAAATTTATTAAATTTTTAAAACATATAATATTCTTATAAGTTTTATTTACAAAGATATTTGTCATACAGTGTAAATTCAATTTTAAGGCACATTGATTTGATCTATCGCGAGATCACTCTACCTCCAGACTTCAAAAAAATAAACAATAAATAGGAGTTTTTCTCTCTTACTCCTTTTTAAGTTCTTCATTTTTTTTCCTTTTAAGGGTGGTAAGACCACATGATAGATGCGCGCCAACTTCAATCAATTGGCGACAGTAGATTTAATAGTTTATCTCACGGTGAAGTGGCCGAGTCTCAAACTCTCGGGTCTGGCAGAAACTCCGAGAAAGCCTCAATGTTGAATGCATACTTAGGCTTAAGCAACTCCGCGTCCAATCCAACGGTGATAACGCGTGAGAATAGAGAAGACCAAACTAGAGTGTAACGTACGTCAGTCACTTATCTCTTGTCGCCATCCCCACTTGCTTTTTTTTATTTTTATAAACAGTAAGTATGCAGTTGAACTTTATCCAACTAACTAATTCGGATCGTCTTGGGTAGGCCCATTTAAGGGGTTAAGAACTCTCAACCACATGTGAAACTCGAACTCAAATCCTCTTATCAGGATAATAAGTATCGAACCAGTCTACCACGACCATGATGTGGCATCCCCCACTTGCCTTACATATTCAGTCACCATGGTAGTTTTGATTCTCGTGCTTAATTTTCCACAAATTGGACATATGCCTATACCGTGGTTGACTAGCTTTTTGACTTTTTTGTTCCCCGATAATAACACGTCTGAAAACTAACAACAATTTCTTCATCATATTTTTCTTTTTTGATCAAGGAGGAGTCATCATTTCATTAAAATAAAAGCCATAATCATAGTCTACAATATTCACAACCATTCGAGACCTCTTTAAGTGATACTAAGCTGTTTACCACTCGGTTCAATCATGGTGAATTGTAATATAACTTGCTCGATATATGAGCTGACTGACACATTCAGCAGTTGACTTTGACCAATGACCGGGTTTACCCCGATGAAACGGCAATACATTATCTTTGACTTGATATTTCATAATCCTCTCACAAGGAAAAACCTTCTAATCGAGAAATTTACATTCCAATTGAGAAGGCCATTGTTGGATTAGTTAATGTTTGAAAGATTTTTATTTAGAAATAGTAATTTTCTAAATTTGGAGCCGGAATGAATGCTAGAAGTCTATGACCATGACAAGGGCTAACCTTTTGTATGCTAATAGACATAGCAAAATGTATTCATGTGAATAGAAAGTCTGCTATTCTCAGGGAGACTAAAAACTAAGTTGAGAACTGACATAAAAAAAACCTAAATTGACCCGTAGAAAATTATACCATAGTATGATTTTCTGACTCAGCATCATTTTTTTTTAATTTTTATGAGAGAAACTTTCATTATTGTGACTTTTGCAATAATTTCTGGTTCTTCTATCTCTCTCCAGGCCTACAATTCGTCCACGTAACCTCTTTCCAATCAAGCATTCGTTGAGTTCCAATTAACCGAAGATATCCTATAGAAAATTTGGTCATTATAAATTAGTAGAGCAGAGCCATGACATTAAAAGACCATTGATAGCTTCAAAACTCTCCCGTGATGGTCCACTGAGCGAGAATGGGTTCATCTCCGTTCAACGGTATCTCCAGTACGGTCACGCGTTCCTCCATCTTCTTCCTCCTCTGCTTGCTGCTCACCATTTCTTACAGGGCTCAAGCTCGAGATGAGCCCAGCTACCTGTACCATTTCTGCCCAAATGAAACTGTTTTCTCCCCCAACAGCACCTATCAGAGGAACCTCAACACCGTCCTCTCCAATCTAACCTCCTCTAACGCCTCCAACTATGTTGCTGGGTTCGCGAACGCAGTGGCTGGGCAGGCTTCCCCGGATAGAGTCTATGGGCTCTTCCTCTGCCGTGGAGATCAGAACTCGGGGTCGTGCCAAGCCTGCGTCAACACCGCAAGTCAGGAGATTCTCCAGAGATGCCCCCGGCAGAGGGTCTCCATCATTTGGTACTAAAAGATGATGCTAGTGTCCTATTGATATTTCCTTTCCTTTTAGCTAAACACGATGATAAGCTGTAACATACATGGTAAAGGATACTGTGTTGATGCAGCTTGGCCGTTGATTTCCTTTGCACTTCCTCTTACAGGTACGATATATGCATGTTGACATACTCCAACCAGTCGATCTTCTCCACCGTGAGGGAAGGTCCAGGTGTCTTGCTGTACAACGTTAACAACATCTCAGACCCGACTAGTTTCAATCAGTTGTTAGGGACGACGCTGACTAACCTAGTCCCGAACGCAGCCAGTGGCCAACTGGCGGGCAAGAAATTTGCCGTGGCTAAGACCAACTTCACAGCCACAATGCAGACACTGTACACTCTTGCACAGTGCATACCTGACCTGACAACCGATGACTGCACTAGGTGCCTGCAAGTGGCATCTGGACGGCTTCTTCTAGGGAGGTAAGGTGCTAGATACCTTCTTCCTAGCTGCAATATTCGATATGAGACCTACTCATTCTATAATGAAACCGCTGTATCACTGCTGTCCCCACCTCCAGCCCCTGCGCCAAGCCCCAAAGTAGTCGCACCTCCTCCTCCGACTTTGGTCGCAAGGCCTTCAGGTAACGAATTAGGTATTTCCAGTATGATTATTTAAGACCTAGAAGCGTTTGCAGAATATATAAGATGTCTTTCACACTGATCACCTCAATGCTGGACCTTGATCAGTCTTTTCACCCAGTAATGGGTGGGGAATGTTAGTCCAAGATGATGAAGATTGATATCCTTGTTATTGTCGCTGGGGACAAGGGAGTCTACAAGTAGGAGCTAAGGAACCGGCTTAATGTTCAGTTAGTATACCAGCTAGTCTATCTTAGACCGGGCTGTCTGGTATTATGTTTGCTCATCCAAGTATATATACACTAGGAAAGGGAAGTCAGGGGTAGCGGTTTGATTTGACGTTTTGATATTTAAATTAGTTACCATAAAGGTAAATGATGTTATGAATGGAAAGTGTAAATGTGTAGAAATATATAAATCATATATTTGCTCTTACCTTGGGGCTAATTATAGCCAAAGATGAGTAGTAATGCCATAAATATACTGATGAAACACAGATAATCGCCATATGACACATGATGAAGGGTTAGGATAAGATTTGTGTGTATAGTGTGAAGGGCCAAGATTAAGCTCACATATATTAAAAGGACTGATTTGCCCTTGTGGTAATTTGTCCCTCATCAGCTGTCCCGTATTCCCAGGCAAGTCTGAACAGAGTTGTCCGGGAATGCATTTACGAATGTGGGTGTGTGTCCCCGAGTGGGAGGATGGATCGTAGGCTCATGAATAGACTGTTTACATGTCCCCTGGTGAGAGGATGGGTTGTACATCCATGAATGGGGGCGTTTGCAAAAATGTATTAGCGGGTGTTCCTTGAGTTATAATGAATGCATCTAAGATCCCGGCATCGATAATGACTAGGTGTCAGCCCCTTAATGCTCGGACACGGACACGGCTACTAGGCGGACCCTCGATGGCATAGCAACTAGGGATGGATCGAGAGAAGACTGCTGAAGGATCAGTGGGAACGAAAGGGCAAGATGCCAGGATATGTATAGGGCGAGTGCCAGGCTATGCGGGAAGGAGCGATCCCGCAAGACTCGGTCAAGGGAAGGTGAGCTGGACTTCCTAACCTCCCGCAAGACTTGGTCAGGGGCGGTGAGCTGGAATCCTATCCTCCCGCAAGACTTGCTCTTGGGCGAGCAAGGCGGACGCCAAGTGGCAGGCAATGCGGGCATGAGCACTCCCGCAAGACCCGGTCAAGGGCAAGTGAGCTGGATGCCCTATCCGCCCGAAAGACCCATTCAAGGCAAGCTGGCAAGCAACGGGCACGTGGGTTCTCCCAAAAGACTTGCTAGGGAAGTCGCTCGCGGTCGAGCGACGCTAATGTTCTATGCTATCAGCAACTGATCCAAGGCAAGGGTGCAGTGCCCACAACCAAACTGAGTGCGGGTGGCACTCAGGCAGACCCGGTATACTCTAGTCGTGGAACAATGGAGTCTCGGTCAAGGTGCTGACCAAGTGACTGTGCTGGCAAGCAGTCAACCTTATCCAACTGCAGCCCCTAAAAGTGTGGGAGTGGGTGGTTATGGAAGCTGAGGTGTTTCCTAGAAACCAAGGGCAGTGGGTGCCTCTCTACAAGGATAAATAGCCCTCGGGTCTCAAGGTCGAAGGAGGAGGAACTGGAGAGAGTCGAGAGGAAACACTCCATCACAGAAAGTCGAGCAAAGGAAGGTTGGCAAGATTGTGACCAGTTCCCTCAAAGCCAAGTGTGAACTCCCGGAGTGAAGTTCACCCGTCCAAGTGAGGAGTGCAAGGGCNAACCGTAAATGCCCAAGATGTTCCTCTAGAGATCGGCTATAGACGACAATATCATCAAGATACACAACCACAAATTTGTCTATAACATCATGAAACACATCATTTATGAGATTGCAAAATGTGGCTGGTGCATTGGTTAAGCCAAACGGCATAACCTTAAACTCATATGACCCATACCGAGTCACCATTGTCGTCTTTGGTGTGTCGCCCTCCACTATGCGTACCTGCCAATATCCTGATCTCAGGTCCAATTTGGTGAATAATTCGGCTCCACTGAGACGATCAAACAAGTCTGCAATCAATGACATAGGATACTTGTTCTTCACAGTGACTTTGTTCAACCCACGGTAGTCTACGTACAACCGCAACGTGCCATCCTGCTTCTCCTGGAACAGCACTAGCGCTCCAAAGGGCGCCTTGGAGGGTTGAACTTTCCTCGAATCTAGCAAGTCTTGGAGTTGTTTCCATAACTCCTCCAGTTCTTTAGGCGACATCCAGTAAGGAGCTTTAACTGGTGGCCTTGTCCCCGGAATCAACTCGATCTTGTGATCTATCGCCCGCCTTGGTGGTAAGCCCTTAAGCAGCTCCTCGAGCATAACGTCACAAAAGTCGTCTAGAATTCCTTGCACCACGTTTGTGCCCAGCTCGGGCACTGACTCATGGATTGCTGCAAGGTATGTTGGTTGGCCCCTCTTCCAACCTTTGGCTATTTGTATAGCCGAGACCCTTTCGGTCCTAATGTCCTCAGCATGGTTGAGGCCCTTGAATCCCCGAACGAAACAAGGCTTCTTCGGGTTTGAGATCAACAAACCAGACACATGTGACATGACCGAAACACAAGTTTTCATGAGAAAGTTGTTACCAAGTATTACATCAAAATCATCCATGGGAATGATCATGACGTCAATGGTCCCCGACCAATCACCAATCTTGACCGGCACTCCTTTGGCCATCCCAAGTACCGACCTACTTTGGGAGTTGACAGCTTTGATGCGGCTGGCTTGCTTCTAGATCCGCAATCCATAGGCTTGCACAACACAATTCGACACGAAGTTGTGCGTCGCGCCAGTGTCCACCATTGCCGCCACTTCCTTGGTATTCAGGGTCATCGGTATATACATAGTCCTTGCTCCTGCGCCTTCCTTCCCAAACGAATGGCACCAAGTATTTGGAGAGGTGCCACTCTAGTTTGCTCATCATCGGAGTCGGAGTCGATCCTATTCACCAAGGCTGACTGCTTCTCCCTCTTCAGGCAATATCGAGCACGATGGGGGCCATTGCAAATGAAGCGCCCCGGGTGGGTCTTGGGGTCCTTAAGGGACGAACCCTCCGTTGCCTTCCCCTGCCCCTTGTCTCCCTTGGACGACTTCCATTTCTCGACTTTGCCCGCACCCGTGCTAGGCTTGGCCGCCTTGTCCTTTGACTTCTCGGCCTATTTCCCCTTCAGGTCGCTCTTTGATACACAGACGTCAATCAATGCATCTGCCTTTGCCATTGTGGTCTGCAGGTCTTAAACTCCTTGCCTTCATAGCTCAAGTTGAGCCCACGATTGAAGACCCCGCATGAAGTTGAACAACTTGTCCAACTCGGACATTTCTGTGACGTCAAGCAACAAGGAACTAAATTTCTTAACATAGTCACGTACCGTACCCGTCTGCCTTAGGTTGCACAATACATTCCGAGTAGCCCATGAAGTGTTCGTGGGGAGGAACTGCTCCTTGAGTTCCTTCTTCAGTGTTGGCCAAGCTCTGATGTGTGGTCGCCCGCCGGTCGCAAAGTCCTGCTCACGGGTTTGCCACCAAAGCTTTGCATCGCCCGCCAAGTACATGACTGCCATCGAGACTTGTTCCCCTTCTGAAACTTTTCCTGCCTCGAAGTAATGCTTGATGTCCCACAAGAAATTTTCGAGTTCCTTGGAACTCCTAACGCTTGTAAAGGCTTTGGATTTAGGTATCTTTACCTTCGCCCAAGATCCCTCCACTTCAGCTACTCCAGCAGCCAGCACACGTCGGAGGACGCTCACCTCCTCCTTCAAACGGACAACATCTGGAACTAGCGCTGCCAGAACATCCGCCACAGTTCCATTCACTCCAAACATGTTGCCGAGGGATGCTTCCAAAGTCATGATTTGATCCCTTAACGCATCCATAAAGGATATCCACAAGTCATCGCTCGCTTGCTATTCCAATCCTCGCACACCGCTGAACGCAGCTCTAATACCAGCTGTCATAGGGGTCAGAACTCACCCAAATTTTTCTGTTCCTGCGATGGTGCTGAGCAGTGTCCCGTGCACTCTCAGCCAACCCAAGCACACATAGCGAAATAGCTTGGCGAGGTTTAGCAATCAAGGATCAGGATCGAACAATGCAAGGTAAGGGAAATCTCACCTGTATTCACAAACTCAAATTACAAGAACAAGCAAAACCATTGCACGACCTTGCACGGTCATGCCCAAGTATATGCCTCGTGGCTCCAGCCCTTGCACTCCTCACTTGGACGGGTGAACTTCACTCCGGGAGTTCACACTTGGCTTTGAGGGAACTGGTCACAATCTTGCCATCCTTCCTTTGCTCGACTTTCTGTGATGGAGTGTTTCCTCTCGACTCTCTCCAGTTCCTCCTCCTTCGACCTTGAGACCCGAGGGCTATTTATCCTTGTAGAGAGGCACCCACTGCCCTTGGTTTCTAGGAAACACCTCAGCTTCCATAACCACCCACTCCCACACTTTTAGGGGCTGCAGTTGGATAAGGTTGACTGCTTGCCAGCACAGTCACTTGGTCAGCACCTTGACCGAGACTCCATTGTTCCACGACTAGAGTATACCGGGTCTGCCTGAGTGCCACCCGCACTCAGTTTGGTTGTGGGCACTGCACCCTTGCCTTGGATCAGTTGCTGATAGCATAGAACATTAGCGTCGCTCGACCGCGAGCGACTTCCCTAGCAAGTCTTTTGGGAGAACCCACGTGCCCGTTGCTTGCCAGCTTGCCTTGAATGGGTCTTTCGGGCGGATAGGGCATCCAGCTCACTTGCCCTTGACCGGGTCTTGCGGGAGTGCTCATGCCCGCATTGCCTGCCACTTGGCGTCCGCCTTGCTCGCCCAAGAGCAAGTCTTGCGGGAGGATAGGATTCCAGCTCACCGCCCCTGACCAAGTCTTGCGGGAGGTTAGGAAGTCCAGCTCACCTTCCCTTGACCGAGTCTTGCGGGATCGCTCCTTCCCGCATAGCCTGGCACTCGCCCTATACATATCCTGGCATCTTGCCCTTTCGTTCCCACTGATCCTTCAGCAGTCTTCTCTCGATCCATCCCTAGTTGCTATGCCATCGAGGGTCCGCCTAGTAGCCGTGTCCGTGTCCGAGCATTAAGGGGCTGACACCTAGTCATTATCGATGCCGGGATCTTAGATGCATTCATTATAACTCAAGGAACACCCGCTAATACATTTTTGCAAACGCCCCCATTCATGGATGTACAACCCATCCTCTCACCAGGGGACATGTAAACAGTCTATTCATGAGCCTACGATCCATCCTCCCACTCGGGGACACACACCCACATTCGTAAATGCATTCCCGGACAACTCTGTTCAGACTTGCCTGGGAATACGGGACAGCTGATGAGGGACAAATTACCACAAGGGCAAATCAGTCCTTTTAATATATGTGAGCTTAATCTTGGCCCTTCACACTATACACACAAATCTTATCCTAACCCTTCATCATGTGTCATATGGCGATTATCTGTGTTTCATCAGTATATTTATGGCATTACTACTCATCTTTGGCTATAATTAGCCCCAAGGTAAGAGCAAATATATGATTTATATATTTCTACACATTTACACTTTCCATTCATAACATCATTTACCTTTATGGTAACTAATTTAAATATCAAAACGTCAAATCAAACCGCTACCCCTGACTTCCCTTTCCTAGTGTATATATACTTGGATGAGCAAACATAATACCAGACAGCCCGGTCTAAGATAGACTAGCTGGTATACTAACTGAACATTAAGCCGGTTCCTTAGCTCCTACTTGTAGACTCCCTTGTCCCCAGCGACAATAACAAGGATATCAATCTTCATCATCTTGGACTAACATTCCCCACCCATTACTGGGTGAAAAGACTGATCAAGGTCCAGCATTGAGGTGATCAGTGTGAAAGACATCTTATATATTCTGCAAACGCTTCTAGGTCTTAAATAATCATACTGGAAATACCTAATTCGTTACCTGAAGGCCTTGCGACCAAAGTCGGAGGAGGAGGTGCGACTACTTTGGGGCTTGGCGCAGGGGCTGGAGGTGGGGACAGCAGTGATACAGCGGTTTCATTATAGAATGAGTAGGTCTCATATCGAATATTGCAGCTAGGAAGAAGGTATCTAGCACCTTACCTCCCTAGAAGAAGCCGTCCAGATGCCACTTGCAGGCACCTAGTGCAGTCATCGGTTGTCAGGTCAGGTATGCACTGTGCAAGAGTGTACAGTGTCTGCATTGTGGCTGTGAAGTTGGTCTTAGCCACGGCAAATTTCTTGCCCGCCAGTTGGCCACTGGCTGCGTTCGGGACTAGGTTAGTCAGCGTCGTCCCTAACAACTGATTGAAACTAGTCGGGTCTGAGATGTTGTTAACGTTGTACAGCAAGACACCTGGACCTTCCCTCACGGTGGAGAAGATCGACTGGTTGGAGTATGTCAACATGCATATATCGTACCTGTAAGAGGAAGTGCAAAGGAAATCAACGGCCAAGCTGCATCAACACAGTATCCTTTACCATGTATGTTACAGCTTATCATCGTGTTTAGCTAAAAGGAAAGGAAATATCAATAGGACACTAGCATCATCTTTTAGTACCAAATGATGGAGACCCTCTGCCGGGGGCATCTCTGGAGAATCTCCTGACTTGCGGTGTTGACGCAGGCTTGGCACGACCCCGAGTTCTGATCTCCACGGCAGAGGAAGAGCCCATAGACTCTATCCGGGGAAGCCTGCCCAGCCACTGCGTTCGCGAACCCAGCAACATAGTTGGAGGCGTTAGAGGAGGTTAGATTGGAGAGGACGGTGTTGAGGTTCCTCTGATAGGTGCTGTTGGGGGAGAAAACAGTTTCATTTGGGCAGAAATGGTACAGGTAGCTGGGCTCATCTCGAGCTTGAGCCCTGTAAGAAATGGTGAGCAGCAAGCAGAGGAGGAAGAAGATGGAGGAACGCGTGACCGTACTGGAGATACCGTTGAACGGAGATGAACCCATTCTCGCTCAGTGGACCATCACGGGAGAGTTTTGAAGCTATCAATGGTCTTTTAATGTCATGGCTCTGCTCTACTAATTTATAATGACCAAATTTTCTATAGGATATCTTCGGTTAATTGGAACTCAACGAATGCTTGATTGGAAAGAGGTTACGTGGACGAATTGTAGGCCTGGAGAGAGATAGAAGAACCAGAAATTATTGCAAAAGTCACAATAATGAAAGTTTCTCTCATAAAAATTAAAAAAAAATGATGCTGAGTCANTCGTGTACTTGTAATACATGTGAATACGAGTTACGTTTTCCCAATTGTGTTCTTATGTTCCTTGGTGTTGCTTCTTCGGTTTTGTGATCGTTTGGCCTCGACGGTACGCGCGGTGTGTGTGTGGCTGGTCGACAAATGGAGTGTCGATGCCTAGCGGGGTGTGGAAAAATTTGTGACCCACATTGGCCCCGTGACAGTTGTTATCGGAGTAAGGTTTTGTCCGTGACAAGCCAGAGTACTCGTGATAGTGGTGCTGCGTTCGAGTTGAGAATAGCCTTTGTCAAAGACCACACGTACACTACAATCAGCAACTGTGTGGACCAGGGTGATGGAAGCGTTGCGGGAGTGATTGGAGGTTCTAGAAGGCCGTATTGCAGAGCTCAATGAACGAGCAGACCCGACCGCTACGCTAGAACCCTGTGTTGCTGCTTTGGAGGACAACGTCGACAAAGGCGACGATCTTGGTGGAACCATAACTGATCTGCTGAAGGCGATCAGGCTTGATGTAACAACCTTGAAGGATGATGTGGTCTTGATCAAGCAGCAACTGGTGTCCCAGGCGGGGCCATCGAATGAGCCTTGTGGGAAGATGAAGGTCTCGGAGCCAAAGGCATTTGAAGGAACAAGGAGTTCCAAGGATCTAGAGAACTTCATATGGGATATGGAGAACTACTTTGCTGCTGCGAAGATCCCTAACGCTGAGAAGGTGATGATCACCACCATGTATCTCACTAAGGATGCAATGCTATGGTGGAGGACCTGGGTCCAAGATGATATCAGTGCAAGCAGACCCTGGATGGAGACCTGGGAGGCACTGAAGAAGGAGCTGAAAGAGCAATTCCTACCAAGCAACACAACATGGCTTGCTCGGGATGCATTGGCCAAGTTGAGGCACAACGGACCAGTGCAAGACTACATGAAGGAGTTTAGCACACTGATGTTGGACGTGACGGCTATGTCAGAGATGGACAAGCTGTACACGTTCTTGAAGGGATTGCAACCTTGGGCTCAACTAGAGCTAAGGAGGCAAGGGGTAAGAGACCTTCCTTCTACCTTAGCTGCAGCGAACACACTGCTGGACTTATGGATTGCTCGTGCCGAGGGGGGGAGCAAGAAGGCCCAGCCTACAAACAAGGACAAGAAGTCCAAGTCCTACTTAAAAGGAAAGTCAGGGAAGGGCAAGGAGAAGCAGCTAACTCGACCAGACAAGGGGAAGGCAAAAGTGATTGAGGGAGCCAACGGGAAGAAGGACCCTCGTACACACCCTAGCTGCTTCATCTGTAACGGATCCCATAGGGCAAAGGAGTGCCCAAAGAGGGAAGGGAAGGCTACTGCCTTACGGTTGGATGACTTTGACGAGGACCGCGTGCAGCATGTTGCCCCACTGCAAGCACTCGGCACTATGAGGAGTGAGCGCCCAAAGGTATGCTACAATTTGTTATTTGTGGATGTAATCTTGAATGACAGGCAGATGTCAGCCTTGGTGGATACTGGCGCCACCAACACATTCGTATCAGATCGGATGGTATGACCCTTGGAGTTACAAGTGGAACGATCTCACAACCGATTGAAGGCGGCGAACTCTAAGAGCCAAGTGATGGGTAGGTTGGCAAGGGATGTGCCCATCAAGATAGAGGCTTGGGAGGGTACAGTTGATCTAATGGTGGTTCCTTTGGATGATTACGACCTCATCCTTTGGAATAGCTTTTTTGCAGATGCATCAATCACCATCATGCCTCATGTGGGAGGCATTGTCATTGGAGATCCACGGCGACCTTGTTTCATGTAAGGATACCGAGGCCTTGCACACTCCGAGGAGGCAGCCACGGAGAAGGTATCTGCAATGCAATTGGCACAAGGAATGAATAAGGGGTATCCCACTTACCTTGCGGCCATTAGGGAAGTGGAAGTGTAGGAGACAGAGGCGGACCATAAGATTCCACACGAGGTAGTGGAACTGCTTGAGCAATTCCAGGATGTGATGCCGGAGGAGTTGCCAAGAGGACTACAGCCACGCCAAGCGGTAGATCACAAGATAGAACTACTGCCAGATATCGTTCCCCCAGCCAAAGCCCCGTACCGGATGTCCCCTAAGGAGCTGGTAGACCTACGAAGTCAATTGACTGAGTTGCTGGATGCTGGAAAGATCCAACCATCCAAAGCCCATTATGGAGCCCTGATGTTATTCCAGGAGAAGTAGGATGGCTCTCTCAGGTTGTGTGTTGACTACCATAGATTGAACAAGGTCACGGTAAAGAACAAGTACCCGGTGCCCTTGATTGCAGACCTATTTGATTGCCTAGGTGAGGCAAGGGTATTCTCCAAGCTTGACTTGCATTTGGGATATTGGCAAGTCCGCATCGCCAAAGGAGACGAGTCCAAGACCACAATGGTAACTCATTATGGATCCTTTGAATTCCTGGTAATGCCATTGGGCTTAACCATTGCTCCTGCCACATTCTACAACTTGATGAATGATGTGTTTCACGACATGCTAGATCAGTTTGTGGTCGTCTATTTGGATGACATTGTCATGTATAGCAGGGACTTGTCTCACCATGTGCAGCCCTTGCATTCTGTTTTTGCACAGCTTAGGCAACACTCCCTATATGTCGAGAGGGAGAAGTGAGAATTTGGCATGCAAGAGATCTGATTTCTGGGCCATGTGATTGGCCAAGGGCAGGTGCGGATGGACCCCAAGAAGGTGCAGGCCATCCAGGATTGGCTTTCACCAAAATCAGTGACCGAATTGCGGAGTTTCTTGGGACTAGCCAACTACTACCACAAGTTTATCAAGGGGTACTTGAAGAAGGTGAGTCCCCTGACTGATCTGTTGCAGAAAGAATAGAAATGGACATGGGACAAGGATTGTGATGTGGCGTTCTCCAAGTTGAAGACCGCTATTGTGTCGGAGCCCGTGCTCAAGCTCCCGAACTTTGAGAAGCCATTTCAGGTGCATATGGATGCCTCAGATCGTGTTGTGGGAGGAGTTCTTGTGCAAGACGGACATCCCGTGGCATTTGAGAGTTGGAAGTTGAAGCTTGCTAAACAGCGATACTCAGCACACGAGAAGGAGATGCTGGTTGTGGCACATTGCTTGAGGGTGTGGCGAGTGTACTTGCTGGGAACCACATTCGTGGTTAAGACGGATAACGTCACCAATACCTTCTTCAAGTCACAACTGAAGTTGTCACCAAGGCAAGCACGGTGGCAAGAGTTCCTAGTGGAGTATGACTTCAAGTGGGAACACTAACTGGGAAGGCACAACCTAGTGGCGGATGCGCTCAGTCGTAAGACTTCGGACCAGTTGGCGGCTTTGACTCAAGTTACCTCCGACTTCCTCCAGGATGTCAAGATCACTACACTAGGGGACAAGACCTATCAACTCCTAGTGGAGCAAGTCAAAGATGGGACGGTGAGGCAGTATTGGCTAGAAGATGGGTTGCTTTAAGGCAAAGGTGGCTGTTTGCTTGTCCCTAGCGGAGGGGGATTGCACTACCAGCTGATGAAGGAGAGTCATGACAGTCCTTGGGCTGGACATCCAGGCTGTGAGCAGATGCTAGCCCTATTGTCAAGGTCCTATGTGTGGCCAAGGATGGCCGACGATGTTGAGTTATATGTCAAGACTTGTCTTGTGTGCCAACAAGACAAGGTGGAGAGGCGAGCCGAGGCTGGTCTCCTACAACCTTTGGCAATGCTAGAGAAGCCTTGGGTATCAGTTTCCATGTAATTTGTGTCTGGGTTTCCAGAGGTGAAGGGTTATACAACGGTGATGGTGGTCATAGATTGGTTCTCCAAGTACGCGATTTTCACCCCCGTGACCAAGAATTGCACAGCCGAGGTAGTGGCTGAGGCTTTCTATCACTCCATGGTGAAGCTCTTTGGAGTACCAGCGGAGATAGTGAGTGACCGAGATGCTCGGTTCACAGGCAACTTCTAGACGTGCTTGTTTGGACTGCTAGGATCTGAACTGAAGTTCTCGATGGCCAACCATCCACAAATGGATGGCCAGACCAAGCGAGTGAATGTGCTGCTGGAGGAGTACTTGAGGCACTATGTCTCAGCCAGTCAACATAATTGGTTAGACTTGCTTGACTCTGCTCAGTTGTCTTATAACTTGAACCACTCCTTTGCAACAGGTCATAGCCTATTTGAGTTGGCAATGGGCTACCAACCGCTAACGTTGCAGGAGGTGACGCTGCAGCACAAAAAAGGGCCTTGCCCGGCTGCATATCGATTCGCGCGTGACAAGCAGGAGATGATGGAAGAGGTGAGAGATAGCCTCACCAAAGCTGCCAAGCGGATGAAGAAGTATGTGGACAAGAACCGGAGGCTGCTAGAGTTCCAAGTGGGGGACTTAGTGATGTTGAAGCTCACCCCACAGATATGGAAGAAGATTACAAGCAAGCGCTGTCACAAGGGCTTGTTCCAATGGTACGACGGACCTTTTGAAGTGATCAAGAGAGTTGGGCCAGTAGCCTATCGACTAGCACCGCCAGAGAGGATGAAGGTGCACCCGACATTTCACATCAGTTTCCTTAAGCCTTACCATTGGGACGAGGAGCATTCGGAGCGCAACTAGGTGAAGCGCTCACCTATCACCATGAGGAAGGAACTCGACAAGGAGATGGAAGGCATACTTGATCACCGAGTGCTGGGTTACAGCAAGATGAAGAGGAGGACGGAGTACTTGGTCAAGTGGAAGAACCTACTTGAGTCAGAGGCGACTTGGGAGAAGGATGTCACACTATGGCAGTACGAAGACCTCATCCGGCGGTATCGAGAGTCTCATTCGACGAGGGCATCGAATCCCTTGGGTGGGGGAGGTTTGTTAGACCCTTGAGCTCTAGCCCCAGAAAATGCGTACCTTGAGGTAGTGGTAGCGCATAGCATGCACGCGAGGATGCGCAGGCAGTTAGTTGCGAGGTGTTGGGATAAATTGCAAGTCCATGAACGGGCAAGTATGGAGATGGTCACACAAGTGTGCACAGAGGCACCAGCGAAGGGAACAACCGATCAAGGCTCAGCAGTGTGCTGAGGGACCAGACTATGGCTAGGAAGTGTCACAATGCACAAGTAGGTGAATGCGCAGGTGGGCAGTGAGGATGCCCACTAGCAAGGCATGGTGCAATGCTCAAGGAGGTTCGGTGAACCTGATACAATCGTGCAAAGGCACTCTAGGAGTGCGCATGACTCAACAGGCATGGCAGACGCTAAGGGAGGCTCAACACTTAGCGGTTGGGGAGTTGACTACTTGTGGAGATCGGCTAAGTCCTTGACCAGGCTTGAGCACCGTCGGATGCAGCAATCCCGTTCAGACGACTGTGATCATGGATGTGGGCCCTGGAGGAGAGTGGATTGGATCGATGATGCTGAGTTAGCACCAAGTCAATCCAAGCAAACAATCGGGGAAAGATTCTCCCGGGATATGGCAAACCAATCTGTTATGGAAACAATCTTGGAGATTGCAGATCAACGGCCGAGATTGAACAGATTGAGATCTGATGGAGAGAATCAAGGGATTCAAATCTATCAGTTGCCATATCAGATTTGCTTGGCTACTCTATATAAAGGGGGTCAGCCTTATTCTGCAGAGGCAACCAGGCAACCAAGCAACCAGAACTAGGAGCGACGAGATCAGTCAAGAGATACAGAGAGCCTAAGATTCCAAGGGAGTGGAAGTTGAGATTGGGCAGCAGTCCGACACACAAGACTAGTAGGGAGTGCAAGCAGTGCGAGGCTGCAAGGCATATGCTCATGAGATTGCGTGTAAGAGTTCTGTTCTAGATTGGGTTTTTCGTGTACTTGTAATACATGTGAATATGAGTTACGTTTTCCCAATTGTGTTCTTGTGTTCCTTGGTGTTGCTTCTTCGGTTTTGTGATCGTTTTGGCCTCGACGGTATGTGCGGTGTGTGTGGCTGGTCGACAAATGGAGTGTCGACACCTAGTGGGGTGCAGAAAAATTTGTGACCCACATTGGCCCCGTGACACCTACTGTCAACCCCTTAATGCTCGGACACGGACACGGCTGCTAGGCGGACCCTCGATGGCATGGCAGCTAGGGAGGGATCGAGGGAAGACTGCTAAAGGATCAGTGGGAACAAAAGGGCAAGATGCCAGGATATATATAGGGCGAGTGCCAAGCTATGCGGGAAGGGGCAATCCCACAAGACTCGATCATAGGTGGGTGAGCTGGACTTCCTATCCTCCCGCAAGACTTGGTCAAGGGAAGGTGAGCTGGACTTCCTAACCTCCCGCAAGACTCGGTCAGGGGTGGGTGAGCAAGGCGGACGCCAAGTGGCAGGCAATGCGGGCATGAGCACTCCCGCAAGACCCAGTCAAGGGCAAGTGAGCTAGATGCCCTAACCTCTCGGAAGACCCATTCAAGGCAAGCTGGCAAGCAACGGGCGTGCGAGTTCTCCCGAAAGACTTACTAGGGAAGTCGCTTGGGGTCAAGCGACGCTAATGTTCTATGCTATCAGCAACTGATCCAAGGCAAGGGTGCAGTGCCCATGACCAAACTGAGTGCGGGTGGCACTCAGGCAGACCCGGTATACTCCAATCGTGGAACGATGGAGTCTCGGTCAAGGTGCTGACCGAGTGACTGTGCTGGCAATCAGTCAACCTTATCCAACTGCAGCCCCTAAAAGTGTGG
>CXYZ01002095.1:121378-129375 GCA_900006705.1 Sonneratia caseolaris
AATGGATTAACGAGATTCCCACTGTCCCTGTCTACTATCCAGCGAAACCACAGCCAAGGGAATGAGCTTGGCAGAATCAGCAGGGAAAGAAGACCCTGTTGAGCTTGACTCTAGTCCGACATTGTGAAATGACTTGAAAGGTGTAGAATAAGTGGAAGCCCTCGTGCAAAAGTGAAATACCACTACTTTTAACGTTATTTTACTTATTCCGTGAATCGGAGGTGGGGCAACGGCCCTTCTTTTGGACCTAAGGTCCGCCTCAGCAGGCTGATCCAGGCGGAAGACATTGTCAGGTGGGGAGTTTGGCTGGGGTGGCACATCTGTTAAAAGATAACGTAGGTGTCCTAAGATGAGCTCAACGAGAATAGAAATCTCGTGTGGAACAAAAAGGTAAAAACTCGTTTGATTCTGATTTCCAGTACGAATACAAACCGTGAAAGTGTGGCCTATCGATCCTTTAGATCTTTGGAATTTGAAGTTAGAGGTGTTAGAAAAGTTGCCATAGGGATAACTGGCTTGCGGCAGCCAAGCATTCATAGCCACGTCGCTTTTTGATCCTTCGATGTCGGCTCTTCCTATCGTTGTGAAGCAGAATTCACCAAGTGTTGGATTGTTCACCCACCAATAGGGAACATAAGCTGGGTTTAGACCATCGTCAGACAGGTTAGTTTTACCCTACTAATGACAATATCGCAATAGTAATTCAACCTACTACAAGAGGAACCGTTGATTCGCACATTTGATCATCATGCTTGGTTGAAAAGCCAGTGGTGCGAAGCTACCGTGCACTGGATTATGACTGAACGCCTCTAAGTCAAAATCTGGGTTAGTACTGACACATGCACCCGTCGCCTGATTCCTGTCCTGCAGTAGGGGCCCACAGCCCCCAAGGGCACATGTCGTTGGTGAAGCCCACCTGGTGGACGAGCTGTGCGGGCCGCCTTGAAGCACAATTCCTACCGAGCGGCAGGTAGAATCCTTTGCAGACGACTTAAATACGCAACATGGTATTGTAAGTGGCAGAGTGGCCTTGCTGCCATGATCCACTGAGATTCAGCCCTTCATCGCTTTGATTCATTTCACCCTGCTGACCCTCGCTTCTTTGGGGCAGGGCCAGGAGATTGGACGGGCCCTGGGATGGCCGGAGTGCTGCTGCGCACTCAAGTCGGGGGACAAGAAGCCACAGAGCTAGCCATGTATCCCCCCACCAGCCAGCACAGCGCCTCGCCCCATCAGCAAGCACACCGCCCCGTCTGCCCGACCGGGATAAAGGTCAATAGTTGCCGCGCCTTGCTCGGAGATTTGCAGCTGTTGGTCGTTCTCACCTCTCCTCTCCCCTCAGATCGGCCTCCAAAGGTCGTCGATCCTTTGATTAGTTGTCTTTGCGATATATATATATATAGCACAGGCATCCATGTTGCTTCCTTGACCAGAGTGCTTCACTATATTGCACAGCAATGACGACCACGATCATCACTCTATCTCAGCCACGGGCTGTGCACATGGTCAATCACAGGCTGTGCGCACGGTCACTCATGTGCTCTACCTTGGTCTACTGGCGACAGCCCTTGGTCGATCACGGGCGATGCCTTGAGCAACCCCAGCGACCGCCCCTGGTATCCCACGGACCCTCAAGGCCAACTCTCAAGGCATAAGCTGGTGGTCGACCAAGGGTCATGCCTTGATCGACTACGGCGACTGCCCCTGGTATACCATGGGCGATGCCTTGGTTGACCATGGCCGATCCGCTTGGTCAATCACGGTTGCTCATGGGCGGATCCTTGCTCTACTAGCTTCAGCCCTTGGTCGATCACGGGCGATGCCTTGATTGATTGCAGCGACTGCCGCTAGTATACCACGGGCAATGCCATGGTCGACCACGGCGACAGCCATTGGTATACCACGGGCGATGTCTTGCTCGACCACAGCGACAACCCCTGGTATACCACGGGGGATGCCTTGGTCGACCACGGGCAGTGCCTTGGTATACCACGGGCGGTGCGCTTGGTCGATCACAGTCACTCATGGATGGATCCTTGCTCTACAGCATCCGCCCTTGGTCGATCACGGGCAATGCCTAGATTGACCACAGCAACTGCCCCTGGTGTCCCGCAGTCTGTGCCTTAGTTGACCACGGCGACCGCCCCTGGTATAGTACGGGCGATGCTTGGAACCCCCACGGCGACAGCCCCTGGTATAGTCCGGGCGATGCCTTGATCGACCGCAGCAACCGCCCCTGGTATACCACGGGCGATGCATTGGGCGACCACGTTGACAGCCCCAGATATACCACGAGCGATGCCTTGGTCATAGCAGGGGCGGTGCACTCAGTCGATCACAGTCACTCATGGGTGGATCCTTGCTCTACAGCATCAGCCCTTGGTCGATCACGGGCAATGCCTTGATTGACCACAGCAACTGCCCCTGGTGTACCACAGGCAGTGCCTTGGTTGACCACGGCGACAGCCCCTGGTATAGTACGGGCGATGCCTTGATCGACCACGGCGACAGCCCCTGGTGTACCATCGGCGAAGGCTTGGTTAACAATGGCCAGTGCTTTGCTCTACCACGGGCGGTGTGCTCGATCAATCATGGTCGCTCATGGGCAAATCCTTGCTCTACCCGCGTCAGCCCCTGGTCGAACACGGGCGATGCCGTGATCGACCACGGCGACAGCCGCTGGTGTACCATCGGCGAAGGCTAGGTTAACAATGGCCAGTGCTTAGCTCTACCACGGGCGGTGTGCGCGATCAATCATGGTCGCTCATGCGCAAATCCTTGCTCTTCCAGCGTCAGCCCTTGGTCGAATACGGGCGATGCCTTGATTGACTGCAGCGACTGCCCCTGGTATACCACGGGCAAAGCCTTGGTCGACCACAGGTGGTGCCTTCCTCTACCATGGGCAGTGCGCTTGGTCGATCACGGTCACTGATGGGCGGATCCTTGCTCTACCAGCATCAGCCCCTGGTCGATCACAGGTGATGCCTTGCCCGGCCGCAGCGACGGCCCCTTCTATACCACGGGCGATGCCTTGGTCGACCACGGGTGGTGCACTCGTTCGATCACGGTCGCTCATGGGCAGATTCTTGCTCTACCAGCGTCAGCCCTTGGTTGATTACGGGCGATGCCTTGATTGACTGCGGTGACTGCCCCTGGTATACCATGGGCGATGCCTTGATTGACCACGGTGACAGCCCCTAGTGTACCATGGGCAATGCCTTGGTCGACAATGGGCGGTGCCTTCCTCTACCATGGGCGGTGCGCTCGGTCGATCACGGTCACTCACGGGCAGTGCTCTCAGTTGCTCATGGGCTGTGCCTTGCTCTACCAGCGACAGCCGCTGGTCGATCACGGGCGATGCCTTGCTCGACCACAGCGACTGCCCCTGGTATACCATGGGAGTTGCCTTCGTCGACCACGGGCAGTGCCTTGCTCTACCATGGGTAGTGCACTCAGTCGATCATGATCTCTCATGGGTGGATCCTTGCTCTACCAGCGTCAGCCCTTGGTCTATCATGGGCGATGCCTTGATCGACCACAGCAACTGCCCCAGGTATACCACAGGCGTTGCATTGGTCAATTGTGATGGGTGTAGGTAGCGGCCGGGCAGTTGGTGTAAAATTCCAGTCATCATATCGCCTTCTGGGAATACCAGAAACTTAAATAAAACTCTTTAAGGGGGTAGTTTGTGGCTTGGCTGCCCCTTGCATCCGTACCATCACCCAGGGGCATGATCCCTACTGATTGTGGGGGCATTCTCTGGTGCTGGGCGTGTTTCCTCCACCACCACACCGTCGCTGGCTTGGCTGGCATCCGTTGTGGTGGTCGGAGGCAGCCCGGATGCTTGCCGTGAGCTTAATTTGTAGCTCACGGCATCTTCCACATATCAGGAACTCATTCGGTTAGCTGGAATACTCAGGGGTTGTGTCTTACTCTAGCACGGTTGATACCTTTCTTTAGCATGGGCGATGTGACTATCCACCAGGGTGACATCACATGGTCGATCTTGGGCTGTTCACTCGGTTGCTCATGCACAGTGCCTTCCTCTAACACGGGCTGCGAGCTCGGTCGACCACCGGCGAAGCATTGATCGACTGCGGTGGCAGCCCTTGGTCGACCACGGCAACAGCCCCTGGTTAACAATGGGTGATGCCTTGGTTGACCACCGTGACAGCCCCTGGTAGACCACGGGCTGTGCCTCGCTCTACCACGGGTGGTGCTCTCGGTCGATCACAATCACTCATGGGCTGTGCCTTGCTCTACCAGCAACAGCCCCTGGTCGATCATGGGTGATGCCTTGATTGACCGCAGTGACAGCCCCTGGTATACCACGGGCAATGCCTTCATCGACCACGAGCGGTGCACTCGGTTGATCACGGTCGCTCATGGGTGGATTCTTGCTCTACCAGCGTCAGCCCATGGTCGATCACAGGCGATGCCTTGATCGACCGCAGCGACTGCCCCTGGTATACCATGGGCAATGCCTTGATCAACCACGGTGACAGCCCCTGGTATACCACAGGTGATGCCTTGGTCGACAACGGGCAGTGCCTTCCTCTACCACAGGCAGTGCGCTTGGTCGATCACAGTAGCTCACGGGCAGCGCTCTTGGTCGCTCATGGGCTGTGCCTTGCTCTTCCAGCAACAGCCCCTGGTCAATCACGGGCGATGCCTTGATCGACCGCAGCGACTGCCCCTGGTATACCACGGGCGCTGCTTTGGTCGACCACGGGCGGTGCGCTCGGTCGATCACAGTCAATCACCGGCAGTGCTCTTGGTCGCTCATGGGCCGTGCCTTGCTCTACCAGCGACAGCCCTTGGTCAATCACAGGCGATGCCTTGATCGACCGCAGTGACAGCCCCTGGTATAACACGGGCGATGCCTTGATCGACCACAGCGACTGCCCCTGGTATACCACGGGCGATGCTTGGGTCAACCACAGGCGGTGCACTCGGTCAATCACAGTCACTCATGTGCGGATCCTTGCTCTACCAGCATCAGCCCTTGGTCGATCACGGGCGATGCCTTGATCAACCGCGGTGACAGCCCCTGGTATACCACGGGCGATGCTTGGATCGACCATGGTGACTGCCCCTGGTATACCACAGGCAATGCCTTGGTCAACCACGGGCGGTGCGCTCAGTCTATCATGGTCACTCGTGAGCAGATCCTTGCTCTTCCAGCATCAGCCCTTGGTCGATCACGGGCGATGCCTTGATCGACCACAGCAACTGCCCCTGGTATACCATGGGCGATGCCTTGGTCAACCGTGGTGAGCGTTGGCAGTGCCCGGGCGGTTGGTGTAAAATTCTGCAGTCATCGTATCATCTTCTGGGAATACCAAAAACGTAAATAAAGCTCTTTAAGGGGTACTGTGTGGCATGGCTGCCCCCTTGCATCCGTACCATCACCCGTGGGCATGATCCCTACCGATCGTGGGGACATGCTCTGGTGCTGGGTGTGCTTCCTCCGCCACCACATCGACGCTGGCTTGGCCGGTGTGCAATGTCGTGGTTGGAGGCAGCCCAGATGCTTGTTGTGAGCTCGTTTTGTAGCTCACGGCATCTTCCACACATCAGGAACATGTTCGGTTGGCTGGAATACTCAGGGGCTGTGCCTTTCGCTAGCATGGGCGATGCGAATTCTCAACCAGGGCGACATCCCTTGGTTGACCTCGGGCTGTTCACTCGGTTGCTCATGGGCAGTGCTTTGCTCTAGCACAGGCTGTGCGCTCGGTCGATGACGGGTGATGCCTTGAATGACCGAGGTGACAGCCCTTGCTCAACCACGGGCTGTGCCTTGCTATACCACTGGCCGTTCTCTGGGTCAGGCATGGTCACTCACAGGCGCTGCTCTCTGCAGCAGCTGCCACACATCGGTAATGCGGTCGGTCAGTCGGTTGGATTTCTCACTTTTCTGTCTAGATCTTCTCGCGTCCATCGCCCGGTCGTGGTCTAGCGGACTGCCCTCTTTCCCTTCCGAGAAACCTCTCGGAGCGGGGCGGGGGTATCTTTCCACGTGACGGGGGTATCTTTTGGCTGTACGTGTTGGCTGTTTCAATGGTGGTGTGGACCATTGGACTGTCCGCCCGGCAGCCCCTCAATGGACGTCCCACGCGTGTTATGCTGTGGTATGCTCTCTGGTTCCTGTGTTGGCTACCGTCGCAGGGGTTGGACTTCACCCAAAATTTTCCATTCCTGCGATGGTGCTGAGCAGTGTCCCACACACTCTCAGCCAACCCAAACACACACAACAACGCAGCTCGGCGAGGTTTCGCAACAAAGGGACAGAATCGAACAGCACACGGTAAGGGAAATCTCACTTGTATTAACAAACCGGATTACAAGAATATGCAAAATCCTTACACGACCTTACACGGACATGCCAAATATGTGCCTTTGTGTGTCCAGCACTTGCACTCCTCACTTGGACAGGTGAACTCGCCCCGGGAGTGCACACACGGCTGGAGGAACTGGAGACAGCGCTACTGGCCTTCCTGGTTTGGCTCTCTGTCAAGGACTTCCCTTCCTTTGCTCCAGTCTTCCTTCCTCCTTGCCTGGCTCGCTCGCTCACTTGCTTGCTCGCCTGGAGTGTGCCTGAGTATCGGTGTGCTTTCTCATGCGTCCTCCATCTGCAGATCAGCCGCCCATTTATCCTTGCGGGAGCAGGTAGCACCGTTCCCTGGCTGCCCTGCTTTCCCCTACCTGCCGAGCAGGAGTTGGTGCCTGCAGCAGTGGGGCTGACTGGAGCAGGTGGACTGCTTGCCAGCTCAGTCCTCTGGTCGCCTTTGACTGGGAGCCCGTGCCCCCCACGACTGAAGCCGGTCTGGTCCTGCTGGGCGCCACTGGCACCCACCTTGGCCCTGGGCCCGTGCCCACACCTTGGATCAGTGGCTGGCATCCAAGGAGTTGCTCAATGAGCGACCTTCCCTAACGGCACTTGCGGGAGCTTATGGCATTCCTAGAGCATCCGGATTACCGGCCCTAGGAAACTGGTAGCGGGAGCTTGTGCGCATCTGAAGCCTACCAGCTCGCCATGGAGCGTGTCCTGGGAAGGCTTAGGATGTCCCTGGCACCCGCCCTGTTTGCTATGCAATCGACGACCCGCATAGCAGCCANCAAGCCCGAGCCCTGTGACACTTGGTATCAGAGCCGCGTTCAGCGGAAGGCGTGCTTCAACAACCAGACAACAGACGACCAGTGACCTGAATGTCACGAATGGACGCACTGAAGGATCGAGTTGCTGCCTTGGAAGCGTCACTAGGCAACATGTCCGGGGTCGCTGGGACGGTGGCCGAGGTTTTAACCTCCCTCATACCGAACATCGCCAGGCGGNTCGCGGGCAAAGGTAAGAATACCTGAACCTAAGGCCTTCACTGGCGCTAGGAGTTCCAAGGAACTCGAAAACTTTCTGTGGGACATAGAACACTACTTTGAAGCAGGGAAGGTCCCTGAAGGAGAGCAGGTCTCCATGGCTGTCATGTACCTGTCCGGGGATGCGAAGCTCTGGTGGCGCACTCGCGAGCAAGATGCTGCTGCTGGCGGGCGACCGCGCATCAGAGACTGGCCTTCGCTGAAAGGGGAGCTAAAGGAGCAATTCCTCCCCACGAACACCTCGTGGGCTGCTCGGGACGCGTTGTGCAACCTGAGGCAGACGGGCTCGGTACGCGACTACGTCAAGGAGTTCAACTCCTTGCTGCTGGACGTCACAGAGATGCCCGAGTTGGACAAACTATTCAACTTTACGCGAGGCCTCCAGTCGTGGGCTCAGCTGGAGCTACGGAGGCAAGGTGTTCAAGACCTCCAGACCGCAATGGCCAAGGCGGATGCACTGATTGACATCCGCATGATCAAGAACGACCCGAAGGGGAAGCAAGCCGAAAAGCCAAAGGACAAGGTGTCCAAGCCTGGCAAGAACGCGGGCAGAGGCGAGAAGGCGAAGCAACAGAAGGGGGACAAGGGGAAGGGGAAAGCTACGGCAAGCACATCCCTGAAGG
>CXYZ01002153.1:0-17413 GCA_900006705.1 Sonneratia caseolaris
CGGATGAAAATAGTGATACATTGAGAGATGGATGACCTAAAATTTATGCCTCTTCTATGTTCATTAACTTCTTTCTATGTCATCCTTTTGCTTGAGGTTATGGTGTTAAGAAATAGGTGTTCACTTGGTTGTATGAATGTATTTTTGTCTTTCTGCTTGAAAATTGTGCTGTATTGTGTAGTTGAAATTCTAGTCGTTGATCTGATTACAACATCTCAGAGATCGGTATGTACAATCTGCTGCAACCGAGGCTTGATGGTCTTCTCTTTGAGATGATTTTCCCTTAGATGTGCTTCAATGACAATGATCAAAAGTTCTGGGAGGAGGATCCTCATGAATATGTTAGAAAGGGTTATGGTCAGTCAATAGTTAACCCTTCATCTGTTCCTAAAGTACTTGTATTTATACTGATGACATCCCCTTTGTAATTCTAGATATCATTGAAGATCTTTATAGTCCTAGGACTGCCTCCATGGATTTTGTCAGTGAGTTGGTTAGAAAGCGTGGAAAGGATAACCTGCAAAAGTTTATCCAATTCGTTGTGGAGGTTTTCAAGAGGTAGACTAATTTTTCAAAGCACTTTCAAAAAGGACTAGAATAGCAGGAATTCAAAACTAAATAAATAAAATTATTTAATTTCATTAAATCTGATTTATTGGTTCAGATATGAAGAGTTGCCCGTCGAGTGTAAACCCTATCAACAGAAAGATGGTGCTCTCCTTGCTATCGGAATCCTCTGCGATAAGTGGAAGCATACTGAGCCATACAAGTATGAGCTTGAGCGGATGCTGGTGCAGCATGTTTTCCCAGAGTTCAGTTGTCCTATTGGACATCTTAGAGCAAAGGTTTGTTCTCTTGGATTGATTTCATCTCTGGAGTTGTTGGTTCTCTTTTTAATTTGTTATCACGAAGCTTTGGATAGTGTTATGAAATATGGTCTTCCTCTGCAAAATGTGTATACTTCCTGTTCAATCCATACTGTGAGTATTGCCATCTAACTGAATGCTCTTTTGGGTGGTTGTTTATTGATTTAGGCAGCATGGGTAGCAGGCCAATATGCTCATATTAATTTCTCAGACAAATAATTTCAGAAAAGCTTTCCATTTTGTTGTTTCTGGCATACATGACCCTGAACTTCCTGCTCATGTGGACTCTATCTTTGCACTGCACTCTTTTGTTGTAGCTTGTAGAGGTAAGTCAAGCGTCTCTTCAACTTTTTCTTTCTGGTGCTAGATTGGAGTTTCATACATGATTGAGCTGTGCTTTCTATATGTGTGTCTGTTAAATGCTCTTCTGAGGTTCTAATTCGTATATAATGCAGACTTGAATGAGATACGTCCAATTCCCCCTCAACTTCTTGATGGTATGTTATGTTATAACGATATAATTTTGCTACTAAATGTTGCTGGTGGATTAATGATCTTGAAATTGATGTGCTGAATTCTTCAAACTAATGAATGAGGTTGAGAATGAGGACCTTGTGTTTACTCTGGAGACTATTGTTGGTAAGTTTGGGGAGGAGATGGCACCTTATGCTCTTGGATTATGCCAGAATTTGGTGAGTCTGCTTTTTAGGAAAGCTTGGTGCTTTAGTTTGTCATTAAAGGTAACTAATGTAAAATTTGATTTCAGGCTGTTGCATTCTGGAAGTGTTTAACTCTGTTGAGGCTGATGATGAAGCCGATGATCTTGGTGCTCTTGCTGCAGTTGGATGTCGTCTGCGTGCAATTAGCACTATTTTGGAGTCAGTGAGCCGTCTTACTCACCTTTTTGTCCAGATTGAGCCAACATTGCTTCCCATAATGCGTAAAATGTTGACAAGTGACAGCCAAGGTGGGTATCTGCTTGTTTCTTAACTTCTGTGGACGTGATCCATCCTCAGCATGTTCTTCTTCTGGTGACGTTCTTATCATATTTGGCATTGGGTTTTACTACGTGTTCCTAAGGTTCTCATCGGTTGTTATTAGATCTTAGGGTTCTACGACAAGTTTCCTGTATCTATTATTCGAAACTTCTTCTTTGCAATTCTTTTCCACGTTTTGATGTTTGGTATTTTCACATGTTGTTGATGCTCTTATCATCTTTGGTCTTGGGTTTCACCATGAGTTGCTAAGGTTCTTATTAGTTGGTATTAGATCTTTGAGTTCTAAGACAAGTTTCATCTATCGATCATTCAAAACTTGTTCTTTGCAGTTGTTGGTGTTCTTTTCCACGTTTTGATGTTGGGTTTTTCACATGTTGGTGCTCTTATCATCTTTGGTCTTGGGTTTCACCATGAGTTACTGTGGTTCACATCAATAGGTATTAGATCTTTTGGTTGTAAGAGAAGTTTCATCTATCTATCATTCCAAACTTGTTCATTGCAGTTTTTGGGGTTCTTTTCGACGTTTTGATGTTGGGTTTTATCACATATTGGTGACATCGTTATTATCTTTGGTCTTGGGTTTCACCTTGAGTTGCTATGGTTCTAATCAGTTGGAATTAGATCTTTGGGTTCTATGACAAGTTTTATCTATCTATCATTCGAAACTTGTTCGTTGCAGTTGTTGGGGTTCTTTTTCTTGTTTCGATGTTGGGTTTTATCACATGTTGGTGATGTTCTTATCATCTTTGGTCTTGGGTTTCACATCGAGTTGCCATGGTTCTCATCGGTTGGTATTAGATCTTTGGGTTCTAAGACAAGTTTCATCTATCTATCAGTCCATACTTATTCGTTGCAGTTCTTAGGGTTCTTTTCCATGTTTTAATGTTTGGTATTTTCACATGTTGGTGACGCTCTTATCATCTTTGGTATTGGGTTTCATCATGAGTTACTAAGGTTCTCATTAGTTGGCATTAGATTTTTGGGTTCTAAGACAAGTTTTATCTATCTATCATTTGAAACTTGTTCTTTGCAGTTGTTGATATTCTTTTCCACGCTTTGATGTTGGGTTTTTTCACATGTTGATGATGCTCTTATCATCTTTGGTCTTGGGTTTCACCACGAGTTGCTGTGGTTCTCATCAGTAGGTATTAGATCTTTGGGTTCTATGACAAGTTTCATCTATCTATCGTTCTAAACTTGTTCGTTATAGTTCTTGGGTTTTTTTTTTTTCACGTTTTGATGTTGGATTTTATCACATATTGGTGACATTCTTATCATCTTTGGTCTTGGATTTCACCACGAGTTTCTATGGTTCTTATCAGTTGGTATTAGATCTTTTGGTTCTAAGACAAGTTTCATCTATCATTTGAAACTTGTTTTTTGTAGTTGTTGGTGTTCTTTTCCACGCTTTGATATTGGGTGTTTTCACATGCTAGTGACGCTTTTATCTTCTTTGGTATTGGGTTTCACCACGAGTTCCTAAGGTTATCATGAGTTGGTATTAGATCTTTGGGTTTTATGACAAGTTTCATCTATCTATCATTCGAAATTTGTCTTTGCAGTTCTTAGGGTTCTTTTTGTCGTTTTGATGGGCTTTTTCACATGTTGGTGATGCTCTTGTCATCTTTGGTCTTGCGTTTCACCACGAGTTGCTATGGTTCTCATTAATAGGTATTAGATTGTTGGGTTATAAGACAAGTTTCATCTATCTATTGTTCCAAACTTGTTCGGTGTTGTTCTTCGGGTTCTTTTCCACATTTTGATGTTGTGTTTTATCACATGTTGGTGGCGTTCTTATCATCTTTGTTATTGGGTTTCACCACAAGTTGCTAAGGTTCTTATCAGTTGGTATTAGATCTTAGGGTTCTACGACAAGTTTCATCTATCTATTATTCGAAACTTGTTCTTTTGCAGTCGTTGTTCTTTCCCACATTCTGATATTGGGTCTTTTCAGATGTTGGTGACGCTCTTATCTTTGTTGGTACTGGGTTTCATCCCGAGTTGCTAAGGTTCTCATAAGTTGGTTTTAGATCTTAGGGTACTACGGCAAGTTTCCTCTATCTATCATTCAAAACTTGTTCTTTGCAATTCTTGGGGTTCTTTTCCATGTTTTCATGTTGGGTTTTATTACAAGTTAGTGATGTTCCTATCATTTTTTGTCTTGAGTTTCATCACGAGTTGCTAAGGTTTTCATTAGTTGGTATTAGATCTTTGCGTTCTAAGACAAGCTTCATCTATGCATTCTTGGAAACTTATTCTTTGGAGTTCTTGGAGTTCTTTTCCAGGATTTGATATTGGGTTTTATCACATGATGGTGACGTTCTTATCATCTTTGGCATTGCATTTCTCCACGAGTTGTTAAGGTTCTTATCAGTAGGCATGAGAACTTTATGTTCTAAGACAAGTTTCATCTATCATTCGAAACTTGTTCTTTTGCAATTCTTGGGGTTTTTTTTTCCATGTTTTGATGTTGGTTTTTATGACTTCTTGGTGACGTTCATATCATCTTTGGTATTGGGTTTCACCTTGAGTTATGGTTCTAATAAGTTGGAATTAGATTTGTGGGTTCTAAGACAAGTTTCATCTATCTATTATTCGAAACTTGTTCATTGCAGTTGTTGGTGTTCTTTTTCACGTTTTGATGTTGGATTTTATCTCATGTTGGTGACATTCTTATTGTCTTTGGTCTTGTGTTTCACCACGAGTTGCTTTGTTTCCCATTTGATGGTATTAAATCTTTGGGTTCTGAGATAAGTTTCATCTATCTATCATTCGAAATTTGTTCTTTGCAGTTCTTGAGATTCTTTTCCACATTTCGCTGTTGGTTTTTTCAAATGTTCATGACGCTCTTATCATCCTTCGTATTGGATTTCACCACCAATTACTAAAGTTCTCAACAGTTGGTATTAGATCTTTGTGATCTAAGGCAAGTTTCATCTATCTAGCATTTGAAACTGGTTCGTTGTAGTTGTTGTTCTTTTCCATGTTTTGTTGTTGGGTTTTATCACATATTAGTGGCGGTCTTATCATCTTTGGTCTTGGGTTTCAACACAAGTTGCTATGATTCTCATGAGTTGGTATTAGATCCCGGGGTTCTAAGACAAGTTGTGGGAGTTTATCACATGCTGCTAACGTTTTTATGATTTTTGGTCTTGGGTTTCACCCCGAGTTGCTAAGGTTCTCATTCGTTGGTATTCTATGTTTGGGTTCTATGATAAGTTTCATTTATCTATCCTATGAAACTTGTTCTTTGCAGTTCTTGACATTCTTGTTTACGTTTTAATGTTGGGTTTTATCTTATATTAGTGATGTTCTTATCATCTTTGGTATTGGATTTTGCTACGAGTTGCTTTGGTTCTCTTGTGTTAGTATTAAGTCTTTGGGTTATGTGTGAAGTTTCATCTATTTATCCTTTTAAACTTGTTCTTTGTAATTCTTGGGGGTTTTTTTTTTCACGTTTTGATGTTAGGTTTTATTACATGTTGGTGACGTTCTTATCATTTTTGGTACTATTTTTCACCATAAGTTGCTAACGATCTCATGAGTTGGTATTAGATGTTTGGGTTTTAAGACATGTTTCATCTATATATCCTTTGAAACTTGCTTGTTACAATTCTTGGAGTTCTTTTTCACGTTTTGATGTTGAGTTTTATTACATGTTGCTGACATTCTTATAATCTTTGGTGTTGGGTTTCACCATGAGTTCCTTTGGTTCTCATCAGTTGATATTAGATCTTTCGATTCTAGGACAAGTTCCATCTATCCTTTGAAACTTGTTCTTTGCAATTTTTGGAGTTCTTTTTCACATTTTGATGTTGAGTTTTATCGTATGTTGGGGATGTTCTTATCATCTTTGGTATTGTATTTCACCACGTGTTGTTGAGGTTCTCATAAGTTGGTATTAGATCTTTGGGTTCTAAGATAAGTTTCATCTATCTATCATTTGAAACTTGTTCTTTACTATTCTTAAGGTTTTCTTTTTTTCATGTTTTAATGTTGGGTTTTATCACATATTAGTGACATTCTTATCATTTTTGGTATTAGGTTTGACCACGAGTTGATATGATT
Source organism: Sonneratia caseolaris (assembly GCA_900006705.1). Taxonomy (NCBI): domain Eukaryota; kingdom Viridiplantae; phylum Streptophyta; class Magnoliopsida; order Myrtales; family Lythraceae; genus Sonneratia; species Sonneratia caseolaris. Next base: position 5,933 of record CXYZ01002153.1, read on the forward strand.
ATCATTAGTCGGTATTAAATCTTTAGGTTTTAAGACAAGTTTCATCTATTTATCATTCGAAACTTATTTTATGCAGTTCTTAGGGTTCTTTTTCATGTTTTGATGTTGGGTTTTATCACATGTTAGTCACGTTCTTATCATCGTTGCTATTGGGTTTTTTTTTTTCACTTTTTGATGTTAGATTTTATCACATGTTAATGATATTCTTATCATCTTTGGTATTGGGTTTGACCACGAGTTGCTGTGGTTCTCGTCAGTCGGTATTAATTCTTTGGGTTCTAAGATAAGTTTCATCTATTTTTCGTTAGAAACTTATTCTTTGTAGTTCTTAGAGTTCTTTTCCATATTTTGATGTTAGGTTTTATCACATGTTGGTGACGTTCTTATCATCGTTGGTATTGGGTTTTACCACGAGTTACGTAGGTTCACTTCCATCGGTATTAAATCTTTGGGTTCTAAGATAAGTTTTATCTATCTATTGTTCGAAACTTGTTCTTTGTAGTTATTAGGATTCTTTTCGATGTTTTGATGTTAGGTTTTATTACATGTTGATGACATTCTTATCATTGTTGGTATTGGGTTTTACCATGAGTTGCTAAGGTTCACTTCTGTTGGTATTAGATTTATTATTTGAAATTTGTTCTTTACAGTTTTTGGAGTTCTTTTCTACGTTTTGATGTTGGGTTTTATCACATGTTGGTGATGTTCATATCATCTTTGGTATTTGGTTTAATCATGACTTGTTAACGTTCTCATCATTTAGTATTAGATTTTTGTGTTCTAGGATAAGTTTCATCTATCTATCCGTGAGGCTTTCAATCATTGTCAATCCTTGTGTCATTCTCTCATTTAGTTAGTCAAAGTTAGGTTTTGTTTTAGTTTCATGTTGTCAAGTTTCATGCTCTACAATTATTTCAAGTAAAGAAAAGAAAACGGGGAGTGTGTTGTAGATTTGAGGAAAAATCCCTTTCAAGATGAGAGGAATAATGTGAATCTAACTACGGTATCAAAACATCAATTTCATCACCAAGTGTCTCTAATAATAATATATTAAGTATCAAGTTTGTACTTCTCTACTTACAATTCTTGCTTCGCCCATGGCTTCAGTCCATCCATGAATTGAGCGGAAGCTTTCTCATTGGATGGGGAAGGAATTTGCAGTATAAGCTTTGCAAACTCCTTGACATAATCTCGAAGCTCCCATTGTGCTCCAAGTGATGAAGCTTGGCTTAAGATTCCTCCTCCATATAGTGGGGTCAAATTGTTCAAGGAACACTTGAACTCTTTCCAAGTCCTAATCTATTGCCACCACAATAGAGCTACATCAGCAGTGTACATGGGAAATGTACCTACGCTGGTTCGACCATCCCCAATCCTCGCTGCCTTGGAGGAAGCCTCCATGCTCCATAGGTAATTGTCAACATCCTTGGCAATTCAAGACCCTTTGAACTGGTTGGGTTTCAAGATGCTAACTTGGTGACCCAACTACCCCAGCTTATTCCGTCAATGATTGCCTTGTGTACTCAAGCGAGCTTTGCCCTGAGCTCTTCCATCTCATTGTGCATAACAACATGCTCCCTGTATGAGCTTCACCTTTAATTCGTCCAGCTTCACACACCTAGCAACATTATGGACTTGGTAGAGTTGCTCCACTTGTTCAATCCATCCCATGTGCTCCTCCACTCTCGAATGTAACTCGTCCACACTGGTTGCAACATCCTTGGCCATGCTTAGGACTTCAGCGATGATGAACTATAGCTTCACAGCTCAGCCCTCCAATGATGCATTCGCATCCCTTGAGCTATCATGGTTCCTCCTTGACTTGCAAGCCCTTATCTCCTCATTCACTGCCTCAGAATGGAATGCTATTGTTTGGATCAAATCCACTCTAATACCACTTGTCATGGGTGTAGAGTTTTATCATGAATTCCATGTGTGGCCTTAAAACGTGGTCTTAAGCAGCCTTTTCTAATCACTCAAGAGTTAGAGAGAGAAAGTAGAGAGACTCTTAAACTCTTTAATCTTATTGATTTATAAATGAATTACAAATGAGGGGACTTATATATAGAGGACATGAGAGGGAATCTTCCTGGAATATTCCATTGTATTTACCAAAATATCTAAACTACCAAATCAAGGATAATTACTTGTATATTTTACATGTGTATAGCTTTGGTAATCTTTCCAGTAGGATCACCTTCTTTATAGAGGAGGATTGATGACATGGCAGATAGACTTCCATAAATATCGCAATTAATTATGCGTCACTAATAACCTTGATATTTTGGATCGATTTGTGATATTGCTTACAAAAAAAAGTTTAACCTATTTATATGTGAAAAAATTGAGGATCAAATATGTTTTTCCTCAATAAAAATAAGAAAAATGTATATTCTAACTTTAATGATTAAATTTGTTTTTTATCACTTGTTTTTCATATATGTTCCATTTCTATTGGTTTCGAAGCACGGGATAATACGATCACAATGGACATTTACTATTGTGGCCCACTGTAGAATCTCGTTGATGCCCTCACGTACATAAGGAAAATGTTTCTGAGGAAGAAAAACATATGGAAAATATTTTTATATGTTTTTTGCTAATAAAAAATATGCACTTTTACCCTTAATATTTTATCTACTAAATCGTCTGATTCCTAATGTTTTTTTGCCACTAATTTAATTCTAAGCAATCATTATTTTGAATTAAAATAATATTAGATGAAATATTAGAAAAAAATAACGATTATTTCATTTATGAACTAAAAAATAACAAATATGTAAAAATTAATATATGCTGAAATAAAATAAATATTTAAATATTATAGAGGTAAAACCGTACAATTTTAATATAAACAAAAAATATTAATTGAATCAAATATTTTAAAAAATGAATATTTGTCCTTTACACTTTCTTTTGTAGACTTTCTCATACCACTCAAATATTAAACTTCCAAAGTCCGGCTGGAGAACGTGGCTCTGTCCGGCTCTCTGTTACTATCACCGTCTCTCTCATTCTCCGCCCTCACAGTCCCAGTCATCGTACTTCTTCTTCCTTCTCTCAACTATCCAATACGATCAACACCTCTTTCTCTGCCAGTCACCTCGTGATTTCCGCTTCAGCACACCCTCCAATGGACGCACTTTCGTGCTCCAGTGGGATCGCCAAAGAGCTTCTCCCTGACCCGAAGAATAAGCAGAGCCGCAGTCCCGGATACATTGCTCGAATTCCCATCAACCGCCGCAGAATTCCTCCTGCAAATTTCGTGGTGAAGTCTCATGCCCTGAAGCAAGATCATCGTCGTCATCATCAAGCGATCGACTTCAGCGACCCCGATTGGAAGTTTAAGTTCCAGAGGGACTTCGAGAGCCGCTTCAGACTTCCCCATTTGACTGACATCTTCCCTGATGCTGCCTCCATCCCTTCCACTTTTTGCCTCAAAATGAGGTCCCGTTCTCAAACTTTTTTCCTGAAATTTCAGTTTTTCGGGCGTTTTCTCTAGGGGTAGGTTGAGTTTTGTGGTTTGCGGATCGTTGTAGAAGTTCCTCTTCTTGGCAAAAAGCAGGACTCCGGTAACAGGGGATTTTGCGGATGGATACCCATCCGATGAGAAGTGGCACGGCTACATCAATAATAACGACCGGGTCCTTCTCAAGGTAACTACTTCTCTTCGTCTGCTGTCTACTGTTTTTGGAATTGTTACCGTTGTCTCCTCTGCGGCTGTCGTCTGTCTCTGACGTTGAAAATTTATTCATTCATTTATACTTCCTGAAACGAGTCGATTCATCTCATGGCTCAAAATCATGAAAGTTTGAAGCACGCTTGAGCGAGTTTATGAATTTTATGTCAATTCAGCTGTTTTCTTAGGGAATGTCACCTCAGCTTCTATAAAAGTGGCCTATTGTTAGATATTCCTGTATGGGATGTTTGTCTCTGAGATTACCAATACATCTATATCTGTAGACGCCTTGAAATTTGTAATTGTCGTGGATATTTGCTATATTGGCCATGTAATTTACTTCTTGCTCGATAAGTTGCCTCCTTGCTAGCTAATACCATCAAACCTTCATTTCCAGTAATCGCTGGGTAGCTTTTCTCTGGCCTTTTTGTTAATATACAAATACTACTCTACTCTACTCAGCGAATGTTGAGGTCACGCAATCTTTCTGATGTTTGTTCTGGAATTCAAATCTTCTATACTGTGTTGTGAGTGTATGATTTTGTGTTTTCATCTGAGCAGGTTATTCACTACTCTTCACCCACATCAGCTGGTGCTGAGTGCATTGGTCCCGATTGTACTTGGGTGGAACAATGGTGATGACTCCTCTATGGCATCGATCCCGACTGGACTTGAAGTATTAGAGTTTTCTTGAATTGGCAGTATTATGATTTACAAATAATGTGCAAAAATATTCATGGAGTGTCCTTCTAGTCTTCCCCTATACTTGTAGTTTTATACCTCTAGATGCACATACTATGATGTGGGAATCACATACCAATCTTGAGGCTCTGTATAATGCTACTATGGAGGGTGGTCTCGAAGTAAAATTTTAGGCTATTTTCTTTTAGATATGATGAAATGATGAAATTCATCTTGGAAATATTTTATACATTATTGTGACATCACTTTGTAAATTATTATGGAAAAATAATATTGTCTTCATAATAAGATTTTTGAGCACACAGTACATGCTTTTCTAGGGAGTACAAAATATAATAAGCCTAAAAGATTGAGATGGATGTCAAATTGTTCACTCTGGTGTATAGATAAAAGATATGCCTTGTTATAGTTAAAAAATGAGTAAAAATTTTCTTTCTATGATGTTAAAAATCCTTTTTGTTGCCATTTTCTTATGCCCATATTTTATGAGCTTTTCAATGACGCTAAAACGTGACCTAGTTAATGGTAGAGTAGTGATTTGTTATACAATCTGTATATGCTTCCTGATAAATTGTCAAATTTGTCTAAATTGAAGGGTTCATCGAGCTGGGCCCCGGGAAGAAATATATTTTAAGCCAGAAGAAGTTAAGGCTGCCATTGTTACTTGTGGAGGACTCTGCCCTGGTCTTAATGATGTCATTAGACAGGTTCTCATTTGTGCAATATAACATTCATTTGATTTTTCTCTCAAGTTATTTTTAGGTTCCCACATTGAATTTGTTGTAATTATCTGTTGGTTAGTAGAATTTGTTTTTTCTTTGATGTTCATTTGCTGATTTCCTTCATAGTATGATGCTTAAATCCATAAATGTATAGGTTGAAATATGCATAAAAGTCTTTTTATTCATTACTCAAGTCCCCACAAGTCAATGTTGTAGGCAGGTTTTATAACTAAGCTTTCCCTTTTAAATATTCTAATGTTTACTGCTTGTTATGGTTAGTGACCTCCCTGAGGTATAGATAAGTGATAATCAAGAAATCCTTCCTGTCTTGTGGCTAGAAGGAGATGATATTTGTCGATTTCACCATGCATATATTTGGCTTTCTTGTATTGGCCCAATGTCTGTTCTCATTTGTTCCTGCCTTTATCTTGAGCAGATTGTTATCACCCTTGGAATATATGGAGTTAAAAAGATTGTTGGAATACCTTTCGGTTATCATGGTTTCATTGACAAAGAGTTGACCGAAATGCCAGTGAGTGCTTCCCTCAACTTGTTATTATTGGGTTTTTTGAGAGCATGCCTAAAGTTTATTATTTGTTTTAGTAAAATGACTGACCCCCTTGGTTATCTTTGATGGTCAGCTATCACGTAAAGTTGTTCAGAATGTTCATCTTTCTGGTGGAAGCTTATTAGGGGTTTCCCGAGGGGCACCTGGGATAAATGAAATTGTGGACAGTATGGAGGTAATCCAATATCCTATATTCCAGTCTCTTTTATGAGCTTGATTAATTTATTTGGTATCCTGATATTTTCATTTAAATACTGGTTCTCAGGAAAGACAAATAAACATGCTCTTTGTGTTGGGTGGAAATGGCACACATGCTGGAGCCAATGCAATACATGATGAGGTACTGTTACCTTGGTATTTGTTTGGGGAAAAATGGATTTTAGGTGTAGCAGTATGACATGATAATCTATTTATAAGCTGTTTAACTCAATTGTGCCAGTCACTTGGGGGGATATTTTGGATATGATGCACTGTTAATGTCACCAATCATTGTATGGAACGAAAACTTGAATAGATATTACAAGTGAGCCTTTCTTGTGGCCATGGGATTAATTTTAAGGATATGAAATGCAATTGAAAGCTTTAAGGATATTCATATACGGTTCTTCACATTCAAATTTCATAAGATGGCTACCTCCTTGATTTTTCATTCCATTCATTAAGTTAGAAACTTTTGAAAGTAGATTGCTAGTAAATCAACCAGGTCTTGTTCCTTCCTCAGGATTGACATCCAATGTAATGAAAATAGCCTAAACCTCTGGATGTAACTTTGCATTGTCTTTTGATAAAACGTTGAGTTCAGATTAAGGTCTAGTTTCTCTTATGCATGAATGCGTGACCTCTTCATTTCACCTGTACTTTCTTCGTGTATCTTGTTTCTCCTCAGTGTCGTAGAAGAAAACTAAAGGTAGCTGTAGTGGGTGTGCCAAAAACAATAGACAATGACATTCTTTTGATGGATAAGACATTTGGGTTTGATACTGCTGTTGAAGAAGCGCAGCGGGCAATCAATTCTGCATACATTGAGGTATATACCCTTTCATTATCTACTCTTGTTTCCATGGATTTTCCTTCTGTACTGCTCACTTTATAGAATTCCTTAATTGGCTGGTCAGTGAATATTGAAAGAGAAGACAACAATACCGCCTGTATTCAGATGAATATTTACCAGAAAAATGTGTTTGTAAATCTTCTCATAGTCATCTAGCATATGAAGATTATAACTGTTAATGTTCTTTCATGATTATATTGCCAGGCACATAGTGCTTTTCATGGCATTGGAATTGTTAAATTGATGGGTCGTAGCAGTGGGTTTATTGCCATGCATGCTTCCCTTGCTAGTGGACAGATCGATATCTGTTTAATTCCAGAGGTATGTGAGAAGATATCAATTTGATGCTACAACTGTTCTTCATTTAACAAAACTTAGCTTAGTAATAACAATGTCTTGACCAGGTACCTTTTCATATACATGGACCTCATGGTGTATTGGAACACCTCAAGTACCTGATTGAGACAAAGGGGTCTGCTGTAATCTGTGTAGCAGAGGGGGCTGGGCAGGTGAGAACAAGGTTCAAATTTCATGTACTAGAAATGCACCAGCATTTTTTTTAGGGCGTTTTTAATCTTATTTTGTTTGTGACTTGTTATTTTTTTGTCAAGTTTGTCCTGGAGATTTGTTCCCCTTAAATTTAGGGGAAAAGTACACACTAGAACTCCTAAAACTTTGAGACTTTTTTAACTCAAGTCCTAAAACTTTCAAAATGGAACTTTAAGTCCTACAACTTCACTTCTGTGACTCAAGTTCTCGTCATAACAAAAGCGTGATGAATGTGATGGCGTCAGCAAATGACCTGGCATTTGAAGTGTCATGTCCACATCAGCATTTTGCTGACGTCATCATGTCCACATTAGCATGATTTAATGGTCCATTACGACAAGAACTTAAGTAAGTCATAAAAGTGAAGTTTTAGGATTGAACGACTATTTTGAAAGTTTTAGGAATTAAGCTCAGAAAATTTTATAGTTTTAGGACTCCTGGTGTAATTCTTCCTTAAATTTAGTGTCTTGTAGTTTTATGAGTGCTAGTTTGCCCCCTCGAACTGTCTTTTCTCAATGTGGCCCAAATTGCTTGATGGAGATGGGCCTAGTTTATAACTTACTCTGGTTAAATAAGACCATTTTTCCTCCTTTAAGTGCTTGTCTTTATTCATATACTCAACCAAGGAAGCAACAGTTTACTAAAACTAAAATCAACTCTCTGAGCGAAACTATCAGGCAAGGGACCTTGTTTACTGGATTAAATGGAAGAAATAACTATGGTGAAGATCTTTTCCTGTCATATTCTATCTTTTCTTATTTTCCCCAATTTGTCATATGTGTAGCACATGACTTGACACAGGTATTTTGCAGTATTCTTGTGGAATCATCCTGAGATGGGTATTTTCCAATAATATATGGAGCAAAAAGTTTATCTTTGGAATTTTACCAGATCATGCATTTATTTTTTGGACTCTTTTCTCTCAGAATTTAGGATCTTACTTCTGGTTGGAAAATAAACAAGGAAGTGACTGGATAGTTTTGGATTGCAGAATCTGGTTGAGCAAACCAATGCAAGGGATGCATCTGGAAATATTGTACTGGGTGATATTGGAGTGCGTATGCAGCAAGAGGTTAGTCTCAGCATTTTGCTTATATTCAGAAAATTGTTGTTTGGCAAGATCTTTGATAGTATTCCCTGCAAGTATAGTTTATTGACCATGAGGGGTTAGCTTGGTATTATTAGATGGTTTATGAGGAAGGGAGATAGAATAATAATTCCTAAGGGATGCGTTGGGAATACTAGAATGATGCAGCCAATGGCCTTTTTCTAACAAGAATTTCCATTTCTTTTACTTGAAACTGCAATAGAACTGCAGGGAGCAAGATTGGATACGAACTGTTACTTCTTTTCTCATCACATTCTGAAGTATCAAGTGTTAGCAGGGCTGTTCAATATGTTGTATAGGATGACAATAAATTATATGCGATTGCAGATGTTCAAAAACAAATCAAAATGCTCGAAGATACTCCTTGTATAAATGTTTGAAACTGCTAGATTATTGTGGCTTTGTTATTTCCCCTTATTATTTCTGGTTCAAAGCATGCAGAGCTAAGACCAAATTTACTATTTTGTACTAGCTTAATCTCTGATATGCAGAAATTTTGAATGATGTTGACCTTTACTCAATTTTCCAATCTCTATAACGTTAGATTGTTCAATTTTATTTGTGATCTTAAAAGACATCACTGATCCCCCAAAAAAAAAAGATCTTAAAAGACATCATTTTTTTTAATATATTTCTTACCAAGATGAATGAGAAAATAGAACCTTAATACCGTTTATCTAGTGCGTTTTCCGCACTAGATCCCCTTCTCGGATGCNATTGAGTAATTGAATACTTCAGTTAGTACTTGCTGATCTTATAATGATTACACTCAATGTTTGCATGAGAATTGCAAATCAAATAGTTTGAGTCGTGAAAATTTATTAAATACCACTGGACTTGTACGCATTCAATATTTTTATGGCTTTTCAAATTTAAATTCCACTGGACTTTTACATATTCAATATTGTTTCAGCATTTCAAATGATCTTGTACTGTCAGCACATCATATGCTAGTAGATTGACCCAACAGGGTGTGCTTGTATTTGGTAGCTTTCCTGCTCTCTGTTTTCCATTACATCTACCATTTTCTACAATTTGAATATACTTCTCTTGGGACCTTAATTTAAACTTCTTACATCTAATAGATTTCATTAGCTCATTAGTTTGAAGAATCTACTGCATTGTTTCTTTTGTAGTTTCATCATTTAGGGGAATTAGGAGAAATTGGGTAAAAAGATGTTTCTACCACAGAAGACTTCCAACGCTGAATCTTGTAACTTGTTGCAATCATAATTGGGGTTCTGATTCTTGTAGCTGTATATTGGACCTCTGATCTGAAGAATAGCTTTAGAAACTGCGTATAGTACCAAATGGTGGATTTGGTGACCTTAGTGGGTTATCTTTTGCAGATGAAGAAGTACTTCAAGGAGATTGGTATTCCAGCTGATGTTAAGTACATTGACCCCACTTACATGATTCGAGCTTGCCGTGCAAATGCATCAGATGGAATTCTTTGCACTGTTTTAGGCCAGAATGCTGTGAGTTTTCCACTCAGCCTCTCTAATACAACTATTCATAAATTCATTCCCAAAAATAAGAATAAAAACACAAAGCAAGCTGTTGAGAAGCAATTCTTGTCCCTTTTTCCCCCTTGATTGTAAACTGTTGATTGCTTCTTGTTTTATCAAATTCAAGTCTTCCATCATGGAAATATGATAAAGAACTGAGCGTTCTTTTGCTCATTGTTTTACACTCTGTTTCCTAAATAAACTACTGCTGACAGTGAATGGTAATATGGTTGGACTTGCTGCAATTTGTTCAGTTACATATTTGGTTGATAGAAAATATTGTGCTTGGGTATGATCAAAATGGTGTCTAATTTTTCATTCCACAATTCAGTCAGTTGATTTTTTCAAGGCATGTTGCAGTGATAGTCAAATACCAGGTGTATTGGTTATTATCATGTTTTCTAGTTGTTTAATTGTTCATTTACTTGTAGTGTCTCTCCATGCGCTTGTCTCTTTCTACATGCTCTGGTTCTTGTTGTTTTCTTTTTCGGTTTTGAGCCCTTTCAATATCTGTTGTTAGGTCAACTTTCAAGCTGCATTAATGTTTGGTTGATTAATGCCTGATTCTTCCTATTGAGAGTTCATACCTTAAAATATTGTTTGAAATGGCTGTAGTGATTTTAAATTACCCTTAAAATTACTTTGATGGAAAAACCCCTGTGGTTTTTAGGCACTGGAATCATTAAATGAATTTCTCTGGTTCAGACTAAGTTTGCCAGTGATGTTGATTTACAACTGATTCAATTTATTGCATTAAGTTTCAGTATACTTCGTCAATATTCCGTTAAACCAATAACCATACAAGTTTTGACAACTTCACTTTCCAGATTTTTAACTGTATTTGGTATATGAAACGCTTAACAGTCTTTGTGTTAGTGTCTATATGGGAGTAATGACGATATGAATAATGAATGACAAGTCTAGTGGCATCTGGCAGGTTCATGGGGCTTTTGCGGGTTTCAGTGGCATCACAGTAGGCATATGCAACACTCACTACGTCTATTTTCCAATTCCCGAAGTCATATCCTACCCGAGGGCCGTTGACCCTAACAGTAGAATGTGGCACCGTTGCCTTACTTCAACTGGGCAGCCTGACTTTATCTGAGATCTTAGTCCAGACTACCTTCCTTCCTTAATTATCGTTTAATTGTTCAACGACAAGAGAAGAGCCGACCCGGAAAGAGTCCTCTAGTAAAAAATAATCGGGGGCCATTTCTTGTTGCATTTTCCTTAAGTTACTCGGTGGTATTGAGGGTTATGAGGGGAATAAGTCTGTGTATGACACCAAAATTTATGGTGTTCTAAAGCTATATATGTAATATTTTTCAGTTTAATATCCCTGGCTAGAAGACAGTGTCAAGGGGCATAGTTTTTAAAACCGGACCGGGACCGGCTGGTTCGACCGGTTCGATTGGGACCGGCCACTCATCCGGTCCGGTTCTCTCAAAAAATTCAATTATTATTTAAATGAGATTAAATCCAATTGAACCGGTTGGTTTTTACTTGAACCAATAAATCTAATTGAATAGATTAGAAAATTGATCAATTTAAAAATAAAAATAAAAATATAGTATAATATACTTATTTTATTTTA
>CXYZ01002153.1:21278-115024 GCA_900006705.1 Sonneratia caseolaris
TTATTTTAGATTTAATAGAAAACTTGTAAAATCAAGTGTTTCAAAAAAATTCAGAAAAATTAAAAAAGCAGTAATTTTTTTAAAAGTTCAACGCCGTAGGAATCACTGAAATCTAAGTTTGAAGCTGGCCAAATGGTCCTCCTAAAGTGGTGGTGCATTTAGGAGTATGCAATCTTGAACTACTTAGCATATCAACTTTAGAGAGTGCTATCTACCTCATTCAACAATTAAATTTGGTATTCTTGATGTCTATGAAATTTTTGTGTTATTTACTATAGTTTAGAAAGAAAAACATATTTGAAAGGCTTAGAAATTAGCAAGAAAATTTGATTCAAAATCAGTTATTCACCGTATTTATCTTTTAAATAAATTTAATTACTTCAATAGACCAATTATAAATAGTCATTTTTTTGCCTATAGAACTTTAAATCTAATGTTTTTTGTATCTTGGAAACATTGTATTATGAACTTTAATTTAGAAGCAAATGGAACACTAAAAGATAAATAAATCAGTTTGAAAATTCAATATAAAGTTAAGTTAAAATAGTTTTAAAAACTTTTGAATGCAATATCTTATAAACCACTCAATGAAATCAAATTCTATAAAAGACTAGAGGTTCCTATTGATGAGAGGAGTCTACCCATATAAAAAATCAAACAAAAGTGATTGAATCAGCAAATTACCATTAACTATCTAAAATCAAACTATCTCCAAATTTATTAAGTAAATATGAAATTAATGAAAAGCAACTCCAAAGGGGCAGACAATTCATGTAAAAGATGGGATTCAATAACTTGAATCATGAGAAAGATGCTAAAACATGTTTATGGCATCATTGCGGCCTCCTAGTTTCCCGTTCCTACTTTCTCCTTTTGCTCAATATAGAGAGAGACAAATTTTAATTAATCCCCAATAACTATATGTATTATTTAGAATTTATTTTTGGCTATTTTGATGACAGATTGCGGAGATCGTCTAGAAAATTTTCAACATCTTCCTTGTGGGTTATAGCTTGATAAAGTCAACTTATGAAAAAAAAATGACTTTTCATTTTAGTCCCTCCATTTTGTGTCTCTCAATCATCAATGCTCATAATTTTGTATTGTTACACAACCCCTCAACAAGCTCACAGGCTTCCTCCTCCTCCTCCACTCAAAGACGAAATCAGTCACCACTTGATCGATGAGCTCTTGGGCTTTCTCCTCAACTCAAAGACAAGCTTCTTCAAATTAGTGGTAAAAAAATATTAAAGATCAAATTGTTAATTTATCATGATATTATGAACTAAATTGTAGGTTTATTTAATTTTTAAAGTCTAACTAAAAGATTTAAGGATATGAGAATAAACTCCAAATTGGATATACATTGTTGCATACATAAAGAAAAATAAATGGTGCCACTGGGTCATAATAGTTTTAAATTATAGGAATATTCTAGTTATATGAAAATTCCATTTAAGGGAGTTTTAGGGAAAATAAAGTTTTAGAGAAAATTCTTTGAAATGTCACATTACATTCAGAATTTCATACAATATCATCACATAAGTATCCAGTTTGGCTTTAAGGCCATGTTAGCGTGCAATGCATGCATTTAATAGGGAGAAAAATCGACGGTCTTCAAAGGTTGCAATCTGTAGAGGAAAATTTTGAAAAGTTTGTGATAATTTTAATTAATTGTCAAGTTCATATAATCAGAGGGGATTTTCCCATCCTTTGCGATATATAGGGCAATTTCCCCAAATTTTAAAAACTGGCCCGATTCTTAAACGCAAAATACTTAGAAATAATCCGGGAAAGTGTAATTTACATTATGATATACAAAACGTTCCACGTAGCAAATAGAAAAATATATACAATTTTTCCATCCAATTTCATTATTTCAATGTTAAAGATAGTAGGAAATAAAAAAATGATATTTAATCATTTCTTCAGGATTCCATTTCATCTGGGGCATTCCATTATATTCCGTCCTAGGAAACGTAATCTAAAAGTTTAATATTTATTATATAGTCGGTTCTCCAAAAATTTTAGAGAGAAAACCTCTAATTTAGTATAATCTACTCCTAATTTCATTCCACTCACTTGTCTAAGATTTCCTTGCATTCCATTAAATCTAAATTATTAAAGCTTGTTGTATCAAGGAGGAAGTGGATCATTCTAAAATTTTTGATATCCCTAATTTCTTCCATACCTTGCTAAAAATCAACCTAGGTGTTTTTTTTCTATTGACTGTACAAACATACAATAAGGATATGTCTTCCTAAGATTAAACCTCTCGATCAAAAAGGTGAAGCATTTAACTACAAGTCGTTATCAATTGAAGTACACCAAAGGATTTTCTCTCAAATGTTTGACAAACCTCGGCAATCACCATCTCAAGACCCGGGAAATTTTGCCACTGTCTTTGTCTTCTTTTTTTTTTTGTAATTAAAGCCTGACAGATCTATCAAGTGCCCAATAGGCCTACTGAGGACTGGACTCTCGACCTTTTGTGAGATACCCATGAAATTGAATTCATTTTAAATGTACCACAATATTATCACGCTCTTAGTCGTGTGTAAGTATTATGGCTGAAATTTCAAGTCACCTGAAAAACTAAACCTAGTCACAGTTCATTCGTGCTTCAAGCTGCTTCGCCTAGCCCAAAGTAAGGGGAAATAATTATTTTTAAAAATAAATTAAAGTAATCTTGGGCATATTATCAACCTTTTAAATATCGTAAAATAAATAAATAATAAAAATAGTCATGAATTTTTCAAATTTTCCCAAAAAAATGTCATAAGTCCTTATTTTTTCAATTTTTCGTTAAATGTTGACGTATCATGCTATCATATCATTTTTATGCCAGGTAGTTGCTCTGTGTGATTATTTATGCAAAAGTGACATGGTGACATGATATCTATGTAAGCATGCCGTGCCAACATTTAACATAAAAACTTGATGGTGTAAGTGTAGTAATATTTTGAGAAAATTTTTGAAAAATTCGTAACCATTTTTATTATTTTTTAGTTCATAACATGATAAGAAATTTCACAATTCATGGTGGCATTGGATACAATATTCCCAAAATATAATTATATTTAACATAATCAATTAAGTTTTCTATTTTTCTTATAATTTTCTTTTATTTTAAGGACATTTTCCCTACTTTGAGTCAGCATGAAAATTATCTGACCTTGCTGGCACAGATCAATATCCGGGTGGCCTGAAAAACCTCGAACAAAACATGGCTTTTTTTTGTGCTATACTTTTAGGCCATGCTATTTTTTGTCGGGTTTAACTATGAGCTCAGACTTTAGAGCCCATGTAAGTATTACCAAGTGCTATGTTCACAAAAGAGAATCAAATTTATGATGTCATCAAATACTCATGAAATGCATTCACATCTTATCTATTTGAGTTGGTCTTTGGAGAACTATTTACTCATGGAAAAAGATCGAGGTATGCATGTCAAATACTTCATGGTTAGGTCCCCGGGGTTGTACCGGGTTTGGGGTCATTAATGCAGGCCTTGGATCCTTGCTGGCCGACTTCTCCGGGTCTTAGAATGGAAGTTTTGGAAACTGCAAAGAAGCCAAACCTGGGCAGATTTGTTTTGAAATGGCGCCCTCAAATACATAGATTAGTTTTTATAGGAGTTTTCGGTAGGAAGGGAGAGTAAAAATGGTTCAGATGATAAGAGTCATATTGGTGGTGTTCGTGTTGCTTATCTGCCCGTCCCAAGGATGGAGTATTTTACAGGCTATACCTAAGGAAGAGGTTAACCGTCCTGATTACTTGAGTCGATCAATATAGGTATGGTTGACTTGCGGAGCAGGTCAGGAGCAGCACGTAGACAAGTTGATTCTGTCGTCTAAAGGGGAGTCAAAGGTCACGGTCAGCATGTCGGTTTAACTAAGTTGGGCAGATCTAAGTCGGTTTGTTTGAACTATAATACTGTCTATATCAGCTTGTATTATCATCCATGCCATCAAGAGTCATCAGTAGAACCCCATGTTCGTGAACTGGAAGTGGAACTAGGTCATTGCCTTGTTTTAGATCTTACTATTTAAATTCCCTACTCAACATATTCTCACCATACTCTCAAATAAGTGATTCAAAGATCGAATTTTAATTTAAAAATATTAACAAAAATTTTCTCAGGAATCTCATTCTCATCTCAATATACGTTTCAACTTACTCATACATACAAAGTGATACCAAAAAAAAAAAGAGACTATTGCTAGTGCTGCCTTTTGTTTGTAGCATCTGCTAATGCAAACCGACCACATTTATCTTGAGCTAGCTAACAATAGGAGAAACATCGTGCATCTGGTGACGTCCACTCCAACACCAATCACGATGAGACGCTCATTTTATTCCACAAAAATTTTCAAGTGAAACATCCTTTTCCCTACATATGTAGTATAATTATTTCATATTACGTTCTAATAAAAATGAATGAATTTCCTGCATAAGGCACGAATTTCACATCAAAAACTTTCAAGTCTCAACAATTAATCAAATACCACCATGAATTTATCAACCACGAGAACGATGATGATAATAATAATGCCGAGGAACAAAATGGAAACCTCAATTGTCAATAATCATAAACATGATGATTTGTTGCAGCATCACGCATTTATGTTCCGTTCAATATTATAAAGATGAAAATACAAGAGCTCCCTCCTGCTTAAACCCTGCCCAGATTTTATTACAATTTCATCTGAAGTAGGGTTCCAAAGGAACAAAAGCTTAGAGAGAGAGAGAGAGAGATTACTCGCAAGTACAATACAAAGTAGAATTACCAAAGCAACCTCTCTTGGGCGCAATTTTTCTCGTGTTATTTTCATTCCAAGAGGGTCGCCAGCTGTTGGGTGACACGTGGATCCTGTCCATGAAGTTGATCTTGGGGGCCTCGAGAATCGCCTTAGGCAGGGAAAGAGCCCACTGCATCCCCCAGATGGAAAGGGGTCTCATGTATATGAGGGACCTGAAGTGTCCATCAACCGTCCACGCCTCGGGCGTCTGGAACCAATAGCTGTGGCACAGAAAGGAACAGAGAAACCATTTTGAACAATTTTAGCCACAGATAAACTACTAGTTGGGTTTAAACTTGTTTCTTCTATTCAAACCACTAAGCATCTAAAGTACCCAGGAGCAAACTAAACGAATCCCAAGACCCATACTATAACTCATAAGAAACTTTACGAGAAGTCTAACATTAAAATCCAAAAGCAAGTAGCAGTAACTGCGGCCAACCGCCTAATCATCTCAGATTCTAGCGTTCATAATCTAAATAAAAGCACATTTGCACAAGGAATCAATTCTAACACTTCCTCTACAAATCATTCACAGTAAACTTCAAATACAAATGATCTAGACCATCAACAGACAGGATCGTTTGATCAATTTCATAGCATCATATAGCAGTAGATTAATCGCCCATCAGAAACAACTTCCTGGAAAAATGAATTTGGAGGAATAAGCTCTGCAACTAGCCATGCAATTAATAATAACATAGACAATATGTGATGGAGGAAAAGAAAAGGGGAAAAAAGAGTAAATCTACAGTTTAGTCCTCAATGTTTGCTAAAACCAAAACTTTAGACCCTAATGTTAATTTTCCAACAATAAAACTCAAAACATTAAGAGTTTAGCCATCAAGCCACTTTGACTGTGAACCCTCTGTCAACTTCTCTACATGACAGCTTACAAGGCACAAACGGCAGCATTTTTTCTGAAGTGTGGCCGAGAGACACAAAACGCTGCATTTTGCCCCTTCCCTCCTCACTGACAATGTTTATTGTCTTTCATCTTCTTCACTCCATTTCTTCCTTTTACTGCCAAAACAGAGCTTTCCCTCTTCCTTACTAGAGAATGAAGCCCTACCTCTCAGTAGCTGAAAATCAAAGGTGCACGCACCCATCATCAATCTGTCGACAAAGTTGCAATTTGTTGTTCTGTGGAGAGAAGGTAAAAGCACATCAACATTTGGTCAATTTTGCTAGAATACCTCTCCATGACAGAAAAATGATGTCATTTGTGCCATGTTAAGCTGCCATGTCAGAGAAATTGATAGGGGGCTCACGGCCAGAGTGACTTGATAGGGAACAAGGTATCAGTTTTGGCAAACATTGGGGACTAAACTATAGATTAACTCAAAACCCCCAAAAAACTAAAGGAGGGGACATGTAAACTAACCCATAACCCTCTTCTGACCACCCTGCAGTGAATATACCCTCAGCAGTCTTGAACCCCTCCTCCTCCATTCCGGCAAATATCATTGTAGCAGCTACAGCATAAGTCACACCAGTCCATATCTCACGTGACTGCATGCAGGTCTCATCAACTTTTCCATTTGGATACATTCCATTCACTGCACCCATCTTACCACCTTTAACTTTCATCACATTAAAATCATAAATCTTCTGGAGAGTGCTCCTTATTTTACTCTCGTCAAAAAGGGAAGGCAAGCCTGACGAGAAGGTATACCATTGCCCAGCAAGTTGGTCTGCTTGTATAGATTTGCTATTACTGCTGGATCCACTGTCATAATTGAAATAAGAACCATTCCATAGCTTTGCTTCAAACATAGGTTTTGCCCTCAAGAAAGTGTTCTTGCACCATTCAGCAAAGTCTCTATCACCCAACTTAAGGGCCATGGAAGCAGCCGCTTGTAGTGCAGCTAGCCATAAACAACCACAATAGGCACTTACCCCATGGACTGTCCATGTATCGTATGTTTGATCAGGAAAACCATCATTCTCTATGATACCATCCTTGTCCCGATCAAACTGCTCCATATATTCCATGGCAGCACGAACAGAAGGCCAAACATCAACTCCGAAGGCCATATCTCCTGTTGCTGAGAAATCTCGGTATACCTGGAGGACAAACTTTGGGTTGAGGTCCTTCCACTTGCTGCTATCATGGATGTTATATGCATTCATCTCATGCCATGGGTCATGGGTCCCAAGATCATGAGGTATAGCCCCTCGGGCTTTCCTGATACCCCATTTCCCCCCTGCAAGGAATTTTACTCTTCTTCCATCCTCAGATAAGACAGCCTTAGCAAAATCACGCTGAATACTGAGCTCAATTTTGGGAAACAGCTCAAGGAGAGCAAAGGATGCATAGAAGTGGACATCATATGTGCACCACATGATGTACTCCACTCCTTCCAAGTATAGAAATCGACCAACATCATCCCCTTCATCATGTGGACGTAGAGTATAAAAGGAATAGGATGACTCTGCAGTAACTGTCTCAGTGTTAGGAATCAATGGTTCATGATTGCTAAGCAAATCACTGGGGACAGCTGTGGTCAAATAATTTGGGCCTGAGTTCTGCTGACTTTTGCTAGCTTCATTTTCCTTGTGCTTTCTTTTCTCAGCCTTAATTGTCATTGACTGATAATTTCTCATGCTCTTGTCAGGCAATGAGTCTGAGAAAAGATATCATCCATTTGAAAAGCTTCAAATATCAAAAAGCAGCATAGAAGAAAGTAGAGGGGTTTAAGAGGTAGATATAGGATCATTACCAATCCAAATTGTTCCACCAGCAACCAAAAAATAGAGCTCGTTGAACAAAGTGAATTTGTACCTGAAAATTGTAGGAAAGACATAAATATCTGAAATTTTGTACCAAAAAAATAAAAACAAGAAGCATCAGAGTAAGAACTTAAGGCATTTCCACAATGAGTATTACAGCTTGACCTACTGATACTGGAGATTAACTCTGGTAGATCTAGACATGGCCATCATCTTTGAGGTTTTCTAGCATGATAATTATTTTTAGGAATTGTAGCAAGACATTTTTAACAGCATTATTTCATCACCAAAAAAGGAATGGAGAAGATAAGTGATAGACTGAACAAAACTTTATGAGAAGAGAATGGAGTCCAGGGATCACATTTTCTTTTCTTGCAAAATAACAGATCTGGGCATATGGTGATGTGTAGACAGCAATTCACAAGAGAAGCAACAAGTTGGGAGGAAAACTGCAATTGGCCAATAGCAGGAGGGGAAGGAGGTTTGATTCAATCATCTGCAAGTTTATTTGGATAAAATATGTATATACTCTTTGACTTGAGAGGCTTTGTAGAATATACCAGCAAAAAAATCAATCTTTTGAACAGATGGTGGAAAAGATTATGATCTTTGTGAGAAGAGTTTCTGCTCTCCCTTAGGAGGGAGCACAAGCTAGGGCAAAAGTGCATTAGCTAGTAGCCACAAAATTGATGAGACAATGTAAACTTTGGTTTCATTTTGTCGATCTTGCACATAGTATAAGTCCATCAATGAAAGGAGTACCATTCATTTGTAAAAAGGAACAAAAAAGTATTAAGAATAGTACTTAGGCCCAAGCCTCAGAGTAAAAATTGGACAATGGATTCTCTCCTTCCCGTTAATCTAATAATCTCTCATCGCCACAAGTAAAAAATCAGAAGTAGATTTAGTGTGAAAGATAGTTTCCATTTAAGTGTCAATCATCACAGTAAAAAAAATGTTTCACAGCAGATCCCAGAACACTTAGTAGCAAAAGCAAATTAGCATCACTTAAAAAATAAAACAAGAAAAAGAAAACAAAATTGCTAGGTGCAGTTATAAATACCATTCTGGAAGACTTTCATCATTGAGGATAGGAGCCTGCCATTTATTAATCTCCTCTTCCCATCGGTTATAATCTAATGAACAAATAAACAAAATCATAAGCAAATTTCATTATACAAAAACTTTTAGAGGTAGAGTTCATTCTATAAGAGATTCATTGTTTCAAATGCTGTTCTTAAACTACATAACCAAAATATACAAAGTACACAAAGAAAACCCACTCTTTAGTGCATCATGTACCAAGTTGACAGCTACTCTTTCAGAAGTGCCGTAAAATTTTGTATACCTCCTGCAAGAATAGATAACAAATTGTATTTATTTAGTGTTTAGTGTTTCAAGTCAATCTATACCATCACAAAAAATGCAAGAAATCATCCAACAACTCTATCACGTGACATGCTGACATAGCGTAACTGTCCAATAAAAAATTGACAAATGTTAATTTTTAATTATTATAAAACTAAAAAATGTAAATAGACCTTAAAAGTTTAGCTCTCCTTTTGAACTAGTTCATTCAAATGTTAGGGGTTCAAGTCCTGTTGTAACTAAAACGGATATTCGGTAGTCCATTACCATTATTGATGATTTTTCTTGTATGACTTGGATTGATTTTATGAAGAACCATTCAGAATTATTTTCTTATTTTACTATATTCTATGATGAAATTAGGACACAATTTAACCTATCTATGTGCACCTTACGCAATGCTAATACTAAAGAGTACTTTAACATTTTCCAACATTATATGGGTCAAAATGGTATTCTCCATCAGTCATCATGTGTTGACACACCATCTCAAAATAGTGTGGCCACAAGGAAAAATAGACACCTTAAGACTACCAACGCACTCTTTTTTCAAGTGCAAGTTCCTAAATCTTTTTGGGCTGATGCTGTTTCTTCAATTGCTCTCTCATTAATCGCATGTTTTCATATGTTCATGGTCACCCTCCTTATGGTCTTCTTTTCCCTACGAAGTTGTTTCCTATTGAACCTTGAATATTTGGCAATATTTGTTTTATTAGAGGTTTTCGTCCCTTGGTAACTAAATTAGATCCAAAGTCATTAAAGTGATGCTTTATGGGACGCTTTCGCACGCAAAACAGGCATGTTGGAAAATTGAATGCAAAAAGAGCAACATGAGAGATGGAGAATTATTTGATGACCTAGAGAAATAGTTAGGGCTAGTTGGAAAATTAAATTACTTGACGGTAATTCATCCAAATATTTGCTTAGTCAGCATTGTAAGTCAATTAATGTCTTCTCCAACAGTTCACCATTAGGAAGCATTGGAGAAGATTCTATGCTACTTAAAGGGAGCTCCAAGCCAAGGAATACTACATAGTAATCATGGACATAATCGCGCTGAATGTTTCTACAATGCAAATTGGACAGGCTCTAAGACAAACAGGAGATTTGTAACAGTTTGCTACATATTCGTTGGAGGAAATTTGATTTCGTGAAAGAGTAAGAAACAAAATGTTGTCTATATGAAGTGCAGAAGTAGAATATAGAGCCATGACATGTGAGATTATGCGTATATGTCAGATCTTAACTGAAGTTGTTTTTGAAGCTTCTATACTAGCAAAGCTATGGTGTGACAATAAGGCTACTCTCCGTAGTGCCTGTAACCTTGTGTTTCACAAAAGATATAAACATGTTGAAATAAACTACCATTTCTTTCATGAGAAGATATAGTAGAGTCGGTATCCACAGGCCATGTGAAAACTAGAGAATAACTAGAAGACATCTTCACAAAGGCGGTCTCAGTTGTCCTCAAATTGATTATATTTGTGACAAGCTAGGTATGAATAATATCTGTCAAAATTAAATAGGATAGGATCAGTTGTAATTTTCTTATTCTTGGAATCTTTTATTTGGTAGTTTCCTATTAGGAAGTTTCCTTTTTTATTAAGATTTTTGTTACAAGCTTATGTCATAGTCCTATGTATATATTGGCTCATTGCAGCACACAAAAATATAGAAGAATTATTCTATCTTTGACATGGTATCAGAGCTCTAGGCTCTTTCCTAAGATTCTCTTCTCCCCTCTGGCCGAATTCCTTCACATTCCATTACCCATTAGCCTTTCCCTTTTCCTGTTCTTTCCTCTTCTTTCTCACAAATATGTTGGAGACCACTGAAATCAGCTCCTTTGCAACTGAGAACGGTGCTTCCATGTCAACTGGAGATCTGCAAAACATTCAACCAGCATATCGGTTGAATGGGAAGAATTATTCGAAGTGGTCACAATTAGTCCGGACATTCTTGAAGGGAAGAGGAAAGTTAAGCCATCTGCTGGGCACGGGTCCTTCCAAAGATGATCCCAAGTTTGCAACTTGGGATGAGGAGGATTCCATGGTGATGTTGTGGTTATGGAATTCGATGCTACCAGAAATCAACGATACCTGCATGTTTCTTGGCATTGCCAAAGAGATATGGGATGCTATTCAACAGACATATTCCAAGGTTCATGATGCTGCCCAGATCTATGAAATTAAGACCAAAATTTCAGCAGCCAAACAAGGGGCTTGAACTGTGACTGAGTATTCAAGTTTCCTGCAAGGCTTGTGGCAGGAGTTAGACCATTATCAGTGTATTCAAATGAGTTGCAGTTCAGATGCAGCAGTTCTGAAGCGAGTGATGGAGAAGGATCGTATTTATGATTTTCTTGCAGGTCTCAATGTTGAGTTTGATGCTGTTAGAGTGCAGATTTTGGGAAAAGAAGACTTGCCATCCTTGAATGAGACAATCTCAATTATACGAGCTGAAGAAGGACGACGAAGCATTATGTTTGAAACCCATGGTGAAGAAGGATCTGCACTTGTGGCCAAGACAATTGGATTGAAGGAATTTAGCCCGACTTATATCCAAGCAAATCCTTACAAACCAACTAATTGTGATTCTCGTTTCTGCACTTATTGCAAGAAACATCGCCACACCAAGGAGAATTGTTGGAAACTTCATGGCAGGCCTGGCCTGGTCACAAAGTGCAAGTGACAAAGGCCAAGCACACTTTGCAAGCGTTGTATCAGACAATCAAGAAGGTTCTCAAAGTTCACCTCTTGACTTCAACAAGGAAGAGATTGAGAAATTGAGGAATTTTTTGGGAACTATGGAGAAACCTTCTTTGACAGGTAAAAGCAAACTGGTGCTTTCAGGTATTTCTTCTTCCTCTGGTGTTTCTAATGCTTTGGAGAAAATTTCACAAAAGGTATGGGTAATAGATTCTGGAGCCACTGACCACATGACTTTCTCCTCCAAGTATTTTTCTTCCTACTCACCATGTTCTAGCCAAAAAAAGATAACCATAGCTGATGGGTCAGATACCACCGTAGCTGGTCAAGGAGACATTCATATAAATGGCTCTCTTATACTTAAAAACGTCCTCCATGTCCCAAACTTGCTTGCAAATCTGATTTCCATAAAACAACTCACCAAAGATTCCAATTGCAGTGTAACCTTTTTCCCTTCACATTGCGTTTTTCAGGAGCTAGGCACGAGGAGGAAGATTGGACATGCTAGTATGAGAGACGGTCTTTACTACCTAGAAAACCAAGGTGGAAGAACAAGGGTTGAGAACTCCTTATCTGCATCACTTCTTTCTGAGTCAGTTATGTCAAATGAAACAAAAATTTGGCTTTACCATCGTCGTTTAGGTCACCCGTCTTTTAAGGTTCTTAAGTTGGTGTTTCCATCACTATTCAAGGGGTTTGATTTAGAGTTTTTTCATTGCAATGATTGTGAACTTGCTAAGCACAAGCGTACTTCCTTTCCATTAAGCAATGCAAGAAGTCTCAATCCTTTTTCACTTGTTCATAGTGATATTTGGGGCCCATCTACTGTTCAAAATATTTCTGGTGCAAGGTGGTTTGTCTCATTCATTGATGATTGCACTCGAGTAACGTGGATCTATCTTCTAAAAAATAAATCAGATGTGAGCAATGTTTTCCCCAATTTTTATAATATGATCAAGACACAATTTGATGTGAGAATTAAGCGATTTCGTTCTGATAATGCCAAAGATTATTTCAACCAAACTCTTTCCCCATTTTTTCAAAAGGAAGGAATTATACATGAATCTTCTTGTGTTAACACTCCACAACAAAATGGAATAGCTGAACGCAAAAATGGTCACCTTTTAGATGTCACAAGAGCTTTGTTATTTCATAAAAGTGTTCCTAAACAATATTGGGGGGAAGCTGTTCTAACTGCTGCACATTTGATTAATAGGCTTCCATCTCCTATTCTTGATTTTAAAAGTCCAACTGAAATTTTGACAACCTTTTTTCCTCACTTCAAAATGTCCAATAATCTCATCCCAAGAATTTTTGGAAGTGTTGCTTTTGTTCACATCCATTCTCCAAATAGGGGAAAACTAGATCCACGTGCAATTCGATGCATCTTCATTGGATATTCTTCTACACAAAAAGGATATAAATGTTTTCATCCATCTACTAGAAAATTCTTTGTCTCTTCAGATGTTACTTTTGTTGAAAATGAGTCATTTTTTGAACATCCCTATCTCCAGAAGGAGAACTTAAGTGAAGATAATGCGAAGGACATGTTTTCCCTTGATTTTCCAGGTCATCATAGCTCTCTTGAATCTCTAACTGAGTCCTTTTCTATACCTGTGGAGTCAAGTTCTACTACACCAAATCAGTCAACTCAGTCCAATTCTTCAAATTCCACAACTCCATATCAATCTCCTCAATTAAAGATGCATGAAGTGGTGAAAGATAATGGGGGACAAGACAATGTTCAACCACTGAGGACATATGTTAGGAAGAAAATCCCAGTCTCTCAAATAAAGCAGGTTCAGTCTCCTATTCATGCCACTGCTCAAAATTCCAATTCCATTCCAATACCCGTTGAGAATGCCCTACCATCAGCTGAACTAGGTGAGCCAAAAATACCATCAGTTGAACTGAGTGAGCCCAAAAATCAGCCTGAGAAAGTGAGTGATATTGATTTACCAATTGCACTTAGGAAGGGAACCCGGGCCTGCACCAAGCATCCATTATACCTGTATTTATCTTACCAAAACCTTTCCCAAAAACATAGAGCTCTCTTAAGCAACCTCCACAGTATACCTATTCCAAGAAATCTATCCGAGGCATTAGAGGACAAGAGGTGGGAGGATGCCATGAAGGTGGAAATGGAAGCTCTTGCAAAGAACAAAACATGGGAGCTGGTTAAATTGCCGAAGGGAATCAAACCAGTTGGATGTAGATGGGTATTTACTGTGAAGTATAAATCTGATGGATCAGTGGAAAGATACAAAGCAAGGTTAGTTGCTAAGGGGTATACTCAAACATATGGCATAGATTACCTCGAGACCTTTGCACCGGTGGCAAAGATGAACACGGTACGAGTTATTTTATCTTTAGCTGCTAATTTTGGATGGGATCTACATCAATATGATGTTAAGAATGCATTTCTTCATGGCGACCTAGAAGAAGAGGTCTATATGGAGGCTCCTCCTGGATTTGAATTTAAAGAAGGAATGGTTTGTAAGCTAAAAAAGGCACTCTATGGACTCAAACAATCACCTAGAGCTTGGTTTGGAAGACTTACCACAGTAATGATTGCTTTGGGATATAGACAGAGTCAAGGCGACCATTCTTTATTTATAAGACACTCTAAGTCAGGGGGGGTGACAGCTTTACTAGTATATGTAGATGATATGATTGTGACAGGCAATGATACAGCGGAAATGCATAATTTAAAACTGCATCTTCTCAAGGAATTTGATATCAAGGAACTTGGGAGGCTAAAGTACTTTCTAGGAATTGAAGTGGCTCATTCAAAACAAGGGATTTTTATTTCTCAGCACAAATATGTATATGATTTGCTCCAAGAAACAGGAATGTTGGGATGTAAACCTGTTGATACACCCATTGAGTTCAATCATGGATTATGTGATGGTTTTGATGATCCCACAATAGACGTAAGTGCTTATCAGAGGCTGGTTGGGAAGTTAATTTATTTGGTACACACAAGACCAGATATTGCTTTCGCTGTGAGTGTGGTCAGCAGATTTATGCACAATCCAAAAGAAATGCATCTCAAGGCAGTCCACCGAATCCTACAATACTTGAAGAGCAAACCTGGTAGAGGTGTTCTGTTCAAGAAAGGAGAAAGCTTGACATTGGAGGCCTACACTGATGCAGATTATGCAGGATCATTGGATGATAGGAGGTCAACCTCAGGCTACTGTACTTTCTCAGGAGGGAATCTTGTTGCATGGAGAACTAAGAAACAAAATGTGGTAGATCAAGTGCCGAGTCTGAGTTTAGATCCATGGCAATGGGAGTATGTGAGCTATTGTGGTTAAAGATTATTCTTGATGACTTGAAGATAAAGTGGACAGGACCAATGAAGCTCTATTGTGACAATAAATCTGCCATCAGCATTGCGCACAATCCTGTGCAACATGATCGAACAAAGCATATTGAAGTTGATAGACACTTTATTAAGGAGAAACTAGACAATGGCTTAATATGTACTCCATTTATTTCCTCAAAGGACCAACTAGCAGATATTCTTACAAAGGGACTGCCAAGTGTAGTCTTTCGAAATATAGTTGGGAAGCTAGGAATGGATGACATCCATTCTCCAGCTTGAGGGGGAGTGTCAAAATATGATAGAGACTAAATAGGATAGGATCCGTGGTAATTTTGTTATTCTTCGAATCTTTTATTTGGTAGTTTCCTATTAGGAAGTTTCCTTTTTCATTAAGATTTTTGTTACTAGTTTATGTCATAGTCCTATGTATATATTGGCTCATTGCAGCACACAAAAATATAGAAGAATTATTCTATCTTTGACAATATCTATGCTCTAACTTGAAGGGAAATGCTACAGGCTATATATTAGCGTAGATTAGCTAAATTAGCTAAGTGATTAGTTGCTTTCCTAATTGATTAATTTCTTTCCCAATTTAGGATTCTCCCTTCTTGTATATAAGCAGTATACTATATATAATTCAATAATGAGAAATATATTTTTCTCTGACCTTGCGTCTACCAACAACATCATTAGTGTCATCCAAACAACCATATTTTGTGTCAATCAAGTTGCATTAACTTTTCAAATTGCCTATAGTCTTGCAACATTACTTTCAGTAAATGCCGTTTTAAATGCTAATTTGTTCATTTGAGATAAAAACTTGCTCATGTGTCATGCTTTTTATCCTATTGACAAGCAAACCATAAACAATTACTGAAACTAGAAGAGGGAAGCAAACCATAAGTAATTACTTGATTGAGATGGCCTCCCTCCACCTTACCTCCTGAATAGTCCCATGAACCATTCAGCACATATCAGACTAGTGTTTTTTGGTGGCTTGTATGGATCATGTGAACAAATTTTCAGAAGAATCTGCTATTTTTTGTAATTTTTCAGAAATTTCTAAGATATTTAAAACCTTTGCTATCTTGAGCAAATTACATATATTGATCTCAAGGTTGTTTATGCTCCTAAAATTGGAGATATTCTTAACTGGCTCCAGTGATAACTTTGAGGATCAAAATTATATGTTCAACTTCGAATGACAGGCTCTAATTTTTAATAACATTCCATTGTCATGAACATTAGGGATTCTGATTACCTAACATTTGGATTGAAGATTGAAAACCTTAAGTTAGAAGTGATTATGACTTCTACTAGTGTTTGTGAAATTAATTATTTGGGAAATAAAGCATTTTGTTCTAAAATATGCAGATGTTACCTTGATATTATTACTTGGAAGTTAAATATTTGCAAATTATGGATCATGTAAAAGAATCTTTGGAGGTATTGTTTATTCCACCAATAATGAATTCCATTCACATACTTTTCTTTCCCTGGTTTTCAAGACTGTCATATGTTTTAGAATAAAATGTATCCGTGGAGCATTCTGTTCACAACTACTCACAAACTTAGCTACAAGTTCTGGCTCCATTATGCTGGACACTAACTCTGCCAGTGGAGTAAGCTGGACTTGTCTACTGCATTGTACCCAGCCTGCTGCAGGCTTCTGTTTCCAGCTCACTCGCAGAGATATAGTGTGAGCAAAACATTATCAGTCTGAATTTTATACTGTGATTCCACTTTCATCATTATCCAAATGACATGTTTCATCACTACCTAAGTGCACCTGTTTCGTCAAAGTGTCTAAAATTGTACTACCACCCTTCCGTTTGACATTGATATATTGTTGTCTACCTGCCTAAAATTGTTTCATCATCATCTTTCAGAAATTGTTTCAAAACCTGATGAATTGTTTTAAGACATAATCCAGATATCATTAATTTTGCCACTATCACTAACATCCCCTGGGAAGCGCCCTTCAGTCTTTTTAGTTGGTAAGGAGTAGTTTTTGCAGGGCCCCTTCAGGTGGCATGCAAGAAATTAATTGAAACAAATATTTGCATTACGAATTGATTTTGTTTTGGAATTGAATTGACTAGATATAGTAAATGAATACCTTATTATTTTATTCTAGGGGATATTTGGAGATAATGTTATTAATAATTTCATTTGAGTACTGACGTCAATCTAGAAATTACATAACATATTTTCATAAGTTCTATAATTACCCTTCTTAATAATAGTAGCCTTGTACTTATTGAATATACAGTGTTGTCTAGTCGTCAATCAACTTAGGGCATGACAAATCTGCATACCAATTTTCCTCTTACATAAGAAATGTAATCTATCTATCTATCTATCTAAGCATTAAAATAAATGTGGCACAGGCAACAGAAGTGGAACCGTGTAATATAACAGAAAGTAACATGTAATTTGATCATGAAGCTTACCGATGATATGAGCTTCCCTTCGAGAACTTAACTTTTGGAGAAGACCATGAAAGAGAAAAAGCCACAGTGCACTTCCCATGGGGTTCTACCCATGCAGAAGCTGAAACAGCAGCACAGAGTGTTTCTCCAGATAAGGAGGGAGAACTTGTTCCAGAATTGAAGTTCCTCTGGTCAAATTGGCCATCCTTAAGGCACAAAATTACATAAATAATTAAACGCCCATTGAATCAATACTTACGATATAGAAGAAGGATGTCTCACCACGTTCAGTGAAAAATTATAAAGGTTATACAAAGATTCAATAGAAATTATGAGACTAATGAGTGTTGGAAAACCAAAGCATCTAATGCGACCAACACTGGGATACTTACCTCAACCATCATAGCCCAGATATCTTTTGCTGTAACAGAGCTTTCTCCAGAAAGCCCAAAGCAAGGTAAAACAGTCACATTGACATTTTGGGTTTCACAAGCAGCTATTGCAAATGTAACAGGAGGATTTCCTTTAGCAGTCCTGTAGTGAGGGACAAAGAAAAAATTATATATCTGAATTCACATGAAAAGACAAAGAAGCAGTAAATAGCAATGATTGCATAAGATATTACTATCCTGTGAGGTGAAATAGAATTGAACATTGCAGCTGAATATTCCATGCACAAGAGATTATGAAGGCACATATCTAAATGCTGGAAAAATCTTGCAGATTCCAAGAATTGGCAGTCAGTGAGCCATGTCACAATCTCAACCAACACAGATCTCTACTAAAAAAACATCACCAATTAGATTCTTTTGTTGAATATCATAAATTAAATTGGTGAAGGTATGATTGTGCGACAAATATATATGTATGCATGCGTGTGTATTGAGCTTGCCAAAGTTGTGTGCAAGAAAGAAAAAAAATTCAACAGTAGATTTAGCTTCAAGTGACATCAACAAGAGAATGAATACAATCGAAACAATTAAAACGAAATTCATTTGTGATAAACCAAACATTGCCTAGAGCTTTCACTCTATCTTTCAGCCAGACCACGACTTGGAAGCACATTTAAGAACAAACCCTTATTTCATTGGTCTGTAGACCAAGTTATCAATTAGTAAAGGTAGATATGATCTTTATAATAAGAAAATGAAATTCAAATGATTAAATATTCATGGCTATAACACCTTTTCTAGTTTCATGGATCTTCAATGATGGAATTGGTTGCCTCAATTTAATGAAGCTTTGCTTGGAAAATGGTTGTGTAGATCCAACAGTGAACAAGAGTAGCATTGGAGAAGGATAGTACCAGCAAAGTATGGGCTCAACAGTGTAAGGTGTATAATGTGCCAATGCATAGAACCTTTAGGATCAAGCATGTGGAGAAGGATAGTTTGAGGTTGGCAAAACTTTTGGGAACATGACTATCATCTTGGGTGGTAGAGGCTAAACTAGATTTTGGCATGACATTTGGTGTGCCGCAAGAGCTTACACTTATTGTTCCCTAACGTATATAATGAAGCAAGGGAGAATGATGCACTAGTATGGGAGCTATGAAAAGGAGTGATAAGAGGGGTATGGGATGTTTAACTTAATCGACAGGCTCATGACTGAGTGGTCAAGTTATCTATGAATTTCTTTGACATACTTTGTAAATGCAAACCAAATAGTGGAAGGGATCTATCAAGGTAAAAAGCAACTATATAAGGGCTTTTCACAATTAAATCATATAATGAGTGACTCCTACAGCAAAGGGAAGTGATGTCCTTTCTTGGAGAAAAGTTTGACAGGGTAAAGCCACCATGAAGGTATGTTTTTTCCCTTAGGAGGTGGCATGGGTAGAGTCTGACTATTGACAACTTGAGATGCCAAGGAAAGATTATGATTAATTGATGCTTTCTTTGCAAAAAGAGAGGAAAAATTAGTCAACCATGTCTCCACTATAAATGGACTTAGAGATTGTGGCTGGTAGCTCTTCAATTACTAGGAGTAACTTGGGTTATTTTTGGTAAGAAAGGGGAAAAGAAATTGACTAAGTTGATACCACTCTCCATTTAGTAGTATGTGTGGAAGGAAAGGAATAGGCTTGAGGGAGTGGACGTACAAGACCTTAAATTTATGCAGAGGTGGATATGAGATGTACATTTTTGGTACAGTCAAGTGCATAGGGTGGTTCTCATTGTTAAGTATTCATAAGTGATTTAAGATTACATGCTTTTGTATACCTTCATTCAAACCCCATTGTACATGCTTTTACACATCTTGATGCACCATTAATGAAATTTCTTTATTGAATATTCAAAAAAACAAATTCAATAACTCATGCACAGGAACATCACAAGGTCTAAACAAACCTCTCAACATATGAAAGACTATTTTTCTTATACCAGTCTCATGTCACTCACTTATTCTGTTTTCCTTCCATGTAATTTTTTTTAATTATTTCTCTTTTATTTTCTCTCGTTCTTTCCTTTCCTTTTATCATGTCAGTAGTTATTTTGGACCCTCTTCTTATTTTGAAGGGAGGCTTGCATAAGCCTTGTTTTCACGTTCAACCCATCAGCACTAAATACAAAGAGAAATTTGCAAACCAACCATCGTAAAAGGAATTAGAGTTTGATCACTTGCTTGTGATGCAGAAGTACACCGGAGACTCCATCTTCACCACTAACATTTAAAATATATATATAGTTAGAATAATATTCACCAGGTCTGCATAAAGAAAAACAAAAGGGAAACTTGGATATGCTTACATGAATGGTTCGTTTTCATGGTCACCAGATAGGTGGGAATCTCCACCAATTGAATTCTGCATAAGCAAACATCTTGACTGAATAAATGAAACAGGGATACTGTAGAAAGTAATTGAACATTCTGATAACAGCTTTAAGGTGAAGTTCATCCTACCGCCCATGTGAAGAGAAGGCTGACCTTTGCTCTTTCTTTTCCAGTATTGACTAACTAAAAGAAATGACAGCATGCATTAAATGCAAGACAAAAATCAAAACCACTAAAAATAGTTCAAACGACCTGCACAAAGCTACAGTGTTGCAATAGCCACTGAAAAGGGGAAAGGTCTAAAACTTAAGGCGTTTATCATCAATGTCACAAAAAAGAAGATGAATGGCACAGAGTCAATACATGATAGTGTATCATCCCAAAGAAAAAAAAAAGACAAGGGACATGCAAATGGGGCTCTTCCTACCAGCTGCTCTTCTCTCTCTTCTCTTCTCTTTACTTTTCTGTCTTTTTTAAGGCAATCTTCTTATCTAAGCTTCAGGAAAAGATCCCGTACAAGTTTTAGCTGATGAAATCATTATTTGAACTCTAGCTTCTCAGCACATGAAGTCACCGTATAGCATGACATTCTGTCTTATAATACTGCAATGTCAATTATATTGTTGATATGGAATTTCACAAAAATCACATATTTTTTCAAAATTCTCCTGTAGTAGATGCACTGCACAACAATTATATTAAGGATAAATATCACAATTAAACATGAACTTCGAGCACCTTTTCAAATTTAGTAATTACTTTCACATATCCGATTAGGCATCAACTACATGATTTTTATACAATGTTCATTTTTTGTTAAGTCATCCTATGTGGCACTATGTCATGTCAATGCTACACAAGCTACCATTAGCAACAACAGCAAAATTATTATGCCACGTAAGACAACTTGATGAAAAAATGAACACAATGCTAAAATCAATAACAATTCATGGTGCCTAATCGGATACACGAAAAAGCTTAAGCTAAATTTGAAAAAGTTATTAACATTCGTTTTTAATTGATATAACCCACATGTTAATTATATACAAAAATTATTTTCATATAAATTTTGATGTTGAGCAAAATTGAAAGGTAATATAGGCATAAAGTTACCGATCAAAATTGAAATTTTGAATAACATGCTGCCAAGGAGAATATTGTATCCTTTTTAGACATAAATGAGAATAATTTGTTATAAGGATAATATGAAAACTCAGGACAGTTCATTTTTTACTAAAAGTATATTACGTTAAATATATATAATGACAATATTAATATATAAAACTTAAAATTACCAGCCAATAAGATTAATAATTTTGTATTCCCGATGAAACTTCTATTGGGTTGATTTATTATAGAAGCTATAGTAAGGAAATTAATCAATGATTTCAGTAACACTTCACCAATATTTACAACAGAGTGAATGCTAGGACAGATAAACAGCCTCACTCCCACAAATTAGCAAACAATATGAAGTAATATTTCAAGAAAGCTTATGAATGCCATGGGTGGCCCATTATGTCCAACTGGAGAAAAATATACTATTCTTGTTGGTTGGATTTGCACTAATTTTGTTTTCCCTAAAAGGTGATTTCTGAAAACTTTTATCCTCATATCTGCTTGTTTATTGGTGTAATCAAGACAATGAGTGGAGAGACATTGAGACCTGCAGTTGTCTCCTTCCGCATAGTTTCAGTAAGAAAACATTGTGTTTGATAAAACTGAGTTTATATCAGATTGATTTTTGTACTATGAACGTGTCATTGGCATTACAATATGCAATTTGTGGTAACAAATAGGAAAAGAAATTCAGGAGGTTGATACCACTCTACATCATTTAGCATGCGTGGAAGGAGAGGAATAGGACCGCATTTGAGTGGGTAGAAACAAAAGATTTTAATTTTATGGAGTGGTGGATATGGGATGTACATTTTTGGTATAGTCAAATGTATAGGGGGTTATCAATGTTAAGTATTCATCAGTGATTTATGAGTAGGCTCATTTTTTTATATAGCTACAACTTTTTTGTATATGATTTTATGCATCTTCTTGATGCGATGTTAATGAATTTTCTTTATTGAATACCCCAAAGAAAAAAATGAGAACTTCAATCAATTGATGTGCCAGTGATGGCGTGTGTACAAATTTAATTATTACTAAATATTGTGGTGGAAGAGGGAGATAGAAATACAGCTTTTTTTCAGCGATCCACATGTGTGCATAGGAGTTTCAATTATCTAAAGAAGATAGTTATAGAGGGACAGCTGATTGAGGATTTGCAGACAATGAGAGAAAAAATATGTAGTTATTATGAGAAATTATATATGGCAACATGCCAAACAAGCCCAGCCTCTCTAGTTTAGCTATGGTGGGACTAGATGACAATTATGCAAGTTCTTTGGAGTTGCCTTTCATGAAAGAAGTTAGAAGAGTGATACTTGATTATGACAGTGATAAAACCCTAGGTCCAGACAATTTTACTGTGGCTTTTTGCACAGGAAATTGGGGGTCATCAAGCAAGATATCATGGCATTGTTCAATGATTTCCATAGCACCGGCAAATTTGTCAAAGGCATAAATTCCACATTCATTTGTCTTATTCCTAAGAAGAAAGGTGCAAAGCATATATCTAATTTTCAGGCAATAAGCTTTGTGAGTGCATTGTATAAGGTAGCATCTGAGGTCCTTGCAGCACGGTTACAAAAGGTGATGGGCACTCTAGTGGGCCCTTTTCAGCATGCCTTTGTCAAGGGCTGATAGTCTTTCAACACAGCTCTGATAGCAAATGAAGTGGTAAATTCCTACATTAAGAGTAGGGAAGGTGGAGTGATTTGCAAACTAGATATGGAAAAGGCATATGATCATGTCTCGTGGGACTATCTAATTGGTATTCTAACAAGGATGGGTTTTAAAAGGAGATGGTGCGAATGGATTCGTTGGTGCATCTTCATCCATACTATTTTGTGATGATAAATGGATGTGCCTCAAGTTTTTTCAGGGCCACAAGAGGATTGAGGCAAGGTGATCCTTTATCCCTACTCTTGTTGCTAAGTGTACTAGTGATCAGGGTAGGAGACTTGGGCCTCATAAAGGGCTTGCAAGTTGGAAAAAGAGAATCAAGGATAGAGATACACATTTATTGTTTTTAGATGATACAATAATCTTCTACCAGAAAGAAGTGAGCCAACTAATACATCTTTTATGCATATTAATGTGGTTTGAAGTTGTCTCAGGGCTTCACGTGAACTGATCCCAATTGGGGGAGGTAACGATGATTCCCTTCTAGCGAGGGCAATAATCGTAAAGTGGGTAAATTTTCTATCTCATATCTAGGGTTATCACTTGGAGCTGCACAAAATGAAATAGAGCTATAGGACCTCATCATTGTAAAATTTGAGAAGTTAGTAGGGTGGAAGTGAGGGTATCTGTCTAAGGGTGGTAGACTAACTCTTATTAAGGCAACTTTATGAAATCTTCCAGTTTATTACATGTTACTTTATCACATACCCAAAACTGTTGTGAGGAGACTAGAGACTATTCAAGCAAGGTTCTTGTGGGGACACTTGGAAGGTGAAAGGAGATACCATCTTGTAAAATGAGAGATGGTGAAGCAGCCAAGGAAGCGAGGAGGTTTGGGAATAAAATCTTTGCCTCAGTTTATTGAAGCTTTACTCGGGATACAGCTACGAAGATTCAACACTGAACAAGAGCAGCTTTGGAGAAGAGTAGCGATGACAAAATACAGGTTTGAGAGCGTAGGGTGGATAACACACCAAAGTAAGGAACCTTTAGGAAAAAGTGCATGGAGGAGGATAGTTCGAGGTTAGCATAATGATTGGGAAAACACGACTATCATCTTGGGTGACAAAGGCCAAATCCATTTTGGCATGTAGTTTGGTGTGCTGGTGAGACTTTACGTTCTTTGTTCCCCAATGTAAATAATGTTGCAAGAGAGAAGCATGCACTAATACATGAACTATGTAAAGAGGGAGTGACATGGGGGTGTGGAAGATCCATTTTAACTAAGAGGCTCAAGATTGAGAGCTCAAGTGATCCATTAATTTTTATGGCTTACTTTATAAATGTAAACCAAATGGAGGAAGGGACCAATTAAGGTAGAAAGGGAATTAGATCGAGACTCTTCACAGTTAAGTCATATTATGAGCAACTCCTACCAACAAATGGAGTTGGAGGCTTCCCATGGAGACAAGTTTGGCAGAGTAAAGCCCTCCTAAAAGAATGTTTTTTTTGCTTGGGAGGCGGCATGGGGTAGGGTTTTGACCATTGACAACTTGAGGTGACAAGAAAAGATTATGATTAACCAATGCTTTTTATGCAAGGAAGAGGGAAAATCAATTAACCATTTGCTTATTCACTGTAAATGGACTCGCTAAGTGTGGGTGGTAGCTTTTCGACTAATAAGATTACACCCGACTACATCAAGCACAATTGATCGAGATTTAGAGCATGGTTTGGGATTTGTAGTAATAAAGAAGAAAAAAAACTCGCTAGGTTGACACCACTCTCCATCTTTTGGCAAGTGTTGAATGAGAGGAACAGGAGGGCATTTGAGAGGTAGAAACAAATGATTTTAAGTTAATGGAGAGGTGGACATGGGAAATACACTTTTGGTATAGTTAAATGTATAGGGGGTTCTCACTATTAAGTAATCTTAAGTCATTTATGAGTAGGCACATGTTTTTGTATAGCTAAAATTTCCTTGTATATGATTTTACGCATCTTCTTGATGTGATATTAATGAATTTTCTTTATTGACCACTCAAAAAAGTTATTCCTAACGAAAGAAAGTATTAATTTATCTTCTTTATATACTTTCTAGAATTCCAAGGCTCTCAATTAGAAGAGAATCGAATTGTGATTCTATATGACATTGCATGCTACATATTGTCCTTCATTATACTGAGCAATCAAGCACTTGGATTCATATTCTACTACTATAGTTGGATTTGATTGAAATCATTTATGTACAAAAGCAATATATACACCTCATGGAAAGATGACATGGCATCATTCTAGCCACTCGGATAGACCATAACATTAAAATAGCCATTTAATAACTTATGCAAAAGTCAAGTAAAACATACCGAATAAACAAAAACTGCTGTAGGAAGGCTACTATCTCTGTAATTATGCGGTATAAAAGGTGATATCTGCCGGCACGACACCTTCAATTCTGGGTCTGGTTCACCTGATATTTGTATATTGACACAATTGCTATTATTACAACAGTAGGATAGAAGGCATATCAAGAAGAAAGATTCAAGAAACAGCACAGTACCATCATATACAGTCCAAGCCCTTGGAAATAGAGCATGATATGTGGAGCACTCACCACTGAGGTTCCAACCCCAAGATGATATACCTAGGTCGTCATCTTTCCTGCCATGCCGTGAAGTTAGCACAATAATATAGCTGGCAATATGTCTCTAAGAGGCCAAAAACTCATTCAATGTTATTTTTTTTAAAAAATCAAGAGCATAAAACTGGAATAAATGTGATAGAAGCTGTAATTCTAACAAGTATACTTGATAGCAACAGCATGTACAAATTAAGCATGGGCACATGCAATGCCAAATCAGTATATCCCAAACAATGACAATGATGGGAGGTAAGAGGGGTCCAGACACCAGCAAGTGCAACAACCACATATGTTTAGGCATATTATCCTTGATGATGGGAAGGAAATATACCTTTCACCCACTATTATCATTGTTATCAATAGTTCTAAAGCTTCTATGCAATATATGACAACAGTGCTTCTATACTGCTATATGTCAATGACACCTTTGGACAAATTTGGCACTTTCAGTACCTATTTGAAGTAAAGGTTAATTCCCATGTTATTTTTTAAATTTGAATCAGAATACTCGAATAACTTTTTTTCAAATTTTTAGGTAAATTGCAAAGCCAAGAGTCATAATTGATCAATATCTCTCAAAAGAAAAGAAAGAAATGAAGTGATACTTGTATTGTATTCTCAAACTTTTACCAAAAGAATAATGTGATAAAACACGATATGATACCACCTGGTTTGCTTAAAACACAGTAAAACCTACTCTTAGAGATTAGATACAATGCTGACCATTCATGTCCACAAGGGCCAATCAACAACAATTTAATGCCGTGCCACATAAAAAGGTATTTGATAAAGTTTTTGGATATTGTGAGAATCATATATATAAATATATAAACGTAGAATTTTGAAGCTGGCTTTTTTTTTAAGTTCCCAATAATGCCAATAAAATTGAAGTTTAATCATGCACAAAAATATAAGGAATGGGCTTCTCAATAAGAAAATTTACCTAAAGGTTTTAACTGTCAAGTACTATGGACCAGCATTGATGTGTTCATATTAATTAATCCAGATATAATTATAAAGCTAAGTAAGATAATGGTGCTTATTCTTTGGACAAAAGAAAATCAAATCAAATGTGCTAGACCCACAATATTAAATAAATGTCTGCAATCCAAATGTAACTTCAGTTACACACAATATAGTCCACTAACCAAGTGATTTGGCTCATAAGAACTGATACACCATTTGGGGTTTTTAATTCCTTGCTCTTTTATTTTGTGATGTTCTTTGTCATCTTTGCCCATAACTCTTCCACTTTTCTCTCTTCACCCTCATAAACTTAAATCTTTAATCTAATTTTAGTGGTCACATTAATTTGTGTTGCGCTAAGAATCACCAACTGCATCAGCACAGAATTGCAACAGAAGAATTCTCCTATTTGCATCCAAGTGCCACTCAGATCTTTCACAGTCAATGCCATTTCTGCTGCCAACAGGGCCTGACTATCTACTATGATGTACCGCAGGAGCTTACTAAACCCCTTTTTTTTCTTCATACAAAGAAGCCAGATTAGGCCTTGTCATGGACAAATCAGGCACCTCTGACCATTCAAAATTCAAAGTGAGAACAGAATGAGCTTAGGAGGTGAGCCATGCTAGCAGAGCTTGAATCCTGCGTCTAGATTACCAAGGACTTGCAACACTTGCCCCAAGGCATGCAACAACAACCATTGAATGAGTTTGCCTAGGCCTAGCTCACCCTGCCATGTTGGTCAAGCCATGGGATTGGTGAAGCCGACTCCTCAATTTGCAGGTCCTTTTTTATTATTCCATTACCTATTGTAGGGATGTTTTTAGGCTCCTTACATTTGCTTGTGTCCATTCCCTGTTTATTCCAACCAAACAAATACTGAATGTTTAGATCTGAGTTGCACATTACATCAGCCACTAATTTCAATTCCAATCCTCAGTTCCATTCTCTACCCTTTCTATTCTCCATCAATTCCACTCTAGCAAAATAAGTTTAAGCCAGGATTTTCCCTTCATGTTTCATCCTTTTCCTTTCATGTTTCATGTAATATTTCTGTTTCTCTTCAATTCTAAACCAAAGTCCTTCAGAAAAATAGGCAGAAAAAGAGAATTACTACCAAGTAATTGGCTTTATAAGATGAATGAACATTTCTTATATTTTTGCAAAAGGTTTTTATCGCTTACAAAGAGATAAGAACATATATTTGTTAAAATCAAGGAAGCAAGGACTGTCACTAGGAAGTCTCTGGATATAGGCTTTGGTTGGATCACCAACCATGTGGCTCAGACTAACCTTGGTTTCAGCCATATGAATGAAAATGTGCTGCCAGCAATTTTGGCAGCAACAAACTACCAGGGAAGCAATCTTTTTTTTTTTCCTTACATATGTTTATTACTTATTTTGTGAAAATAATTTATATGTTTTTGCAATAAAAAAATTTATTTAAGTTTAATAATGTCGAAGTTTTTGTCTCTGGTGTGACAACTAATTGATGCCATAAAAGCATAATAAGCATTGAAAAAGTATTAACCAAATGACATGTCACACTTATGTTTCCAAACTGAAGGTGCAAATGTCCAACTTACTATAATAGAGTGCCTCTTTTCTTTAGCAGTTTAAAGATGCGTCAGCATACTTTACTACATACAGATAAAAAATAATTAATTCATGTTGAATTTTTTGAGACACTAATTCAGAAATAGGCAATCCTTTCATTATTAAGTTCCATTGTTTTGACATCCTCCTTACCCTAATCCTTCGTGCTGTCCAGGAGCCAAAACTGATGCATACTTTTTATTTCCACCATCTCGAGATATAAAAATCTGCAATACAAGATGAATGACTCTAGCATTAATATGACATTCAAAAGCAGTATACCTCCATAAATCTCAAAGAATTGAAATATTTACTCATTTGAGGATTTCTACTACAAATATGGGATCTTTTTCTCTCAACTCCCAGATGTGGGATTCCATATCTCAACACTCATACTCACGTGGCAATGTGGTTTACACAACCACATTCCCTTTAATAGTCACCCTCAACAACTCTATGAGCCAAGTAATTCACTTTCTTGCTCGGACGAGGGGGTCAATCAATCATGAAAACTGGCAAGGCTCTCAAGTCTCAACAACTAACAATGAACTGGGCGTTTCTCTTCCTGTCTTAGACCAAGGTACAAGGTCACACGGTAAAATTTCTACTAGACTTACAAGAGAGTGACTCATATCTAACCTAAAGAATTAAGTTGATAGATTAATGGTACCCAATTTCTTATATTACAGGATCTTTTCTCTCAACTTTACAATGTGCAATTTTATATCTCGACAAAAAGAAATTGCCAAAAGTTGGAAATATATGATTGAACACCATCATGAAATGAAAATCGTAGTTATATCATGAATAAAATCATGCACCAAGTTAGATGAAAATTTATAGGTAGAAGCATTACAGAGAATTGATTAGCCATGACAGGTGAAGCTTCACATATACCAGGGATAATTTGCCATTGCCTGAACTCTCCTCTAAATCCTCTAGATATGCTTCCACTTCTGCCAGCACATGACATTTATGCCCAGTGAGATGAGCATGCATCAAAAAGTAAATAAGAATCTAAACTTACTGATCAGGCACTTACCCCATTCCTCCCAATGGAACACCTTGAGTTGCAGATGGTTTGCAAGTTTCTTTAGTGAATGGATCAATAGGTGCTTTCTGCATAAAAGAGCACAATTTCATTCAAGATGAAGCCTTCTACATAGTGGATGTAACTACAAATCATGAAATTCGCCACTACGAATTTAGGCAAAACATAAATATCACCCTTCCATAGGAAGCTTCTTCCCTGATATATGACCACAAGCGTATGCCTAGCCGAACCTAGAACAATGAAACTTTGAAATAATCAGCACTAAATGGCTAGAAGGTAGGGAGAAGTAAAACAGAAACTTGTGTCAAGGTATTTGTAGCGTATTTGACTAAAAAATGAAATTGCTAAAAAGAATACTTGTAAAAACAACAATAACAACAATTTACCATTTTAACTGCCTCTCTAAATGTCACACTGAATTCCTTAAGAATATTTGCATGACTGTTCAATCTCCTCCGCCAAGCTTGTTCTGGTGGGGCAGAATTATCTAAATCAAACTGAAAAATAGTATAAGAATAATCAAAACTAAATGCAAAATACAAATAATGTGCAGGAGAAATAACACCTAGTCAAGAGCGCATTTGTATATTCAATAATCGGAAGTGAAAAAACAAATATTAATGCCATAGATGCATTTTATTTGTCTCAATAACAAAGGACTTATGTCCTTCTGCAGAGACATTACAATGGCCGGTTATTTATCTTGTATGAGCAATTTTCCCCTTACCAATTGATTAAGTCAGAGTGATCCCATTTGAGAATAGACATTGTCTCACCAAAATTCAGGTAGAAGCTTCTCCCAAATCAAAATCAATTTGTGGCTTTCTCAACATTAATGAGAGCATAAAATGCATATAAAAACCAATATGAAGAGTACCAGTAGGTAAAATATTACAATGTCAGATGGTTACAAATAAACAGCATGATAGAATAATCTGACTATATGTAGCCTTGATGCAGCTTCAGAGAATTCTTGTACTGCTTGTCTAATAATCTGACCCAGACACAATTAATTATTGACAATCTAAAATTTATTACTTTATGCTAAAAGCAAGAAGTGGCTGAAGATATTTGGATGTCAGATATTTAAGGCTTCAGAGAAAAAAAACTGCAGTTAGTTTTTCACTAAGGCTGAAGTTAATACTTTGCACTAAAATTTGACCTATAATTTTGCACAATCTCACCTAATTAAGTAAAGTCACTGATTCATCCAAGGATTTCAAGAGAAAGGAAACAAATATAGGTAAAAATAAATAGATTCATTTTTCTTGTTAAGTTACCTGAAACTGAATAAGGTCTTTGACAAGACTAACAAAATTGTTTGCAGCCCAAGATAAAACTGAGATATATTGCAGATTCGACGGTCATCTCACACATTCTTAGTAGCCGATAATGGTAGCAACTATGACTAACTCATACATGCTTGACAATGGTCAGTAAACTAAGGAGGTTCCTTCTACAGGCAAAAACAGAAGATGGCCTGTGCCAACAAATACTTAGCAAAGGAAAAGGGAGAAAATAAAATTGATGGATCTTTGACTATCAAGAGCTCATCAGTTGCAAATATTGCTTCAAGTACGACTATAAATTCACATGTACAATTATCCGGAAATAAAACAGCATATTTATCTTAGTGAAAATGAAAGTTCAACAGGTAATTCGATCTCCATGAATTTCAACTAAACAACCGCAGTCCAAATCGATGCATGAAGAATTTAGGGAAAAAAATGAAAAGCTGCCAAGAACTTACGAGCTGTAAAGTTGCTCTGCTGATGTACTCCTCGGGTGGCCACGAGTGCCTTCTACAGTGGAACAAGCTCCCACTCACCATGTCGACTGATTAGTCTCCTTCCACAATCAACGACTGGTAAGGGTTAGCCCCCAAATGAAAAAACGAAACTATGAACCCTGCATCACCATCAGGACGGGTAACCACAAAAAAACAATCGATCAGCCTACTAGCAATCAGGGCGAGAAAAAACTACAAATTTCTAAAACCCTAAAATGAAAACGGTCAGTCACCTCTCTACTCCGGCAGGAAAAAGTGACAGATCTACTGCAGAATCAGAACAAGTCGCAGCAGCAGATGAGAGGTTCCCAAGACAGAGCAAAGGCAGTAGAAACGACCGAGGCTTAGGAGGGATTAGCTTTTAGCTTCACAGCCGACCAAACAACGTGGAGCAGCAGGTAGACCGAGAGGTGGCTACGACTCGAAGATGATCGTGAATTTCATAAGATTAGCGTTAAGTTCCATTTTGCTCTCTGTTTCATAGGAAAATTCTATTTAACAGTACTTGGCATTACTTAATTAATAAAAAACAGTACCTGACAGGCGGTGATAGAAAATAAAATCACGTAAATATAATTACTGTTGATTAAATTGATATACGGTTATGTAAGTAACCTTCAAAGATTTTTAATATTATAACCAAGGAGTTAAATTAAGTGATAAGCAGTTCGGTATCATTTAAAGAAATTTCAAACTCGAGATATTGTATATGCAGACATTTTTCTTGAAAGTCTTATCTGGTATATCAGGCATGCAACGTAGGATGACCAAGAAATTAATTAAATATAATTAACTAAAAATATCACTTGATACTGCTTGAATACTGTGAACAAAAAAAAAATAAAATTAATATTATTATTACCAAAATTGTTTTTTAATAAAATGAGATTTTTAATTTTGTTGTTCTTCTATGTATAAAATTCAGGATCTCTTTTCAAACTTAAAAAAATATTCTTTGATTTATTTTATTTTCGCCTTTCTTTTACAAGAATCACTTTATTGTATGTCGGGGGCGAAAAAAGGGGATCCAATCAACCTGTTCCGACCTAGGATAATAAGCCCATGGGCTTGGTCTTACTTCACCGTAGAGAAACGAAAG
This sequence comes from Sonneratia caseolaris, assembly GCA_900006705.1. Taxonomy (NCBI): domain Eukaryota; kingdom Viridiplantae; phylum Streptophyta; class Magnoliopsida; order Myrtales; family Lythraceae; genus Sonneratia; species Sonneratia caseolaris. Next base: position 53,315 of record CXYZ01002153.1, read on the forward strand.
AAGACTTCCATCTCTAAGTTTAACTCAGGTGTAGGTCGCCTCTTNCACAATAGTACACCAATTGGAAAAAGTGAACCGTCTAAAGTGCTGCCGTTTTCGATTTGAATAAACTTTTTTTCATTTTTATTTCAAACCTTTTTTCCTTGTTTTATTTTTAGGGTGAAATAGTTTGGTCTTAATACTTGTCTTGACCATCAAATTTGTCCTTAATATTCTCGTCGATATAAAATCTGTGAAGTCCAAAAAAAGTCAATCAATTTTGTCCAGTTGTAAATTAGCTATGACAGAAGGATTCACGCCGTCCACAAATGCAGTCGTGAGTAGGTATCAATCTTTAATTATCTTCAATTAAAATTTTTTTAAAAAAATAGATTTTAAAATATAAAGGACAGGATCGACCCACCAGCAGTCGTCAGTTTGCTAATTTGCAGTCTCACTGAAAGTTACCATTGCCAAGCCCGGCAACCTCGTCCCAGGGATTGGCCAGCCTCAAAGAGTATGTGAAGAAGGTTTTAGAGCGATTCAACATGAATAATGTGAAACTTATGAATAACCCCATTAACTACATACTTTTGGTTATCTACACACTTGTCACCATAGTCAAAGAATGAAAAGAGACACGTGAATAAGATTTCTTACTCTAATGCAGTTGGAAGTTTGATATATGCCATGGTGTGCACACATCTAGATATAATTTATATTGTTAATGTTGTTAGTCACTATATGTCTTGCCTTGGAAAGGAATACTGGTGGGCAGCCCAATGAATACTTACCAACATATAATAAGATCAAATATCCAGAGTGACAAGAATTATACCGACTTGTGATAAGAACTTTACCAACTTATAACAAAACCTGAAATGAATATGGTCACTAAAGATTGTGTTCAACAAGAGACTCGATAAAATCATGACCCATTATCCATATAAAGATAAGGACATTTGTCAAGTGAAAATGCCACAACCAACTATAGGAGGATTAATCAATAAGTTGGGAATAAATGCCATGGAGAGACTCCGATAAGTTTTTCAAATGACCTAAGATAACATAATCTCTCCATGTATTTATATGAAATAATGTTCCTATAGATTGAAAAACTATAATAAAAGAAATTTCCTAATGTATTCTTTGAAATAAATAAAATTGGAAATTAATATCTTCTTCTAAGATAAAAATATATATCAACACTAATTAGTCTAAATCTAGTACTTCTTCTTTCTTCTTGTAGGCTTTTAGGAACTTCCTTTCTTAAAAATATTTCCCTCTTATTGCTCAAATGAAATATATTTGATAATCCTCATCACTTCAACTACTTATCTATTGTGTGAATTTCCATTTCCTTACTCTCATTAGCTCCTCTTTCCTATTGAGCATCTCTTGATTTCAATATACAAAAATTTCATCACATCCATATGCTTCATGGAAGTCAATCGAACTATCTTCATCAAATAGATCATCATTGAATTTAATTTGGCCCCTCGAGCTCATCAACATATTCATATTGTTCCCCTCCTTTTGAAAAAGATTTGTCATCAAATCCATATTTATAAGAAATGAAGATAAATCACTAATACTAAAAGGAACAATTAGATCATACTCACCTTGTAGACCAAGTTTGTTTATGATGTTAACGATGGTTGAGAGAACACCCAATGGTCCACCTCCAAAACCAAGCTACTTTAAATATTTTTGTATATGAAACATATTCCTCCTCTTGAGTGACCAGGTACAATCTCCTAGATCTAGAGTTGGCAATTCGGGCCAGCATGAAAAAGCAAGCGGCCTGAAAATGCTTAGGCACAAACTTTTCGTGCATCAGCAACCCGAGTCCAGCACTAATTCTATAAATAATTAATTGTAAAAAATAAAATGAAATAATTTTTATAATATAATTAATCGATTGATCTAAAATTTATATTAATCTGAATAAAATAATCAAATAAACGGTTAAAATATAATTATGTATGTATAATTAGTCATTTTAAAAAAAATTCCTCACAATTTTCTTTTTATTTAAAATTTATTTTTTGTGCTTTTTAGGTCATGACGATTTATTTCCCTGTTGTATTAACATAGCTTGAAAAATCTGACAACCCAAAAACACCAGCCCAGGCATGGGTTTTTTGTGTCGTGACCGAGCCATTCTTTCAGGTTGTGCCATTTTTTGCCAATTCTACCTAGATCAAAAACAAATATCTTGTGACCTCTAATTTGTTGTTTAGCATGTTGGTTTATCTATCATTCTATACTTAAAGTAGCTAACACACTTGAAGGTAAAGATGTTAAATGCAAGATACATAAATCAGTCCCAAATACAATCCCCAATAATTTAAATTTAAATTATATCTATTTATTAAAAGATAATAAATTTTCAAAGTTAAAGTTTTTTTCTTTTTTGTAATATTTGAATCTCACACATTGGTGAAGAAAAAAATAGGTATTGATTAATCTCAAATCATGTTGATAATAAAGGTCTATCTACAACATGTACATCTAAAAAAAAGAAAATAGTATATCACTTGACACGTTTCTCAAATAATTTGAATGGTTAGAGTCAATTCATATTATTTTACTCTATTAAATTTGGGGTACTTCAGTAACCAAACATGATATTAAAATGAAATAAAAAAACACACAAGAAATTCAAAATTTTGTCACCCTGATTATGTTTTGATTATTTATTATACACATAAAATATTGATAAAAAGCAACGACCATTGGTTGGTTATTTGCACTTGTTTGATTTTAAACCAAACCCTATTCTTTCAACATATGCCGTAAAAATCGAGACCAACCCCCTACATCTCATATCAACTGGTATTAAAACTCGATATCCATGATAAGTTATCTATCTGTTATATCACCCAATCTCTATATCTTTAAAAAAAAGTTTCATCTATGAACATATATTTCCTTAAACTCCTTCACACATTCTTTCCATATATTATATAACATATATTCTCTAAGCCAACAAAAAAACGAAGAAGAGAAGGAGAAAGGAAAAAATTGTCATAAAACAAGAGACGAAAAAAAAAGAGAAGAGGAAAATCAAAATCACTTCTGTACAATATATAGATCAAGGCAAGAGAGAGAAGAATAAAAAGAATTAAAAAAACTTTAGCCCTTTTCTAATTTGAATTTGAGTTGAAGTTACAATTACATCTATATCCATTCTCATTTTGCGGCTTGAGAATAAGTGGAAGGAGAATGTATTGTAAGAGAAGACAAAGGAGTAGAGGGAAAGGAAGCAAGTACATGCCTAGGTCTAGTACGAGGGAAGGAGTCACTAAAGTGAGGGTATATGGATTTGGAGATCTTGATGTGATTCAAGTTACGACATCAAGCAATCAACATTATCTTCAAGAGAAGTCAACACAATCCGCTCGAGAAATAAAATTCAAGTGCATGGTTGTTGTATAAGAAGTAAGAATAATGTGGAATATGAAATTTTTTTAAAATAATGTGTTAAAATATTATTGTAATTGATAATCTATCAATTTTCAATTTTGTTATACTTATATATATATATATATATATCTTAGAATTTTTTACAGATATACTTGTATATTTCCTTTATTTTAGTTTCTTAACTTGTGGGAATACTTTAGGAAATACAATAAATTATAAATATTACAAATTGGTCTATTTAAAGGCTTGTAATAGGGTTTGAATGAATACACAATCTTCAAATGAATAAGATGCACGATTTTACTCTCTTCGGTTGTTATTGAACCTATAAACTTATCAAAGTTTTTTGTGTTATTCACCCATGACTTATCAATTGTAGCATCTTCATTATACCTAGGTTTTTTAGGGTTTTCTATTTTGTTATACTTGTATATATCTTAGAATTTTTGACAGTTATACTTGTATATTTTCTTTATTTTAGTTTCCTAACCTATGAGAATATTTTAAGAAATACAAGAAGTTATAAATATTGCAATTGGCCTATTTAAAGGCTTGTAATATGGTTTGAATGAATATACCAGTTTCAAATGAATAAAATGTATGATTTTACTCTCTCTGGCTGTTATTGAACCTATGAACTTATCAAAGTTTTTCGTGTTATTCACCCTTGACTTATCAATTGTAGCATCTTTATTATACCTAGGTTTTTCGCTCTTAATGGGTAATGAGTCGTAGTTCCACTGAGTTTATTATCGAACAAGATTTTTGGTAACTTTATTTGATTCGAGTCTTGACATATGTTGGTATGGTTCTTATCACTTTTAGTATTAGATTTTGTCACGGGTTGGTGAGGATCGCATTAGATCTTGAAGGAGATAATATGATAGAAAAAGAATTTGCAATTCTCATGGTTGAGCCTAGAAGGCTCATTGCATACAACTTTTTCAAATGAAGAGTTGCTGGTTGTTCGCTCTCGACATTTTCCCCATAGGAATTTTCCTTTTAGGAAATTTGACAGTGAATTTGAATCTCCCACAATAAATTCAATTTCAAAATTAAAAATAGATAAAATTGCTTGTCATCTTGCAAATATTTGTTTTGAAACTAAGTTTTAAGCATATTTTTGTAAAATTTCCTTTGCACTTTTGCAATAAATTCTTAATAGAAATTTCTTATTGTATAAATCATCATGAAATTTTGAAATTTATAAAACAATTGATAAATTTTCCTTTTTATAGCAAATAGTGGTGAAATCCAATACCAAAGATGATAAGAACGCCACCAATATATGATAAAACCCAACATCAAAATGTGGTAAAGAATCCCAAAAACTGCAAATAATAAGTTTCGAAGGATAGATTGATGGGCCTAACCTAGGACATTGACTCTAATAATAAATGACATGATTCTCACCAACTCATGATAAGACTCAATGTCAAGAGCGATAAGAACCTTACCAATACGTAATAAGACCCAAATCAAAAAAAGTTACCAAAGATTATGTTTGACAGCAGCCTCTGTGAGAACCTTAATATAATAAAGACGCCACAATCAACTATGAAATGGTTGATCGATAAGTCGAGGGTAAACGCCACAAAAGACTCCAATAAGTTCAAATGTTTATCAATAACCAAAGATAGAGTAAAATCTCATATCTTATTCATATAAAAACTCTCTGTATGTGTGTGTTTTCATTCAAGTATATTACAATCATTTAAATAGGCCAATTTTCAATATTTGCAACTCATTGTGTTTTCTAAAGTGTTCCCATAGGTTGGGAAACTAAAATAAAGAAAACATGCAAGTTTAGCAACTAGAAATTCTAACGTATGTGTTATCTAAACAAAATAGGAAAGTGATATATCCTCAATCGCAATAATATTTTAGCATAATATCTTTCAAAAATCTTTATATTTTGCAATATTCTTACATCAGAAGCAGTAATCGTGAGCTTGAATTTTAATACTTGATGTATTATTGTTAGAGACAGCTGGTGATGAATTTGATGCTTTGATACCATAGCCGAATTCATATCATTCACCTCCTCTTGAAAGGGATTTGCCCTCAAATCCGCAGTATTCTTATTTCCGTTTTCTTTTCTTGAAACAATTGCATAGCACGAAACTTGACAACATGACAATAAAGCAAAACTTAACTTTGACTAACTAAATGAGTGAATGACACAAGGATTTACACTAACTAGTTGACCCGAACAAAAGACTCGAGAATAGATAGATGAAATTTGTCTTAGAATCCAAATATCTAGTACTAACTAATTATAACCTTAGCCACTCGTGATAAAACCCAATACCAAATTTGATAAAAACGTCACCAACATGTGATAAAACCCAACATCAAAGTGCGGAAAAGAACCCCAAGAACTGCAAAGAATAAGTTTCCAAGGATAAATTGATGAGTCTAACCTAGAAAATTGACTATGATACCAAATGATACGATCCCCGCCAACCCGTGACAAGACCCAATGCCAAGAGTGACAACAATCTTACCAACCCGTGATGAGACCTAAATCAAATAAGGTCACCAAAAATCGTGTCTAATGGCAACTCGGTGGAATCGCAACCTATTACCTAGGAAGAGGTAAAAACCTTAGTATAGTAAAGACGTCACGAAAGACTCCAATAAATTCAAAGGTTCATCAAGAATCGAAGATAGAATAAAACCTCATACCTTATTCATTTGAAAACTCTCTATGTGTGTCTTTTTTCATCCAAACTCTATTACAAGGCTTTAAATAGACCAATTTTCAATATTTGCAACTCATTGTGTTTCCTAAAGTCTTTCCATATGTTGAGAAACTAAAATAAAGGAAATATGCAAGTTTAGCAACTAAAAATCCTAGCATATATGCTATCTAAACAAAATAGGAACGTGATATGTGCTCAATCACAATAATATTTTAGTATATTATCTTCCAAAAAGCTTCATATTTTGCAACATTATTATGAGCTTGAATCTTGATACTTGACGTATTATTGTTGGAGACACATGGTAATGAAATTTATGCTTTGATAACATAGCCGAATTCACATCATTCCCCTCCTCTTGAAAGGGATNTATATTATCTTCCAAAAAGCTTCATATTTTGCAACATTATTATGAGCTTGAATCTTGATACTTGACGTATTATTGTTGGAGACACATGGTAATGAAATTTATGCTTTGATAACATAGCCGAATTCACATCATTCCCCTCCTCTTGAAAGGGATTTGCCCTCAAATCTGCAGCACTTTTATTCCTATTTTCTTCTTTTTGCTTGAAACAATCGCAAAGCACAGAACTTGACAACATGACACTAAAGTAATACCTAACTTTGACTAACTAAATGAGTGAATGACACAAGGATTTACATTGACTAGTTGACACAAACGAAAAACTCGAGAATAGATAGATGAAACTTTCCTTAAAATCCAAATATATAATATTAATTGACGAGAACCTTAGCAACTTGTGGTGAAACCCAATACCAAAGATGATAAGTATGTCACCAACATCTGATAAAACCCAACATTAAAACATGGTAAAGAACCCCAAGAACTGTAAAGAACAAGTTTCGAAGGATATATTGATAAGCCTAACCTAGAACATTGGCTCTGATATCAAATAATGTGATTCTTGCCAACCCAGTGATAAGACCTAATGCCAAGAGTAACAAGAACCTTATTAACACGTAATGAGACTCAAATCAAATGTGGTCACCAAAGATCGTGTTCGATGGTAAACTTAGTAGAACAGCAATCCATTACCTATAAAGAGATAAGAATCTTGGTATAGTGAAGACGCCACAATTAATTATGAAACGGTTGATTGATAAATCAGAGGTGAACACTATGGAAGATTATGATAAGTTCAAAGGTTCAATAATACATTGAGTATCAAAATTCAAACTCGTGATTGCTACATATGGATGCAAGAATGTCGCAAATTATGAAATTTTTTTGAAGATAATATGCTGAAATATTATTGTAATTGAGTACATATCACTTTCCTATTTTGTTTAAATAACATATATGTTAAGATTTCTAGTTGCTAAATTTCCTTTATTTTAGTTTCCCAACATATAGGAACACTTTAGGAAACACAATGAGTTAATATTGAAAATTGGTCTATTTAAAGCCTTGTAATAGAGTTTAGATGAAAAAAGACACACAAAAAGAGTTTTCAAATGAAAAAAAAAATGTGAAATTTTACTCTATAATCAGTTCTTGATGAACTTTTGAACTTATCGAAATCTTCCGCTGCATTCATCCCCAACTTATCAATAAATTGTTCCATAGTTGATTGTGACGTCTTTACTATACCAAGGTTCTTACCTCTTTATAAGCAATGAATCATGATTCTATCGAATCTGTTGTCAAACACGATCTTTGGTTATCACATATGATTTAGGTCTCCTCACAATTGGTAAGGTTGTTGTCACTCTTGACATTAGGTCTTATCACGAATTAGTAAGGATCACATCATTTAAATATGCTAATTTTTAATATGTGCAACTCATTGTATTTCATAAAGTGTTTCCATAGGCTTGAAAACAAAAATAAAGGAAATATACAAGTTTAGCAACTAGAAATCCTAGTATATATGCTATCTAAACAAAATTAGAAAGTGATATGTGCTCAATTACAATAATATTTCAGCACATTATCTTCAAAAAAGTTTCATATTTTACAACATTCTTGCATCCATATGTAATATTCATGAGCTTAAATTTTAATACTTAATATATTATTATTAGAGACACTTAGTGATAAAGTTGATGTTTTAATGCCATACTTGGATTCACATCATTTAGCATATCAATATTTTGAGGCTATACTTAATGTGCAAAGCACAAATTGTATGCCAATCGGAGTCAAATGAAGCTTGTATTTTTGAAGCCTTCAATATTTTGGACAAGTATAAAATGTAAATATTCTTAAATTTCACATTTTTTTAAAGCTTTAAATTTTGCATTTATTTTTATTGTGAGCTTTTTTTAATATTTAGCACATTTGAAAATAATTAAAAAAATAATGCCAAGAATCGTTAAATGCATGCTGAGATTGCTTTCATGGTTTTAGTCTCAAATTCAAATGTTCTTAACGTGATAGCTAATATAATATGCATTTTGTCTCGTCCCAGTAGTGCTTTGATTAAGGTGGTGGAAAGGGTGGAAGTGGCCTTCTTCTCATCTCATATATGTAATTCTCATGTGTTGGCCTACACAATGATAGATCTAAGGGATGCAGAGCACTATTGTATTGTCTCCCATCGATTCGTGAAAATTTGCAAAATATCATATAAATTTTATCTATTTTGCAAAATATACTTTTTTTTCTTATATATCAATCCCTTAGACAAAATTATATAGATGTGTTGGTGGCTTCACTCCCATCCCATAGTATAGCTCGCCTCCTATTGACACATGTAAGTGAGCCCTGAAGATATAAAAAGCCCAGGCCCAGGCCCAGGCTCAGGTTCAGGCCCATGTGGGGGGAGCTTTGCACGATCGCAATGACTCGGCTGATCCTCTCTACAACGTCTTGTGAAAGCATGCCGAGCTCTATAAATTCCCGCCCTCAGATCATCATAACCACTCTCACTAACTTTATGGCCGGAGGGGGAAATTAGGAATCCATCCGTTCTCCCACTGATTTTGCCGAACAAAAGATGTTTCTTGGACATATGGCCACACTCTTCCTTCTTGAAGGTATATCGATCGCCAGGACTCATGAAGTAATTTGTCATATCTGTGTCTTCCTACCTTTACAAACTTGTTGTGTTGTCAAACACAAATGTCCGATGCATACCATGGCTCAAGGCACAAATAGGTGGCATTTTTCACAAAACCTAAAGTAAAATGTCGAATAAAATATGGTGCAGGCTCGAATTATGCTGAAGGCATTTGATGGATGAGTCCCACTGGTGACTGATTGTCCCTTCTCTTGTCCGAGAATAAAAGAAAACATCCAACTCGTGAATAGCTGTTGGGAGATAGATAGAGTAATCTAAGAGCATTTGGTAAGTGTGGAATATGATACAGCACAAGGGCGGACGTTAAAGATCGAATTTTCAACTTCTGTAGATCCACCGACAACTTTTACCATATGGTCACAATGCCTAACACTCTCTCATGTACATGTTTTTTATATACATGTAGAGCATGCGCCAAAAATTGCATCACCATCGTAGCAGAAAGGAGAAGAGAAGAGCCAAAATAGCAAGTAGGTGACATTCTGTTGGAGTTGGTCGTGTCCTGCTGCTGATTAAGATGTAATTGATTCACAATTAGAGCTGCAAGATGGTTTAGGATCTAAAAAACATTATCCTGAAATTCATCTGCCAAAGGGGGAACGAACATGGCCCTGCCGAGCAGCCATCCCCTCAATATATGTTACACATAAAAAGTGATCGTTATAATAATTGAGTCTTACTTAAATTGATAAATAGACAAAGAGATAAGCATACATTAATCATCTCGAGAACACTACAGCTCATAAGAAACACATTGACCTCATTTGAAAGAGAGAGCACTTTGTCTGACTTGATTATTAATCAGTTAAATAAAATGGTCCACTTAATTTTTTTAATTATTTTTTGTTTCTCTCTGAATTTTGTGTCATATCTACTCCTAAAGTTTTCTCCTAATCTTATCATCCACCACTTTCACATGGTAATATGACCTACAACTCACCATTTGCCTTGACCAATGCTCAACCACTTATGCCAACCAAACATCTTCCTCTCGAGCTTAGCTAAGAGGGATGATGTTAAGCAATGGAATATCATATTGAAGAAATAATTAAAAAAAAATCATGATATAAGAGAATGAGTACCACTATTTTATTAGTTTAAATTTTTGTGTTATATATATATATATATATGTATATCACTCATATAAATTTGGTGAAAATTCTACATTGTACCAAAGCGAATTATCATATGGGTTCATGCCTTATCTAGGCTTGAGATCGGAATGCCAACTCATGGTCATGTTGTCACTGAGACCGAAAGAAGGCTCATGGTAGTTATCGAGACCATTAATTCAACTGATTATTAGGTTAGTTGACCCATTCATTCGAGTACGGAAGAGTATAATGACTTATAAACAGTATAAACAGATATTGAGAGTGGGTATTCAAAAAATATATATATATATATATCACGTATAAGTCATTTTAGGAATATATATTACTATTTTATTAATTTAAACTTTTAATTTTAAATGTGCAAGCATTGCTCACACATGCTTGGTTGAAATTCTATCTATGACTCATCACGTGGTGGAGCTTCTGCTTTAACCTTAAGAGTTACCACCCGTGGCAAGTCCACACCTGTATCTGGCAAGTTACAGCCTGTACTGTTTTGATTTCACACTGAGGAGCTGTGTTGATGGATGCATTTCCATTCACATTGCAGGGAAAATCGGAGTATATCCAAGATAACTGTGTTAGTGTTTTTGGATGAAAATTGGGGACATTGTGAATTTTACCTAACCCCACAAAATGATTACACTCTTCAGGGCATCGAACTCTCACACTTTAGGTGGGATCCATCCCATTCCAACGCTACTTGCGCCGTTTGAAATTTCAATTTTACCTTTTTGTTTGTGGACCTCATTAATTCTACTTATCAAATGAATGATATTATTTTAAATTTATAATTTTTAATATATCGCATTAAATATTATAATATTACTTTTTTTATCCACTCTTATAACAAATTAAAATGCTTATAAATTGGGATAATTTGATATTACAACCTAATTTTTCCTATAATTCACCAATTTTTCATGTGATCATATTTTCCCAATAATCTAAAAATGCCCGAATCAAACGCCACATAAAGTTTCACGAACTTCATTATTATTATTATTATTATTATTTCCCTTTTAACATCATTAGCATTATTTCTTTTTTAACTTATCATTAGCATTATTCAAAGAGAAGGATTCGTGGTCACCGTTGGTCCACCATAGACACTGTGACACGTGGAGGCCCACCAGCCATTCTTTTTTACTTGCTCCCTTCTTCCGCCCATCGGTGTCTCAGCTCTGACGACGGTTGCGGCTTCGCTCACAATCTTCCTATTCGAAGCAATTTGTACTTCCCCAACATTTGTTATAACGCACTTTCGAATACCCCTTTAAGTAATTACACTGTTGTTATTGTTGTTTTGGCTCAGCATTCAGATAATATATGATTCATTTCGTATGAATTTCAACTAATCCATCTGTCCAAGCAAAGAGACAGGCAGGACATCTGTATTCGACCTTTTCTTTATCAATAAAAAAGGCAGCAATAGTAGAGGCTTAGTCTCGTCATTCAATAAATAATATTTGAATTTTAGTATTCAATTGTGAATATATTAGACGAGTAAACAACTATTACTCAACATTGACTTCATCAGCTTAACACCACCTAGGGTCTGGTCTAGTAGAGTCGAAGAAATCGGTGTCTTCTAAGGTCCAATTCAAAGAGTACACAATTGGCGTATATATTTTTAAGTAGAATATGTGATCTTGTACTCAATAAATTACATGGAAGCTAGTTTGAATCACTTAACTATCGTCCATGGTGGCATCCATATTTGACCTATTAATTGAATCTATAAAATAAATTCCGAAAGCCTCACGACCAGAGAAACCAAAAATATTACACCAACAAAGCTGGGAAGATTATATAATGGGTGAACATAAAATAAGTTATTTCTTTTCCATAAGTAATATGAATTCAACTTGAATTTTGTTGTGTAACTTTTGACAATAATATATACAAAGATAGCCCCAGCTTACCTAGCTAATAGCTAATCAGACTGTTTATTTTCACCTTTGAAGCATCAAAACAAGTCCGAATGACATCCGAGAAGCTGACTGGCCATAGCAGCATGGTAAGGAATGGCATGTTGGAGAATTTGCTCGTTCCTCTCCTTGTAGATGTTATATATGTAAGTAGCAGCAAGGGCGAATCCATAAAACTGTCTAAAAGGGGCGAAACTCAATATACGAGTATAAGCACAAATTTAGGAAGCTGAAATAACAGAATTTACCGAGATATAAATAGAATTAAGTAAAATTCTTATAATATTTCACATGCTTTCTTAAGTTTAAGGAGGCACTAGCTATGGGTAGTATCCACACGAAGTTTTCCCCAGCTCTCTTTGGTCTAAAGTGAAGAAATTGATGTTAGATCCTCTTTCATATGGTCTTTGTGAAAAGGGCATGAAGAAAAATGAGACATTGCTGAGTTTCGGATATGGAACTGCAGAAAACACAATTTATATCTGTGACCATTATTGAAGCCACCCCTTGTAGAAAGCCTTTCCCATATTGCAGGCCAGCAGTGAAGGAAAAAGTCGAGGTGTGTGACAGTGGACCATATCAACCTATACAATTGAACTTTCCGAATTCCTCAGTCGCAGGGTGAATGATCCAGGCTCTAGAACAGGAAAAGGTTAGTTTCAAGTTCCAGCGATCTTCTTTAGCCGTAGATTAGGGCTTCTATATCAGCAGGTACACTATCACTCGCAGCAGACGGTGGAAGATGCGTCATTCTCTACTAAATATGTGGGATGCAGATGAGCCCATTGGTACGTGCTTCGGTGAGAGGTCCGTCAGGATGCCGTGATCAAACTAGAAGGAGATAGTTATTCCTGATCCGATTCTGCAATTCAAGTAAGATCTAGGGGGGTTTCCAATCTGCATGGCATCCTCTAAAACCATGAGCAATTTTCTTAAAATTTTTTTATATCTTAATCTGAAAAAAAGAGATTATTTATTCACTAATTCGAATCATATATGAAAAAACCCTATTTTGTCGAATATCGGGCTGATGGATAGCTCATTTTCCGGTTAGTAATATAGGTCTGCGTTCTACCATTAGGGTATAATCACTGACTCTCTCCTTTAAAATCCATATTAAAGATGGTGTGTAATATTTTGGTTTTTGGCCTTTTGCTTAATGGAAAATGTTAGTTGGCCCTACTAGCCATCATTAAACTAACCATACATTTGTAGTGAAATTGTAACAACGATGACAGTGATGCCCCGTGTGTTAAATAATCTGAAAGTGCAATTCCAAACTGGTGGACGTCATGATTGTTCTTTGGCAGGGAGGATACAGGACAAGTACGACTTAGTTTTCATCCCCGCAAACTATGTGAAGGATAAGATTTTAAATTCCTTTGGCTCAAATTGTTTGCTGCCTGCGTACGAATATGACAAGCTTATGGATATTGTACATTTATAAGCATGTCATTTTTTTTAATGCATGACGAAAACAGATTCCGAATTGCACTGCCCGTCGCCAAGAACTCGGACTTAGGGGTATAATTAACGAGAAACTCTTACCCGAAAATTTTGAGCTCATGTCCCTTCCGTAGCATATCAACGAGGCCTTATGTTCAAAATAATAACTTCGTGAAAATCTTTACCTAAACCGAGTACAATAAAATTGCTAGTGAGCCCACTAAAAGCCGACAATCCCTCTATTATGAGAAATATCACGTGCTTAAAGAATGATTTTCAAACCAAAAAGGTATATCATCAGTTATCCATTTCTTGAAAAATTTTCAAGGCGGAATAAAAGGGACAACAGGCATTTTCCGGTTCATATTTCTTCATTAATCTCCACGAAAACATCCTTGTATGAACTTCTCTGGCATTCCAAAAGAGGAACAATTTAAAGGAAAAAGAATTTTTCCGCTTCTACGATGTAAGAATAGGGTTCATAGTTCATGCTGCGAGAAAACAATTTTTCCGAAAAGAAAACGTATTTTTCATTTTCAATCATATGTTTTATTGAAATTCTTTAATTTTCCAATCAGCCCTGGATCGTCATCTCTGAAAAATCTCATTGAAATTCGCATCCTAGCTAGACTATAGTTGATTCTTTAGGATTTGTAGGATACTTTTCAATTGCCAAAGGATTAATTTAATTAGCTATTTATTTATCACATATTGTTTTATTCTGCTTATATTTTTAGCCCATATTCGAATTTTTGTTTTACCGATTCCACTCCTTTATATAAGAAAAATACAAATTAAATTGTATCATATGGAAAAATGAGTATTAATCTTTTAAATAATCATGATAATTGTAATTTGTTGAAATTGTCCTAACTTATTCTTTTAATCAACGTCATTATAAAATAAGATAATTTAATATATCCAAGGGGGAGACCATTTCATAGGATTCTCCATTGGAATCAAAATCCCCTTTGATAGGTAGCTTGTCTACATTGAACTTGTCCATATTGCCAAGTATATTTCCTGGTATAAAGGAGAGATTCTTGGATAGGAAAAGATGAAAAGGTAAGGAATCATTTGAGGTGAAAGGATTCCAAGTCTTGATGAGATTACTTTCATGTTTGTTTTACATTTTTGTTTCTTATGCATACATTTTCCATCCATTTTTATCTAGAATTTTTACATGTCAAATCATGCTGGGATCTCATATATCTGTGTGCGTCTGCCTTAAATTTTTGCTTGGAAGGGAGAAAGACGAAATAGGATTTCCGTGGAGATAAAAAGAGAGAGATTATAGCAACCAAGAAAAGTGCAAAGATGATTGATTTGCCATAATTTGACACTTTTTTTTATCTTGAATTAGGGTTTTTAAGTTAAAAAAATGTGAATACAAACATTTATGGCTTGTATAACTTTATTGTTGGATGGGTTTAGCTAAGCACAATATAAATATATATATATATAATATACTGGATAAATTTTACACTAAACAAGTCTAAAAAAGAAAAAAAAATAAGGAAGAAATAGGAGATAATTTGATATAATAATATTATTATTTTGAATTAACAGATTTTATATTTAATTCTCATTGAGATATTTTGTTTTGTTCCCTCTACTATTTCTATAATGTATAGTAAAAAAAAACCGAAATTTGCATTTAGCTTTAGAGGAAAAAAACATTGTAGAAGATTTTAACGTGAAAGAGGTTACTAAGTGACACTCACTAGCAGTGGGGAACTACAATCCACATTTTAGTTCATGTACACAAATATAACATCTGTATTTCTTGAAAGTCCTACTTTGTTAAGTGTTGAGTAGTTTTTATGAGTAAGATAGCTACATTATAGGCATGCATGAATTCTTTCATACCATTTTATTAATTCACATTTAAGATCTATAACCATTGTATGAATCGACAGGATACCCATATTATTTTAGTTAAAAAGGGGTCTACATAATTAAAATTTTGATGCCCGATAAAGAAAAAATACAAAAAATAAAGAAAAAAAAAGGCAGAGAGAGAGAGAGAGAGAGAGAGAGAGAGAGAGAGGCCGGCTAGACACAGGGGATAATCATCCTCAATTAACTTGAATCATATTAATAGGTTAGTAGAGCAGTTGCGGGGGAGGTTAGGTTTAGCAGCTCATGCCCCTAAAAACTGTTGATAAAGGACAAAGCTCTCACGTCTCTTCCACGCATCGGATCACACTCAGCTTCGTCTATATTTAATTTAGAAACCCTAAAATTTAATAATAATCCATTACAGGAGAAAGGAGAGGGAGTGGATTAGATATGTTGAATGTGCTACGCACTCTCGTTTGTTCCGGCAAACCCTAATTCTTCCCGATATTATATAATGTTCGAAATTAAAGTTAACCATGTTATCAGTAAACATGGCGGATCCCTAAGTCATCAGAAAGGCTGTCTGAATGTAATTATAGTTTCGTTGTCTTCCTTTTGACGTGGCACCACCATCTCATATATAGAGAATCAAAACATTCTTGATTAATTTTACAATTTTTCACATCCGAACCTAGCAAGATTTGAGCTCACAAGATAACCTATTATTGTATCATGTAAATTTTGTTAGTTTATTTATAAGTAATAAAAAAAATTTAAGCTGGTTAACAATGTTACTATACTCTCTCTTACTCTATAATTTTTTTTATTATAATGCTGATATGTGATTTAATTATTAATAAAGTTGAATTGACCCAAAAGATAAGGTTCTTTCGAATATGGATTATTTTATTTTATTTTTAAAACTTGAGTATAAAATATTATTCAAGATAAATAAGCATCAAAGCATATCAATGAAATTATGTTGGTTCAATTGATTTTTTTCATTTGCAATTTTATTGTTTTTGACTCAAGACCAACATGTTGTGGACATCACTCTTATCAGTAAAATTTGCCAGAGAGTTTCCTATTGCCATTGGCTCGGCTCTATTATGAAAATTGGTGTAATTGGTTCTTTTAGTTTTATCCTGACAGCTTGTTCTACAGATAGCATTATGAGGCCTACAATCCAGGAAAAGAATAGAACTTTGGAGCGTCAGAGCTATGTAAATGTACAAAAGAGAGAAAAAGCAAAAGTGCACTTGTTTTGAAACATGGTGTCGTGTTAATCATCTTTTTGCCCGATGAGTGCAGTCAAACAAAAGGTAGCTTCAACATGGTTGGATATAGAAATTGAGCTTAGAAATTCAAGATAAGAGTAAAACAACCAGTTGATAGTACAATTTAATAAAAAATTATCAAAATAATTTAATTTATATAATATTTTATAGTTATTTTCAAGTTTGATGGAAGCAGTTATATCCATACATCGCACAGTGAAGAAGCTCTTGTTGCTGTAAATAGAAAGCTGAGCTAGGGGATGCTTCTGTATTTGTTAATCAAGTTTGCCGTGTGACCCTTGGGGTAGTTAGGGAATAACAAAATGGGTTAGGCCTCTTACTGTACTATAAACAATGGAATTGTGTGATTCATTGAGATAATAATACATCAGAGTTTACCAGGTCTCTCTCTCTCTCTCTCTCTCTCTCTCTCTCTCTAATATTTTTCTTTCTGCTCGATCATTCTCTCACCATCTTTATCATGCTCTATTTTGGGCATCACAAACAAAGCTCGTGCTCTCATTAATTCAAGACTTTTAATGTGCTATTAGAGCAATTTCGGTCGCTAGGTTGAAGTCTTCTTTCATCAACTATTGTATGAGGAGCACAAGTTCCAAATCCACTAGGCAATCATAACAATTGATTCCAAGTTTTAAACACTCACTCTTCACCTTTTGCTTTTGGCACTGTGACAGATGCAAGCATTGCAGATAACATTCGTAGTCCAATTTTCCTCTATAGTAAAGATAATCCAAGATTAGTTCCAGTGTCTCATATACTAACAGATCTAGATTATTGCTCCTGGTGCCGTGCTATGAGAGTTGCTCTCCATGCGAAAGACAAAGTTGGATTCATAGATGGAATATTGTTGCAACCACCAGAGATTTATCCTAACTTCACCATATGTTTCAAGGTCCACAAAATGGTTGTTTCCTAGATTGTTAATTTAGTATTGAAAGAAATCATAGAAATTTTGTTGTCTCTAGAAATAGCTCACTCAATTTGGATGGATCTAAGGCATTTATTTCATCAGACCAATGGACTGAACATATATAAGTTGAAACAAATACTTCATGCGCTTGCACAAGCCTCATTATAAGTTAATGCTTATTTCACGAAATTGAAAACACCTCAGGATGAATTATGGACATAACAACAAGGAGTGATTATCAACAAGAAGAATTTGTAATGTAGTTCCTCATGAGCCTAAACGAGTCTCATGCAACTATTCGCACACAAATTCTAATGATGGATCCATTGCCACCTCTATCCAAAGTCTTTAGCTTAGTGATCCAAGTGGAGAGACAAAGATCTATCAGTGGTGGAGTATCCACACCTACTACACCATGACTTTCTTTGTTAATACTTCTCAAACTCTAGCAACACAACATTCGATGTTTGTTTCTCTAGCAGTCACATCTCTCACAATCCCAAGCAAAGGCAGAAGAGAGAAGCCTATCTGTTCACATTGTGGAATCACAGGTCACAAGGTCCATAAATGTTATGAGCTCCACGTTTATCCACCTGGATATCAACCTTGATCTTGGACCTCTTAGCCTAATTACAACTTGACAGGCAATTCGAAGGTCCTTTCAGGAAGAGATGTTTCCATTTCCCCACTTAATGAATTCACATTTGAGCAAATGCAGCAGATGATTGCTTTGCTTAGCCTGCAACTCTAGACAAATGCAAGTGATCCTACGATAATAGAAATGCATAGTCTCAGGTATCCTTCATCTCTTGGGTTTATGATGTGATTGTTAAATCTGTCTTCGACCCTTTTATTATTATAATTGGTTTTTAATTATATTATTTTGCTCGAGTTGATGAGCAGCTTGCGAATGTCCCTAGCTATATCTCGAAAGGCCAATTTCATTTATGTCCCAACTCCTCTTAATTCAATTTTATTTACGATATTTCATATTATCATTTCAATACGTAATTCATTCTCTCCAAGTTCATGAATATCTCATGATGATAAAGTTTATATAGTGGACTCAATATATAGCATGATGGATCTGAAATGTGGAATATAAAAAAAGACACATAATAGGTATTATCTGCCACTGACATAGCCTGTATGGTCTTATAGATACATCTCGAGGGAGAGGAATGCTATTGGTCCTTCATTACAAGAGCCTCTAGGCCCCCGTCCCTTTCCAATGCGGGGTTGAAACGCCCATTGCCTCACAAGGCCATTGATCCAAGTAAGCTGATGCGTAAGTATACCGGTGGGTAATATCAATAGAAGTAATGAGAAATCAAATTTACAATCTCGTAAATTATAGAGGAGAGATTAGCATCTCTTGTTCATTTAAATTGATGCTCAAATTTGCATTCCATAGGAATACATATATGTATGTATGTATGTATGTATGTATGTATGTATGCTCGTGATTCCTCAAATTAATTAGCTTAGAGCATAAATAATTAATTTACATTGCTTCTAAGCAGGTAATGCTAACAGATGATAATATTGATTAAGGAACTCTAATATTTTATTGGTGCTTTTTCGGTTACAATTATTATTATACTCTTCGTTGACATATATCTTCGAAAAGAAAGACAACCATTGACAATTGTTGTTCTTATATTATTATACTAAAGATAATGACACCTCTCATATTAGGAGAAAAAAATTATTAATCGACACCTCCTTTGCTTTAAAAAACTTATATAGATACTTATCGTTCTAGCATTGGTCCCTTTGGCATTTTATCAAATTTAAACTTCTTTTCACTCAATCACATAACAGGTGTATGAGTCTAAAAGAGAATGAGGACATATGTGAATTAAACGGTACAAAAAATTCTATAACGATAATCTAACTTAAAATTTCTTGGTTGTTAAATAAAGTACGGTGCAACTAAATTAAACTTCTTTCTCTATCAAATTTAGACTTGTATATTTATAGCTCACTTTTTTCCGGTATATAGCATCTAATATTCGGAAACTTTGTAGCCTTTGACTAATTCAATTTTGAGAAGAAAAAAATCGTTCAATGAGGTGGGGAGTCTCAATATATGGTTGTTTTGACGCTCGTACGATCTCAGCTTGAGAGCAGTAACATGTACATAATTCCATATTAAAAAAATGAAAATTTTTACACTTTTGCCTCTATTTTTTTTTTTAAAAAACACTTTTTTTCTAAATTATTCCGCTGCAAATGCATTTAGAAAATTAGGGAAAATTGAGGAGTTTTCTTAATAAAATAGTATTGCTTTAACATGAAATAAAGGTGTATGAATTTGATCAACATAATGCTATTCATACTCAATTATTCACCTCTTTTTTTTCTAAGTCCACATGAAAAAGGTAAAAAAAAAAAGAGTGTCAGAATAAACGTAACACTTTATTCTTTACCCTCGTCCACGATTCCAACCCTTGTTCTACTTAGATGGGAGCAAGTATTGGAGTTACTTAAAAAAACAAACAAAATTAAGTAAATTTTAATATTTTTTTATAAACCAACTTATATTAATAAATTGTTGAGCGTTAATTGATCTCGTGATAGGTTGGCCTATCTAAGGATAGAATTTTTCCAATATAAATTATTTTCATTTATAATACTCGAATCCAAAATTTTATTCGAAATAAAAATGTTTTGAATCATTTTAATCAATTTATATTAATTAAGCCTTTATAGGTTTTCATCTTTAAGGAAGTGACTCCCAAAAGTCGGTCGAAATGGTGCACATGCGTATGATGCACGATCCCCAAACGTGAGCTGTAAGGTTTTCACTTTTCATTGGTTTGGAACAAAGACACGGAGGCATGGCGAGCACGAATGCATTTCATCCCCCGCGGATCGGGGGATCTGACAAATCGTAACATGTCCACTTTAATTGCATTATAAATGGTCGAAGAATTATCAAAGGCTGTTCGTCGAGCTGACATTTCACTAAGAAATATTGTGTTTAATTTTTATGAATGATACTTCTCATATTATTTAATTTCTTTATGAACATAAGAAGAGATAGTATAACAAAAGAATAAAGAGTTACGGAAAATCTTAGAATAAGAATCAAAATTATAATATTTTGATTGTTAAATTGATGACGATATCATTACACCACGTCTTATTTCTCTCATATGATGAAAATTATGTGGTACTACGGGTATTAGGGTTGTGCAAAGAGAGCCAAAGAACCAAACTAAACTAAACTTAAAAAAATCGGTTCAAAATGAACCGCTTATCATGTAGTATATTTTTTTAAGGTAAAGTAGTGATGTTAGTTACTAAATTTAAACAGTTCGCTTAATTGATTCAAATTGCTTAACCCTATTTTAAAAAAAGATTTAAGATATGATGCAATCCTTGTCGACTTATGATAAGATCTAATATCAAGAGTGACAAGAACTTTACTAACTCATGACGAGACCCGAATCGAATGTGGTAACCAAAGATTGTGTTCAACGACAGACTTAATGGAATCGTGAACTATTACCTATAAAAATGTAATAACTTTGGTACAATGAAGATACCACAATCAACTATAGAATGGTTGATTGATAAATTAGGGGTGAATGCTATGAAAAACTCCTATAAGTTTAAATGTTCAATAAGAACCAAAGAAAGAGTAAAACCTCACATTTTCTTTATCTGAAAACTCCCTACGTATTCATCCAAGTTCCATTGTAAACCTTTAAATAAGTCAATTTGTAATATTTGCAACTTATTGCATTTTCGAAAGTATTTCAATAGGTTAGGAAACTAAAATAAAGGAAATATATAAATTTAACTATTAAAAACCCTAAAATATATGTTATATAAATGAAATATGAAATTGATATATTCTCAAATACAATAATATTTTAGCAAATTATTCCAAAAATATTCATATTTTACTATATTCTTGCTTCCATATATAATAACTAGTGCTTGAATCTTAATACTCGATATATTGTTGTTGAAGACAATTAGTAATGAAATTGGTCATTTGATGTCATAATTGGGTTCACATCAAGATATTATAAATATATTAAAAATAAAATATAAATATATTAGAAATGTTTTTAAAAGTAAAAAAAAAACAGTTCAATATAAGTTCTTTTATCGTTATATTGCATATTTTTTACCACTTCATATTAAACTTGGTTCAAATAGGTCTATTAATTTTAATCTTACATGTTTAATTTATTTTTTAATTAAAAATTTTATGATTTTAATTTTTTTCTTTTTGTTGTTTTTATATTTTCTTATTTTCGATAGTATTTTTATTTGGTTGTGGTTCGGTTTATATTCAATGTGTTAATTTTTTATTTTTTCAAAACGATTCGAATCCATTAACCTAACTATAGAATTGGTTTAAAATAATTTGATTCAATAGTTATGTAATGTTTATGGTTAGGAGGTAAGTATCTTAACTAAACCGAATCATAGGAAATCCTAGTAGGCATGTAGAAAATATAATAAGAAATATGACCTATTTTGTCATTTGTTCTTTTCTCTCTCGTATTTTAATTGCATTAAAATATCACATCATTATTACCACACAGCATCACTATTCTTACATACTCTTTTTCTCTTTTTTTTTTTCTTTATTCCTTCTTCTAAGTGAAAAAAAGATGGTCAACTAATCGCGTTTCCCGAAAAGACTCAGCTGAGTTGGGCTCTTCGGCATAAATATAAATACCAATTCCACTCCCTCATCTGCATCTAAAACCTCCCTGTAACCGGCTCCTTTGCGTTCTCACGAAGGGCCAGTTTCCTAAAATGGAAAGGTTTCTGCGGAAGGACTTGCTCCCTTCTCCTTCTTTCAATGTGGATCCCATCCTGTGGGTTGCTCTTGGAATGACCCCCAAGTTGCCCGATTCTTGTCCTTCATCTTCAACATCTTCTCCTGACAGAGTCGCCCGTCCCGATTTGAATTGCAGATTGCTAGATGGTGAAATAACCCAGTTCCCGATATCTAAAAATCCTACGCCGACCATGCTGTCCCTCTCCTCGCAGCTTCCAAGCCTGACCCTTTTCCGTCATGAGCCAGCAGAATCAGATCCATCAAATCCAGTTCAAAATCTTTGTTTCAACACTGAAGACTCGTATCTTCCTTGGACCCCGATAACCTCGTCATCCTCTTTGCCATCTCTAGTGCAATTTCAGACGGAGCAGCTCCAAAAAGCCCGGAACATGAAGAACTCTCTATCCAATTGGCTTAGCACTGCGAGAACTCAACCGATGAAGTGCACCGGCCGGAAATTCCCCAACAAAATGACACAGCCGGGGAAACTGTTCCGGGGTGTTAGGCAGAGGCACTGGGGAAAATGGGTTGCGGAGATCCGACTGCCCCGGAACCGGACCCGTGTTTGGCTAGGGACGTTCGACACTGCAGAAGAGGCTGCCAGAGCCTATGATACTGCGGCTTATATACTAAGAGGGGACTATGCGAACTTGAACTTTCCTGATCTGAAGCATGAGCTGACGGCCAATTCGACCACAGCTGCTCTCCTCGAGGCGAAGCTACAAACAATCTTACAAGGGAGCAGCTCGAGTTCAAGGTCGAATTTGGATTCGTCCACGAATTCAAGCTCCTTACACATGAAAGCACCTATTTTAGATCATTCACCGAAGAGCCCTACTGTTCCCAGCACCGAAAGCAGCCCAATTGCGAATGACTTTAAACCAGCACTAGAGAACAAAGTCGGGCCTTCTTATCATCATCAGACGCCAGGTGGAGATTCAGAGGGAGTTCACTTGAGCAGGATGCCATCTTTGGACATGGAGCTGATCTGGGATGACATTTTATTCTCGGATTCGTAACTTATCTTTGTTGAAATCTTCCTTGTACCCAATAAAACATATCACTGGATTCGAAAAAGGTATGATTTTTTTTTTGGGGCTAAAAATCTTGTCCTCGATCTGCTCCAGCCACTGCACGTTGTATTTCCAAATACGGTGGGTATGAAGTAAAATTCGACACTTGTAAATCGGGTCTACGCAAGATCTCATGCCTGAATTTTTATTGTCAAGCTAGAAAGATAACTTTCTACCTTATGTTTTCAGTTGATGGCAAGATCTTAAGATCTACATGTGTTCTGTCCCATTTCTTCTATGTTGTAGTTTTTCTTCCCCCCGTGACGAGCCAAGTAGATTTTAAGATCACTTTACCTGTGTAACCGCACGAGGAAAAACCCGATGAGCTGGCACAAACTACCTGTTACTTTCGTGCCTGCGGGACCGGAGGAGAAAATTTTTCCGACACGAAAGCTCATTAGATCCAGAGGGCAGCCGTGGCCTCACTTTGGGATGCTGGGGCTCCGCCAGGAGCCGAGACTCCAAGGTTCTTTCTTCCTGCTACCGACTGTATTTCCTCTTTACAATCATGACTTAAGAATTTCATTAGAAAATATGATTGTTCTATTAATTTTAGAAATTAAAAAAACATTTAGAATTCTGATATCAAGGACGAGTACATAAAACAACAAACAGGTGCTAATTCATAATAAAAATGAGAGTGTTTTTTTTAAATATAAAAATGCCTAGGTGGTAAATAAAACTTTCAAATTTTTTTCTTTTTTAATTTCTAGATTAACAGGGTAGGAAATCAGAAATTCCTGAGCGTCGCGGAGCAAGTGGTAATGGCCTATGACAGAGATGTGGGTGATCCGATGAATTTTCTGTGCGACAATACAGATGCGGTATTGTCTGAATTCATACATTATACATACATATATACATATATATATGTATAATATTTCAATATCTTTTTCACCTTATAATATCACGAATTAGTCAATGAACCAGTATAAAAATATTTTTTTCTTGTTTAACATTTATGAGATTATTCACACATGTAATTATACAGAAATGTATATAATAAATTCATGACCATATGATATATTCATTGGTGCAGAGATAATACATTTCGCATCATTACAAAAAAGAAAATCCCTTTCTTGGGCAAATACCGAATCACGGGGTGACATTTAGTAGAGGACAGACTCGAGATGCCCAATATGGACCATAAATTTTACTGGCGTCGACTAAAAAAAATGGCAAAAGAAAAGGAAAAAGAAAAATCTTCCAAAGATGAAAGGAAAATGGAGACGTCCTTGTTTGTTTGTGAGGATTACCGCTCTTTTTATACTAAAAAATCATTTATGAAATATTATATAAATTTTATTATAATTTGTCTAACATTTGTTAAATTATTTCAATTTGGCTATCTTAAGTTGAATTAACATACCTTTATATTAAGTTTTGTCCCCTCAATAGAAGTTCTAGATCCGCCCCTAGGGCATGCTGAATGCAATTTATCATAAAAAGGCACAAATTAAACATACTTATTTCACTAACATAAATAAATAAAAAAATGATGAATATGCTTTATCCAATCGAAGGAGAAGAGAACAAATTAAGAGGCACGCTTATCTCATCAAGAAGAATATCGAGAAGGCATGCTTTTTGAGCAAATGCCAACACTCTTTTATTGACACCAAGGTTCTGAGCCCAAGTTATTAATTAGCTGAGATATGCGCCAATTGCATATAAAAATGTCAAATGAATCAGTCTAGTTTAGAATTGATCTAGATAGTCTCTAAATTGGCATATAATCATTCTTGTTAGGGTGAAAGATGATTATGAATCGAGTCCAAAAAAAAAGTCCGTTGAACCATAACTAACTTAACACATTTTCTCATTTAACTAGTTCATAACTAAGCATGAAACCAACTGAAAATTGACCTTGAAATTGTTATGAAATCAAACAAAACCATGATCAAACTAGTTCCATCCGCCAAAAAATCCTTGATTAAAATTTCACTATTAATTGTAATGATCAAAATGGATTTTTACACCCCTAAAATTTCCTTTTTATAATTTTCACAATCAACTCTCAAATTATATAAACATCTCATTATCTTGATTTGAAATATAAATTAATTTAAAACTTTTATTTATTTTAAATAATTTTAAAAAAGAAAAGGGTCACAATTGGCAGTTTGACTTGTGACTTAAATTGTGACCCGACCCCACTTAGGCCCGATTCTAAGCCAGTTTATAATTTTTTATACTGTGACTCGTAATTGAATTAAAATGTTATACTTAATCAGTTGAATTATAACCATGCCAAATAATTTTATACATGCTTTAAATTAGCCAAATCGCTCATATTGCATCACTGATTGCAAACACGTTCTTATATCGGCAACCTATGAATTATACTAAAATATAAATGCAGTACACATATTTTTATATTGGTTCAGAACCTTCGGGTGTGGGTTCCAGTTCTGCACGTCCTATTTAGGGGAAACAAGACTGCACTGAGTTCCTCATTTTCCTGCTTGAAATTTACTCGATTTTAATTAGGGTTCATCCACAATATATCCAATTAAATAGATTCACACCAGTTTTGGGTTTATTGAAAACCAGTACACACTCGTCGCAAAATGGGCTGCATTGAGGCCCAACCGCCGCACTCTTCTAAACGTCATGTTTTGTAATGGTGGCGCCTCACTTCCTGAGTTTATAGCTACTTTCTTCTTGAACCTTCTTAAATGCTTCTTCCAAGTAGGATGCGTGCCACCTTCATGCTTATCGTTCCGGTGCTGTGACAGGGCTTCATTCGCTAGAGTACTAACCCCAGCTTCAACTAGGCCGGTGGTGGTGGGCGGCCCTTAGGATCTTCTTCCAGGTCATTATTTTCAGGAAAAAAGTTGCTCCATTGTGATCAATTATATTTGTTGTGCAGTTAATTATATCCTTTGAAGAAAACTGCAACTTTCAGGGGTCATCTTGCAAGGGAACTCATGAAACTAAACCATCATAAGCAATAAAATCACATACACTATTGCATACACGAAATGTGAATCATCATCACTGTCGCTACCCTTTTTTTGGGAATTATAACTTTGGGATTAAGGGGTGAGATAAAAAAAATATAGAATTGCCACCAATTATTTAAGAATTAAATTCTAAAGTCCATTAAAAACTTATTATTATCTAAAGGTCATGATACTATTTTCTAGGTCTTTATAATTTAGTCTCCAATCAAAGTATGGATTTGAGAGTTTAGTTATGTTTTAAAAACTCACAAGCTAGTGAAACAATTAAAATCGGTACCCTAATACCATTTCTATGTTGGTCTTGCACCTATATCGATTAACTAACATTTTTGTGAATGGAATTCATTATTTTTTAATCCATTTATTCAATTATTTCTTCAAGTAAATATCATCATACTGTGCATATCAAAGGAGGCATCTTGAGTGAAGTCTTAATTTAATGATAAATTCATGTGACATGTGTGGCACGTTATGGATCGAGATCATTTTAAGTCCGACTTCCAATGAAACCCCTATTAACCTATGTAATCCTTTTTTATACGACTTGGTTCAAATGAATCACAAGGGCCACTAAATCGATAGAAATCCACACTTAAATTAATCTAAATAATTAGCAAACTACCAGTCCGACTAGTAACATGTGTGGAACGGGGTATTTATTTTGGATTGATCTCTAACTCAATTATGTATTGCCCCTGAAAAGCTCCACCAAAACAACCACATTATCAGCTAAATTTAGGCGAAAATATATCACTTATTGCCTATGAATCATCCCATGCATTGGGTGAATCAATGGGCGGGTGAATTGGATAAGTGCAAATCATACAACATCAACAAAATAAATAAAAATAAAGGGCTATGAAATCCAGATTGAGCAGTAACTTCGTAGAAATATATCGAAATGAAAATGGGTAACATTAAGCCGAAACAGTAAAATAAACATCAGGAAAAAAAAAGGGGTAAAACCTAAAAGCACTTGAAAAGGACCACAGGACTCTTATCACAGCAAAAAAGTACGACATTGGAGAGTTTAAATCTAAGAGCCAACAGCCATTGGGTAGTATGCTGTAGCCCATATGCTTCGACCAAGAAATTGCAAGAATGAAACCTCAGCTAAAATGCGACAATGAGAAGTAAAACAGCACAACAAGTACTGGCGACCAATGACACGATGAACATCAATAATGTAATGAACAGAGCATATCAGCATCACGAATGTAGAAATGGAACAGATTAGCAGCAACATAGATGTAATAAAAATAGAGCAAACCAGTGATAGAGACAAAGAAACAGAACAGATCAGCAGCAATAGAGACATAGAAACATAACGAATCAATAGTAATAGAAGCAAAAAGAGAGGTAGACAGAAAAGATTATATCGGCTCCAGATCAATCCACAATAAAGGAATGCGAAGCTAAGGAAGAGCAGAGCCGCAGTAGAGGAGAAGATAAGATCAAGCACAACTAGTAGGGGACGGGTTGCAACAAGGCTAGCTAAGGGTGAGTAGAGCTGCAGTAAAAGAGGAGCATAAGTGAGCAAAACCAACAGGGGATAGGTTGTAATGGGGCTAATCGAGGGCGAGCTGAGCCGCAACAAAGGGGTAGCAGAGGTAGAGCAGCAGCAATAGAGGAGGACGACGTGTAGGAATTAATAATATTATTAACACAAAATAGTAAGACTAACCTCCAAGCATAGCTCAATAACCATATTCTGAATGCACAAAATTGAGGAAGCTTTCTAATTTCTCACAGGTCTAAATATAGGTGGAATTAGGATTTCTCATAAGCGATTACTTAATTTATCATCCTATTAAAATGATACTATTAATATCCATATAATAAAAAATTTGATTGCATGATAAACATATATGACTTCTAAAATTCATACACTTTTAAATAAAAAAGAGTTTATACCAATATTGTAAATACCCCTAAAGTTGATTTTTTTTACGTTGTTAACTTAAAATTAAAAATATTAGATAATAAATTTGTAAGACTTGGCTTGAGATCTGGGGCTTCAATGCAATTTCACAAAGATGAGAGGAAAATGAGGAATAAATAGTTTGTTTGACCATGAGGTACACACGGTTCTCAATTCTACCATGACTAGTCCTTTTCGCACAAATGATGAACAATTTTCATTTCTTCACTAATTTTACCATTTATGATAGTTTCCATTATAAAAATGCATAAGTTTGTTAGTTTGGCATAAAAAGTTTGTTTTACCCTTAATAACAATTATCATTTTTTTTATCTGTCAATATTACATAATTTCCCAATTTTAAATTGAGGTGAGAGTAAAGATGGAGGCAGCGGAGGCCGAGTCGGGTGAGTCTATCAGTATTTCATCATACTGTTAGGCAAAATTCTTGGGTGATGTACCGAAATTGAGGCTCACTTTCCCTAAATCGACTTTTAACATTTCAAAATAATATGAGAAAAATGTGTACAATTAGAGATGATAGGGTAGAAATCGTGGCTCCTGCCACTCCCGATTTGGTCAATTCATCTCCTAAATTGAAAGAAAATAAACTGGAAGAATTGTGAGCATTGATTTTGAGTCATTCAATATTTCCAATTAGGTCAATTTGTTTCTCAGACCAAGAGGAGGCCGATTAAGGGCAATTGGTGCCGACATCGAGGCCTATCCTTCTCATTCCATTAATTTATCTCTCGAGTCAATAGAAAACCAATTGCAGGGGGCAATCCGTATCGATAGAGAGGCCTTCACCATTGCGAATTCAGTTGATAAACCTGTACAATTGACGGCAATAAGATTCACAGTCAATGCTCCCAATACTCCCGATTAAGTCAGTTTGTCCCACAAATATGTACAATTGAAGGTATAAGATTTAGAATCGTAGCTTCCTTAATTCTTGATTTAGCCATTTGTCACTCAAACTGATACAAGAAAAATTGCCCGTGTTGAGAGAAATGAGTTAGCATTGCGGACAATCGCTATCCCAATTTAGCCAATTTTTCTTGAATTAAATTAATCAGGAATTCATAGAAATAGGACTAGAATTTGGACCCTACGACCTCCAATTTAGTCAATTTATCTCTCCAATTGATCCAGAAAGATTTTGACCGAAATAAGATGATGGTAGGAGGAGGTATTTTATGTAATAGATATATTATGTGAAATATTGATAGAGTGTAATTGTTTAATAAAAATTTAATAAATATTATTTTTATTATTAAAAAATAAAAAAAAATCTTAAAAGGAATCCGTTAATCTTAAAAATTATAACTATTACAAAAAAATAATATTTTATTCACATAATAAAACTGTTATATAAGATAACTTCTCTTATGGTGTTGGTGTCGAGAGCCTCCATGCCCCCAGTTCTATACTAATTTTATATAAGAAAATTTTGTGTCATGGGGGGTGGTAAATGCGGTAATCAATGCCTTCACTGTCCTCGATTAGATCGATTTGTCCCTCAGACCAAAGGCGAATGAGTTGAATCAGATGTATGAGGATGGTGTTGAGGTTGTTAATACCCCGGCGAAGGTGCAACCAATAGGCAAGATAGTCGAAGAGAAGGCCGCGAGTAAAATTATTTGCTGTTCAAAAGGTTCACTTTCAGAACTGAAGGACTAGCTAGAATCAAACTGCTCTGGTGCAGGAATTCGAGCAAAATGTTGAAGAATATTGTTGCCTAAGAGGAGCTTAGTATAAGGGATGCTTCCCTAGATAAAAACGCTCCTTTGTTGACTCATGTATCATCGTTCAATCCATCTCTCTCCAGTATCTCATCCTCCAGCCTCCACAATACTCAGACCTCTAAGCTTGTCTGGTCTTTCCGGTTGCAGGTGATAGCTTGACCAGACTTGGCCCTGATGCTAGGGATGTTTCCCATGAACATGACACTGGATGAAGCTACTTGGAAGATTCTGGGTCCAACTATTTGCACCTACCAGTATCATGCATCAAATGGAGAGGGCGCTTCCGTATCCGGGTCAGATCTCATAAATGATAGGGAAATGAATATGCTGTTTACTATATTGGGATGACCAGGAACTTGAAGATATCCCATGGCCATCATTTTTGCTTCCTACAAAGATTCCTGTCGTAATAAAATCATGGATGGGTGGAGGGCTCATCCCTGCTGGTTATGATGCCCGAAAAGATGGGGTCAAGTGCTTGATGCGAGGTAATGAAGCAAGGGAAGTTTGTCCTTCAATATAGCTAATCCAAATTCGAGTCATTCGCAGCAAGATTGACTTGGGTACATATGGAGAACCTCTCATCTTTGCACATAAAATGTTTGAGCCACTTCTCTGTGAGTTAACATTGTCCGAGGTGGAAATTTTGAGAAATGGGTGAATCAAGCAAAATTTAGAATCATGAGGCCAATGCAATGAATAAAACTGGAGCTACTCTGTACATTTTTAGCCTTGATACCATGCTAGACAAGCTGTTGGAGGGTTCTATACATACAATCTCAAAAGTATTCCCTCTTGAAGTTGGATCAACTTGGGACTTCCCTCATGGTTTTGCTGTTGAGCATGGCAAAGATAGAGATGTTGGCTTTCGATTTTCAATTTGGATGACTACGAAGTGAACTTGCGAGCAATTTTCTAGGGGAAGTTCTCTTAGTATGAGGTGCGAATTGATATCAATATCATTCCATTTAGAGGTAATGGGAACATGGATACTTGGCTATTTTGGATAGAAGGGAGGTTAAAAGAAGATGGTCAAAAGAAATGCCCGATTCTTGCAAAATTTCAACCTTTCCAAGTTCTTAATTGTGAAAACCTCAAGCTTGGTACAACGTGGAGTTGACTACTCTTCACCCTACTTCGTCAGGGTCCTAGATATGCTTATACTCATCTTCATATTGATATCTTCATATTGATTTATGTGCTACTGGTAAGATCAATAAATTTTTAAAAAATATTCTAATATGTGACAAAATATAAATATGAAAATTTTACTTATTGAAAATAAGAATATATATAGTGAAAACCCATTGGCACAAGTAATAGATGGAGAGGAATTGAATTCTGAAGGGTCATTAACTCCATAACTAATGCCACACAGGCGCTTTAATGCCACTAAGATTACTGAGGAGCTCTTGTTTTGGTTGCAATTTAGCTTCATTTCAAACCTCGAGGATAAGGTTTTCAAGGGGAGGGTGTGTTGTTACGACTCATCAAAGTAGAAGGGTTCATTTGTCAAATAAGTATACATTGGGGGAGGAAATTGTAAATAATTATATCAGTTTGCTATAGGGTTCGCTGCGTTTTTTTGACCATATCCCTCAATGATCTCTAATTGATTGAGGGCACAAGCTGAATGAACGACGCAATCTAAGTCTCTGCCTTCATCTATCCTTCTCCTCCTCTTCTTCTTCCAAGGCTGATTCAGCCCGATTCCCTCTCTGTGGCTGAATTATTTTGGCACATAACAGCTGAAGGTCGATCAATCGGCTCGCTTCATCCTCTGTCCAGCTCCGCTGGAAATCGTGTTCAGCTGGGAAAGCTTCGTCACGAAAAGGGGATCTTCTTTCTACTGAGAAGGAAGGTTTTCAAAGAAGGCTGTAAGGAACCGTGGAGGAGGGTTCTGAAGCTGTGATTGAAGAATCGAACAGAGCTAAAGGTCGATCTAGCAATTCGCTTCTTCATCCATCGAGCTGCTACTCCCCCTGCTGCTGGAAATTGAGTTGAACAGGCATCCATAATTTTTTTCCTTCCTTTTGCAGTACTGCTGTCGCCTGCTGCTGAATGTCCAGCAAGCAGCTATTTCAAGTTCGGGGTTGCTGTTTCACTGCGTAGCTGCTGAGCTGCTCTATTTTGTTGATGTCTTAGTTCCTCGCTGCAATTGAGCTCGGGTTTCTGCTCTTTTTCATTGTCTTGCTGTTCGATTTTGTCCTCCTGTTGCTGTAATAGGTTGCAATGGGCAGTTTTGCTTTGCTGTCTCCTTCCTTGGCAGCTTCACTTCGCTCTCTGTTCAGCCTGGTTTTGTGTTTCTTTGCTGCTCTCTGTTTTGCTGATTCGATCCTGGTTTTACAGCCCCTTTGCTGCTCGATCTTTTGCTGTCTTGTGACTTTGTTTCTTCATTTAATTTAACTGCAAGTTTGCTTCATGTTGAGGTTGATGGCAGCTTATTGTACGGCCGTTTTTGCTGATCTGTGTTTCTATTACGATCCTTTGTTTTTTGCTGCTGTTGATGGCTGCTCCATTGGATTCAAGGTGTTGCTCGGTTTCTGCTCCTTCCAGTCAACAGATCATATCTTTCATGGCTTGAAATTCTTACTGGTGATTGATTTCATCTATTCTTGATCATTCTTGATGTCCAGACCATTTGCATGAGCATCATATTGGCTCTCACCTGCTTATATGAAGTTCGAGAATTTGTGGACCCTATTTTGATTTCGCTTATGGTTTTCTTTGATTAGTTTATTGTTCCATGTGCAGAATAGGTAATAAAAGAAGATGAAGAGCTGGCATTATAGTGGAGATTCGTCCTCCTCATCAAATTTATCAGCTTTTGCTCCACCCTTCACTGCTATTCCCTTCTCATCCAACCCAAATTCAAATCCTTATGAACATTTAATTGGTTTTCCCTCAAATTCATCTTTGGGCAGTTGGCTGAGTCCAGACCCTCATTTTTCAGCACCCAATTGGTCACCAAGCTTGACAGGCCGAGACTTTAATGTGATTAATTACCCTAGTGAACATGAATATGTAAACCGAGCTGTTGTTCCCACAGCGACGAGGACATTTCCTTATGGGCAGTTTTCAGATAGTTCGAGGGCTAATGTTGATGAAGTGAGACCATATCATCCCCAGTACTTCTACCCCAGACATGAGCCAGATTATCCCTCTGGGTTGACTAATCAACCCGGATTTGATGGTCTGTCTGATCTTAAGAATCAAATGGTGTCCAGATTGGAATGTCCAGACCAAGTGGGCAAATCATGGGGTGATACAGCTAAAAGAGAGCAAGATGGACTCATGAAACTCAAGGAAGGTCACTGCACCGAACAGAGGAATGCTGCTGATTACTATAATTATACAAAACAAGGTAGTTTCCTATTGAAATATGTTTCCACACAGCAGCCACTATCCATAAAATTCTTAATAGTCATGTTAGGGAACAATGGATATATGATGTTCACATACTGATGTTTTGAGCTTCTTTCTCTGTGTAGGTACAGGAGTTCACCCATCTACAGGTTTCAGCATTTGTGGGGAAGCTTCTAATGGTGTCAATCTGTTGGATATGGGAAAACTTGATTGTCCTAAACTTCAACAATCAGTAGAAGTAAAGTCCCTTGCAAACTATCCCGAGTACACAAGTATGACTTCTCTGACAACATTGAACTTGAAACACCCACCAGTGCTACAGGTGACGCATTCTGAGGCACTGTCTTTAAATCCATTTTCTAGTTTGAGTAAGGATCAAATGGGGCACAGTAGCATCAATCAAAACTGCATGGGACAGTGTGGTTCCAGTCCAGGTGACAGAAACTCTGTTGATGTTTTCCCTTCTCTTCCCACAAAGCCGGCAGCTTCTTCCCCTATCTTCGAAGTTTGTTCTGGAAATCATGGCAATGGCAGTGCTGTTGGTGAACACTGCAGTAGCAATGATCTTTGTAATGTAAAGGAGACCCATGCTGCGGAAATTTCAGAAGGAAATATCCTCCTTGATGAAGCACAGATTATGTTTGGTCAAGGAAGAAATAGTTTCAGTTTTGGGAAATTAAAAGATGAAGATTGGCAAAATGAGAAAGTTATTCCTAATAATGCATCCATTTGTCCAATTAAGGGAAATACTGTGCATGAAATCTCTTATATGGATGGTTATGGTTCCAATGTAAGTTCTTTTGAGGTTTTTAACCATTTTAGCCACACAGCAGACTCTTCATACTGGAAGGGAGTGCCAATTGGACATTGCAGCCCTTCTTTGGGACCTTCTAATATTGTCCCTGCAAAACATCTCTTGGAATTTAAGGAGCTTGATGGCGTGAATCCCCAGAAGCAAGTCTCTCAAAATGCTGATTTTGCTTTAAAGGTATCTTCTGAAAGACTTAATGAAGCCATGCGACAAGGTGAAAATCAACCTTCTGAAAGAAATTTAATGTTTCATCAGGAGCAGCCTTGTGTCTTTAATCTGTCGACTGCAGGTCAGAGCTTCCA
Source organism: Sonneratia caseolaris (assembly GCA_900006705.1). Classification (NCBI taxonomy): domain Eukaryota; kingdom Viridiplantae; phylum Streptophyta; class Magnoliopsida; order Myrtales; family Lythraceae; genus Sonneratia; species Sonneratia caseolaris. Next base: position 88,017 of record CXYZ01002153.1, read on the forward strand.
TGATGCCATGCATGCTGGTTCTTCCCATATAAGACAACAAAGTGCTCATTTTAATGAGTTAACCAATGATTGTAGTCTTGGACCTTCCCAGGTCCAGCAAAACAGCTCCAAACATAAAGTGAACCCCGGGGAAAGGAAACTATCTGGGAATGAAGGAGTTGATAAGGAAGGGAACATCAGTGATGACTCTAACAATGGCTTGTTTGATGTCTCATTCAAATGCGTGGAACATGTCTTGAGTTCTCCTCCTATAACAGAGCCTGCCAAACACAGTAAATGTTACAGGGAAGAGTTGACTCCGAAAATAGATGTCTCAATGGTTGTTAGGATGATGCACAACTTGTCAGAAATGCTTATGTTCTGCAGCTCCAATGGTGCCTATGACTTGAAGGAGCAAGACTGTGAGTTTCTCAAAAATGCAACAAATAATCTGATTGCACTTTGCCTTGAAAATAGGCATCTGGCAAATGAGGGGAATTCAAAAGAACGGCGGATCACCTTTGTGCCTGATAGAGTATTCCTTGGAGAGTTTCCTGGAGTGGACGCGGTATTGTTGATTCCCAAATGATGAGATTTTATTAACCTTAGTCTATCTTTTCCATTGTATTACTGAGTTAGGGAAAAGGGCTCATTTTTTTAAATTCTTGTTGGATTATCAGCAAATTTTTTTCTAATTCTTTTTATCTTTTCGCTCTTCATGTTATAAATTTAGGCTCTTTTTGTTTGCTTTTACATAGTTGATAGGTCTACTTATGTTCTGAGCAGACTCTTGTGGAAGTGAAGAGGCCAGAGATAATTGGTGAAATGCATAATAGTCAGGGGAAACAATTCTTGATTCCACCCTTTGTCGGTGGCGAGAAAAAGCATCTCATGGGGCCCAATTATTGCGAAAAAACTGGTTCTGGTACTCCTGTTGTCATTGGTCGATCAAATGTTAGAAGAGATGATAGAATGACTCAGGTACTTCACTAGCTTTATTGGTTCCAATCTATACGAATTCACTATTACAAAAGGCATAAATATTTTATGTTCTCTTTACTCTTCCTCTTCATTGTTTTCTTATAGAGATTTCCTTCCCACAATTTTCTAGCACTTCCCTGTTTCCCATATCAATGCTTCTGCAACTTTGTGATTTAAACAGAGTGGAGTGGTTGAAGGGCCAAAAGTGTCTAATATTTTGGGGAAACCTGAAGATTTGAATAACTCTGAGAAGCTCAACAGTGCACCTGATCAGCCATGTGAAAGTAGTTCAGACCTTTCCTCTCTTGGTGTTCTTCCTGACAATATCAGAGATGATAAGATGACTCAGGTAGCTTTTTGCTTAATAATTGGAAGATTATGCCTATCTGAAACTCACTAGTAGATTAGTAGACTTTTCATGATCTTTTTGGTATTTCATCTTGTTTTTAGGCTATTAAGACGATTCTTGCGGAGAATTTTCATGAAGAGGAGGAAGCAGAGCCTCAGGTTCAGTTGTTCAAGAATTTATGGCTCGAAGCAGAAGCTGCATTATGCTCCATGAACTATAGAACCCGCTACGACCGCTTGAAGTTTGAAATGAAGAATTATGGATCACATAGTGGGAAAGGTGAACTTGTTTCCCTGAGCAGACATCTAATCAAATATTTCTCCACTGATATTTAATCTAGTTGTGTCTCTGCAGATCCATCCAAGAAAACAATTGCAGCTCAGGGTCTTTCTAATTCTGAGGTCCTTGCCAATTTAAGCACCGAGAACAAGTCAGCAGATGATGCATCAAAGAATCATGATAATCTTGATATCTCAGTTCAGAGTTGCTCTAAGGTGAATGATGTTATGACAAGACTTGAAATCCTGAAAGATCGGGATAGAAAGTCAAATCTCGGTAGCAACTTCCATTGTGAAGAAATGACGAGTCCTAAAGTCTCTTGCAGCCTTAAGGATGACTTTGCTTCTGAAACATTCAAGTCACCTGCTATTCCCACTCCGATGGTTTTAACTGTCAAGGGCTCAACCCATGAAGCAGAACACATGCAATCTTCCATCTTTTCGAGACTGTCGATCATGAAACAGCAGGAAGAAAATCTGAGTTCCATAGTCAACCTTGAATCTGACCTCTCCCAGGATGTTTCTGGAAGGTGCTTTGTAGGCCGAGAGAATAGGGCTGAGGCTTCTGTTATGGGTGACTTGTTATCAATCTCAAAGCAACGTGAAGACCATCTTAGTTCTTCAGAAATGGAAGCTAAGGAGCCACTTAAGGCTGTCAATCTTGAATCTTCTGTTCTCTCAAGATTGTCTATTTTGCAGGACGAAAATTCGAGTGCCATGGAGTGGAATCGCGCTCCAACAAACGTTGTCAATCTGGAGTCTGTGGTGCAAAAAGATTACTTCACTCCCATCAGTGAGAAAGCCGATACTCCGAAGGGTCTCAGTTCTGGTTTGTTCAGTTATCATGTTCCTGAATCTCAGACGACTGGCAGTTCTAAGATTCCAATGACTACATTAGTCCGCGACTTCAGCTCATCATCTGATTGGGAGCACGTGCTGGAGGAGGAGGAAGAGGCTTGATTCTGGTAAGTGCTTCCATTTTCTGCCATGGATAATCTGAATCTGCTGCTGTGTTACTGTTTCTTTCACTGCTACTCAATAATTGGTTCTATGCTAAAGCTTATGTAAACTTTGCAACTATTCTCCGAGACTTTTGAGACCAGCCATTGTACATAAAATCTATATTCACATGTATCTATGTGCTTGTATATACTAAATTGTCATGTCTAGAGCAACGCTTATTCACATATTTTCACATATTTATTTGTGCCACTGGGATTATAATTGAGCCTAGTATAGGCAGGTCCCAACTCGATTCAGCTTGCAAAATACGTACTTGAAGTGTGGCTCAAGCTTGAATTCTATTTGAGAGTTCCAAGCTCAGTCAAATATCTTCCAGGCTTATGCTCGGGTTTAAGGCTTCGACGTCCGCCTGGATTCACTGATGTATATCGGAAGCCTCTGACTCAATGTTGTAGATAAATGTTTGAACCAATATTGAGTCAGAGGCTACAGCTCATCTCTGTAAACCCGCAGCAAACAATCACTTCTTCAAGCTAAAACATGACTCTGAAAAAACAAGAGAAACAACACGACGATTCCCACAGATCAAGATGTGATCTGCATGATCGAGCTGTGTCTCCGTCGGCACTTACTGACTTGCTCCTTGAGACACCAGCTTGGGCCGTGGCCAAGTGAATGCCCTGGGACCCGACTCCTATCTCGTCGATCTCCTTGTCTTCCTCGTCTGCAGCTGGAGCTCCAAAAGCCTTGGCCGATATCTCCAGCTTCGCTGCCAAGGAGCTCATATCGGGTATCCTGAATTGCTGGGCAGCCTGTGTCTGCAATTGGGAGATCAGGTCCTCAATCTTCGCCTCCCCAAGTATGACATAGGTCTCTGAGTGCGCGCTCTTGAAGGCGTCTGGCTTTGAGATGAAAGAAGGATACGGAAAAATCGAAGGGGATTAGACTACAGCAGGCAACCTGATGCGAGCAAATGTACATAAAAGGAGAACACAATATAATCTAGCGTTCTTGGTTCTCTTGATTGTGACCCTGCTGACACCCGTGACAGGCTTCATGGCCAGCTTAGGCATAGATTTGCGGTTCTTCTTCTCACTTCGGCTCTGCTTTGAGCTCCCATTTGCTATGTTCACACTCTTTTGATTTCACCCTCAAACAAAATAAATGGATCATACTTATTCGTCTGATTTGACATTATTTTTTGTTACAAAAATGGTTCACATATTTAATTTGACGTGCAAAATTCGAAGTAAATGGATATTGTAGTTCCAATAAGGAATGTAAAACTCATGATCTGTGGGGGTAAATTATCATATTGGTCTTAACTGTTTTAAATGCCTACTTTTTAGACTTCAATAAATATACCACCATTTTATGCCATAGTTTTTAAACCCGACTGGGCTGACCGGTAGGAATGTTTATGGTTCGGTTCGGTTCACCAAATAATCGGATCCTCCACCTTTGGTCCTCATAGATCCATGGAACTCATGGCCGCTTCCAAAAAGAAGGTACTGTCTATCCCATTCGATGGTTTTGACCGTTTTGAGGTTTTCTTAGGGCTTTTGTAAATGTTTGAATACCTTTTTTTTTTTTCCTGAACATTTTCTCGACCACCTTCTATTTTCTTGGATGTCACTAATCAGGATTCAGTTGGGAAGAAAATTTATGCAAGCTTTTAGTTTGATTCATCTTGGAAGCCGTAGCTCATTGTGTCAATTCTTTGGTTATCTGCTCATTTGGTCTGTGATTTCTGTCCTAGTCGACAGAATGGTTTGCAGCCATTTGGCAGATGACTTAAAAAGGCAGTTTCTTTAGATTGGTCGACTTCAGCAACTTCCATCATCAGTTGAGGAGATATAATTGTCAAGAAAAATGATGGCTTGTTTGAGTTAAAGACTTGTCTTCAGGAATAAAATGCCCCCATTCTTTGTAACTTTCTGGAGAGCAAAATGGTTTCCTCTCACTGTGGCATTGTCTTTCTACAAATATTGTCTTGAGTTGTCAATCACTTAACCTGTCATTTTTCATTTTTGAGCTGGTCATTCATCTACTTGGTTCTATTTGCACTCCAATCGCTTTGAATGGGTGATTGTTTTCTCTATAATGAGATAATTAAGAAGATAATAAGTTTCTAAATGTCAATATTGAATATATTATGAGCTCATAAATAATTAAGTTCATTTATATTTAAAAATTTAAACTGATGGATAGCAGTATCCAATTTTCTTATAAACTTAACCCATTATATTTATTTAACAAATGTGGGATTATATATATCTTGACAATTAAAACATAGAGATCCAAAGGGATTAACATTCTTTAGTAGGATTCAAATGGATTAATGTATGTACTTTTTATTGTAATGTGACAGCATCAACTATGTGAATATATTTCCTTTTCCTAAATATTGATACTGTCACTAATCGCATACTTGCAAATGACCGTTGAATTGGGCCCATATGTGAAATAGGGGCAGCTTATTGAGCTAATATTTCGTGAAAATAAACTTAGTGTGGATGACAATTGGTCAATATTGTTGAACTTTGAGGTTGGGAGGACTGTTTTGCATTTTTTCTTTCTTTTGGGCAAAGGTAACTTCTTCATCTTCACATGATAGCTGGTTAGACACTATAGGGTTTCCTCCCTCTAGTACATTGTTGGATGAGAAGGCATTAGGTTTGGGATTGGAACAACTTCTATCAACTTCAATGTGCTTCAAGTAGAGTTATGGAATTGTATCAGGTTACTGATTCTCCCTCGTTCTTGACGCTCTCTGAACTGCTAAATAATTTTTCAAATAAATGTGGGCATTGTAGTTCTGGGAATCGTCTTAAGACTTGTTGATCAGTGGTGTCCTGCTTGTCTATTTCTTTAGCTACACATTGGTCTCCTCTACGGAAGCTCCAATCACTTTGGAGAACAATTACTCTCTGCAGTTTGATATCTAAGGATATCTCTAGGTTTCCAGTGATTTTGCTTGAACGATGTAGATAACTCCTCACAAGAAAGGTATGAGGAACGGACCCAAAGCTCTGAAACCCATTCCTGTGATAATCCGACGCAAGCAAGGATCCGCTGTGTTTTGAATCTCGAAGTTCTTGAGCTGGATGTATGTAAAAACCGAACATTATATTCCTGTGATGTAGGAGCTGAGCTCGCGTGAAGCTGCCTCACTTTTACTACTGCAGTGGGCACAGGGGGGAAGACAAATGAGCAGAACTAAACATCTAGAATCGACCGCTGTCATTTAGAATCAGAAAACAGTTGCTTCAGAGAGCATGTCATTTAGGATCCCATTGTCGTTTGAGGTTCAGTAATATCAAAACTCTCTTTTGCAGTTGTTTCCGAGCTTCGAAATGGAGACTGTAATTTGGGACGATGGAGCCATATGCTATTGCACGTTTATTATCTGCAGATGACTGGGCTGTCTTGTGTGAGTAGGCATGTTGAAAGGAAATTAAGATGAGAACCAAAGAAAGGGTACAGAATTCGACGAGCTGTCTCGAACCCCCGGTTGATTATATTTTATTCGATTCTGTTCAGTGGTTCGATCCATTGGCCCTTCTAAAAGCGTAGTTCTGCAGATGCAATCCGAAAGATGACAACCTTTCTTTTTGAGACATCATCACAAGATTTCGATACGGAGTACATTTTCTAATGTTTATCTTAGCACGAATCGTTTCATCCCATTCATGTGAATCGGGCAGTATAATAGTAATGCTAGCAGAGAATATTCGTCAGAAAGGATGTTGAGGGCTGAAGGAATAAAAATTCCCATGGCTTGCAAGGTCAACTTGGGAATTATTCAAGGTGAAATATATTCATAACTGGATATATTTCCTACTAGAACAATTTGGACGATCTCTCAGTCAAGATCCACTAATAGAAAGGTTGACTCAATGGTAGACATTCATTCAATATAAAATATGTATTTGTGATCATTATTTAAGGAAAATGAATATTGAACCATTCGAATCAATTATTCTTAAAAGTATCACTTGTTATATTACGCTTATACCGAATTGAAATTTCTATGAACTTTTATCTCTTTGCCCAACTTCTTAGTCTTCCTCGTCTTCTCCTTCGCGGCTTTCCTTTAAACTTCAGTTGGAAGCCAGCTATAAGTTATCGGGCATAAGCAATCGGAAGGTTGACAATGTTAAATATTTAATAGTATTTCTCTTTTTTCAACTGTTTAAATCAAAATTTGAAGTAAAAAAAAGGATGTGAAATAAATTGTTCCCCTAATTAATAATGCTGTTGCATCACCCTGAATCGAGGACCATAAATCTTAAGTCAACCAAAAAAAAATACAGAGTTTTTTCCACTGAAAAGAAAAAGGATTTTCAAAATCATGATAATATATGGATTCTCATCTTAGGTTATGTTTTGTTTCGGCCCACCGAAGACACGGGTTCGACTGGAAATTGATAGGGCTGAAATTTGCTGGTAAATCACTCGATGGGCATCCTCTTGTAATCGCCGCTTTTATGGCCTACAAAATGGGGGAGATTTGGAGAGAATCCCAATTTCTTTTTTCCATACTTAAGTCAGAAACGAATTGTATACAAATAGAGCGCAGTGAAAAATGAAAATTCCCCGCTCCATATAAAATGGCTACCAATATCTACGGAGAAGGAGACGACCGTCCCCCCGACTAATTTTCCATGTGCCTAAAGAATGAAAAGTCATGGGCCATCATCCTTCCGGGGCTGGTATCTTGTGGGCCAAGGCATGTTCTGACCCCTATCAGAAATAAAGAACGGTTCGCCTATGGAATTTTTACTCGATCTACCGTTAATTCTACGGTCTATCCACACCATCGCTCAGGAGGTGGGAAAGACTCGTACGAGTCATTGGATTCTCTTCTTCAATTATTTGTATTACCGATCATGAACCGTCGATATAAACTACTGAATGGTGCAACAAAGCTGGATCACGGAGGCTACCTGTCATTTATGACTAGTTTCAGACACACAAACATAGAATAAGTGAAAAAGGTTGCACATAGAGGGAAGGGATGCCGTGTAAAAGTGCACGAGTGGAGACGAGAAGATTGGGCTGGAGGACTCCCCCGCGACATCGCTATCACGACCCCACAAGACTCAATTATTGAGCATGAAACCTATTGTGTTAATTGCCAATAATGTACACACATATTGCATCCTATTACATGCATTCCATCTATTATTTAGTGAAATATATATATATATATATGCACACACACATAGTGGAGAGATCAATCCGCTAGTAATTTAGGAGGTATCGAAACTCGCGGGTTGGCATATGGGATTAATGGTGAGTCTCGAGTTATATAATATACTATTTAATAGATTAATCGGTTATTGTGATACTTGGATAATATTAATATATTAATATATATATATATAAATATTTATATGTTTGTATGGAAGGTTGGGACAAAAGAGTCCGAAATAAATTGAGGGTGAATGGACGGAGGAGGCTGGTTCCTTGGGCAACACGTATCAGACTACACCATGTTCGAGAGCAACCTTTTTCATTTCTTATCCTGATTAGAAAAAAAAAAACAAAAAATAAATATATAAAATAATTGAATTTACATTTTTTAAAATAACGGATTAATTAATTTAATCGAGGTTTTTGGTTTAGGTTCGGGTTTGGAGTTAGGCTCGGAGGTGGACTTCCACACGGCAGCAGATAAGTACGACCCACTCCACGGCTCTGGTCCCTTGCCACCGCTATCCACCAATCTCCATTCCTCTCCTCTCCCCAGCTCTGAACGAAAAACAGATCACTCTGCTTCTGATCGTAAACATGCCGGAGATCGAACATCAGGAGAATGCTGTCCGAGAAATCAAGCCTAAGAACAGAAGAATAATGGTGTGTTCAGACTCCAAGGTTCTCCTCTGATTGCACGCACGTTGCGGAAGGGATATCAATGGATTGAACTGATCATTTCGTGTGATTCTCAATCTCAGGGCCCCGAAGAAGATGAAAACCGCTGGCCTCCGTGGCTGAAGCCTATGCTGAAGGAGAGCTTCTTCGTGCAGTGCAAAGTGCACGCAGATGACTCCCACAAGAGCGAGTGCAACATGTACTGCTTGGATTGCATGAACGGTGCCCTCTGCTCCCTCTGCCTCGCCTACCACAAGGATCATCGCTCCATCCAGGTTCGATGATCCGTCCGACCCACCTCAATTTTCACGATTCTGGGTGAACTGTGTCCACTAGACGTCAATTCGCTTCTACTGGTTTTAGTATGCCACACTCGAATGTGATGTTTTCTCTGGTTTCGATTTTCCGGCAGATAAGGAGGTCGTCGTACCATGACGTGATCAGGGTGTCGGAGATTCAGAAAGTGCTCGACGTCACGGAGGTCCAGACCTACATCATCAACAGCGCCCGGGTCGTGTTCTTGAACGAGCGGCCGCAGTCCCGGCCCGGGAAGGGCGTCAGCAACACCTGCGAGGTCTGCGACCGGAGCCTCCTCGATTCCTTCCGATTCTGCTCACTCGGATGCAAGGTACTTTGCCACTATTTCATCCCCAAATTAGGAAACATCTCTCCTCCACCGATTCTGTTTCCTTCAAGTTCACTATTGTCATTTTTCAACTCGATTTGTGATGTCAGTCTCAAAATCAATCCTGGGTTTGTGTGAACCGTAGATTGTCGGGACGTCAAAAAACTTCACCAGGAAAAAAAAGGAGAGGATGCGGTCAATCGGAGAATCATCGGACTCGGAGGATTCGCGCAGCAGCAACAGCATGTACACCACCAAGACCAAGGCCAAGCTCCGCAGCTTCAGCCCATCGACTCCCCCTCCGACAGCACCAATTTATCGAATCGGCAAGCGGAGGAAGGGCATACCCCATCGAGCCCCGATGGGTTGCTTAATGATTGAATTCTAAGTACCAATCAGATCCGAGCATGCATATACCCAGCAGTAGAAATGTGTAAATAGATGCATATACGATAGAGTAGGAGCCGGGTAAACGGATTGGATCAAATTCAGAAAAAAATGGAAATTAAAGTTAGTTTATTGATATCGGGTCAAAAATAGGATCTCAATACACTTCCCTGTAAAAGGAATTGGTCCCGGCCGGCTCCACCGTCTATTGGGAAAACTTGGTCAACCATCTGGTGCTGGGTGAGAGGTCCAGATCGGTTCTTATATTGAATAGGGTAATATTCTTGTAGTTTTCTCTTTTGTTTTGCTTTGTGCTTGATAGATACCGGAGCCAGAATTGAATAATGTTCTCCTTGACTGTTCATATGTGTGAGTTGAAAATAAAATATAAATGTAAATAAAATAAATGAATGTAATTATAGAAAAATATTGTAAAAGGGCGTTTTACCGTGAGGTGGGGATATTTCTACATTTAGTATGGGGCTTGCTGCGAGGTTGGTGGAGTATGACACGGCGGCAGACAGCCACTTGTGCGTGGGCCCCATGGCGGCGGAGTCCTTTCTGGGACGGCGGCTGTCGAATCCTGCGGGGACGCGTTTCGGACGCCCATTGGTCGCACGAGAAAGATACTCTCGATCTTTTCGCAGATCGCTGTCACGAGGTCAAGTTTGGTTTCAGCCAGCAACTCAGTGCGAGCCCTATCTGTGACATTAGTCGACTGGGGGAGGCAGAAACTCTCCCGATTCTAATGGTAACAGGAGAGAATAAGGTGTGAATGAGTTATCTTTAGAGGTTGATTATGTGATATTTATATTTAAAATATAATTTACTTTGAATAAGAGTATTTTGATATAAAATAAAGTCAGAAGAAAATATTTTAAACCATATTTTTTCATTAGAGGTGGTTAATACTTATTTGAATCTATTTTATCATCATTTGTTTGGATTATTTTTAGTAATAATTTGAGGATATCCATCAGCCACCTACATATTGTCCATAAAGGCTATATGCTAGAAAGATTTTTACAATAATTTTTACTAGTTTATAACTAAATAGATCATGTTCACTAAAAAAAAAAATAAAAAACAGGAATATTATTACACTATGGAGGTGATTTATCTTAATCTTATGACCACATAAAATTTCTTCAACATATATTGGAACCTTGATAGACGATCGACTGGTCTGATTGGCTGGTCTGGAAGTCGAAAAGTAGTTGGGGCTACTTTGGGTCCACTCACATAGTTGTCTTCGCTCATTCTCATGTAACATCCAACACTGCAAATTGCTTACCGAGATCAGGATCGGATGAGTGCAAGAGCGCAAAAGTTTTTTGGGGCGGATGCTCTCTTAGAATGCCTCTGTCTATATCCATACCCAGCATTTTGGTATAAAAAAGTCAGGAAATCAAAGTTGCAGGAGGACTTGTCACATCCTGACCTAACATCGATTATTTTGACACTTTGGGCAGTTCATACAGAATATTTGACTTGTATTAATATTTACTTAAAATTAAGAATTTATATATATATATTTAGAATTAGTCGGTATTCAGTTGAATTCTGTCAAGTTGACTAATTCGGATTGTCCCAAGTTGGTCCATTTAAGGGGTTAAGAGCTCCCTGCCGCAGATGGAATTCGAACTCGAATTCTCCTATTAAAATGATGAGTGCCGAATCACTCGTCCACGTACACGATAAATAGAATTTTTAATATTAAAATCATAAGCATTTCATTAATGTTTTGTTCAATAGCTTTTAAAATTTATGCACTTTTTCTCAAACGGAAAGAAAAATAAGTACTTGGGCCAAATTTTTTCGTAATCATTTTAATAATATTATTGACCGAAAAAAATTTTGAACAATATTTTTCGTCCCTTGTAAACCCTTAGACATATTATTTTCCATGTAACAGCTACATATATACACACAATATCATCAAACACTACATAAAAAGCCATCGACAGAATGGAATGCAATGAAGAAGTGAGGGGAGTTGAAATGGTATTTTTACCCCCTTGAAATTAAAATNAAAATTAATAATAATAATATTATTTATAGAACTTCCATGAATAATGAGGCAAAGGTATTAGGATAAAATGTGTTATGTAACTTAAGTTTCATGATCATTAAATCAAATTTAAAGTTTTTTGGATTTGATGTAAAGAAGAGCCAATAAATTTTAGAATATTTGCAGTAGTTTCTCCTATTAGTGTCTGAAGACGTCGACCGTGGAACTTGTCTCGGGCAGTAACGGCCGGTAACTGGGTCCATCGTCCCCATTCCAGTAGGACCAATTTGCAAGTGTAGAAAGATGAAGGTCGTCATCACTGTAATTATTTAAAGAAATAATCGAATCGTAGTCCCTTTTTCTTCTTTAACCAGATCTACGTACTTAGACCATTCACAGCGGTGATGAGCCACACAACTAGGACGCCAGAAACCTCTCTCTCACTACGCCTTCTCCGGTTACACTTGTCGTCTTCACCAACCCTTACTCCTCATCGGGGAGCCATCCAATATTCCCTCTCTCAACGCTTTCCCCAAACTCTCCTTACCCTCTTTCCCCGTCTCCGATGAGCAACGAGAAAGAAGATGGCAGAGACAGCAGCAAAATACGTGGAGGAAGCTCTATGATTTCAAATGACCTGTTGTCGGTCATGGACGTCTGTCTAGAATATGCAACTGTCAAAAACGTTCAAGTTCTTAAGCTCTCCTATCTTTCTCTTCGTTCTGTTTAGTTGGGTTTGGTGAAGTGAGTCTCCTGTTAATGGTCGCATTTTTTTTCTTTTCAGATTATAAAGCAAATGGGTCGTAGTAGTAAGGATATGTGATATCATAACTATGGCTTAATTAGGAGATGAAGCTCAGGCTGCTGTTGACAAAAGCCAATCCTTACAGATCATTGTTTTCAAATCACACTGATTCACAAGCGAACAACTCCTGTAAGCAAGCAGAATATGGATAGCTTAACGGATGTAATGATTGGGACATTTACTTGCAACAAAGTGTGCTACGTACAAGATTGCTGCTTCAGCTTCTTGACTGAGCTTTACCCCCCCGATTAATTGCAAACTCCACCGATCAAAAAGACAACGGGTGGACATAGGAAGAGGGAGCAGTCACCAGTTGCCAATGGTTTCTTCCTTGGTTTTCAAGATTTAGATTTATGAAGAGCTTGACAAAAAATATTATAGCATTGCGTTGCGTTGTCGACACCATTATTAAGGCCGTACAATTATTAAAAATATTGTCTCTGCAGTTCCACCTTACAGCATCAAACCCACATGCTTTTAAGCAGACTTCTTTATTATAAATGCTTGCCACTGTTCAATGGTTCATTCTTAAATATCCTTTCAATTTCTTCTTCCATTGGGCTTTCCTTATGATTTACTACTATATCTAGTCGGTGGCATCTTTGAGTTGCAATATGTGAATAATTGAGTCATCGATGATCATCAAATCCTCTGTAATTCTACTTGTGATACAACTTTCCTGCAGGAATTGATGGTCCGTCTCAAGGTCTGCAAAAAGAACTTACTGAAACAGGCTATAAGAAGGGAGAGGAGAAGGCAATATCCCATGTTCTGACTGAAAGTTCATGAATTCCATATGCGGCTGAAAATCTGCTTTCTTCAGTTCAGTGAGAATTTTAGAAAGAGACTGAACCAACCAGTACCTTGGAGCCTGCCACTCTAGAACAAACTATCAGGTGATGTCCATTCCATTTTATGTACATTTCTGAAACCAGTCTTTGTTTTTTCCTCCTGGGCAAAAGGAGTTGGTCAAGGATACATAGATGGTGTCTCGATCTCCACCTCTGAGCCTTGAAAAAATGATGATTGAGTGACGACTTCCAATGTTGTGACCTTACATGAACGAAGGCAAATCTACCACATACCAGGGGAACCATCCGAAAATCCTTCTTATTGGAAGATCAAAGAGTCTTGTGGCTAATACTTTCATGACCTCGTCTATGTAAAAGCTAATACTGCTACTCCACTACTCTGTTTCTTCTACTGGTGGCTGAACTAACCATTGTAACATAAAGTCCATGATTTAACACGTCAGTGTAGCTTAGCTGAATATAACAGATGATACCCTACTCTATACTACCTTTCCCTTCTGAGCATCCAGGAAGCTCGTCGAAGGCCACATGGCTGCGGGCGGTGAAGCCCCCGAAAGTTATACAGCTGCCGGTGTGTCCCTTTGAGACCCTGACCTTCACATTATCAGGCAGCCTCAGGGTGTACTTGCAGTCTGGTTTGTCTTTAACAAATGAATGCCCTGTAGAGTTCCATCTTGGGAGCTTGTCGATTGGTTTTGGGCCAGCGCTCGACGCAGTCCTCTTCTCACTGCTTCTGCTCCTGCCTCTTTCTTCCTCATCATCCTCCAAGTTGATGCTGACGGCATCTTCGAAGAATGTCTCGCCGTGCTCTTGGATATCCGGCAAGCTGTTCTCCCGGAGGGCTGCCGGGAACTTCTCCTGTATCTTATCTGGTGACAGATCGAGATTCCCACGGCACACTGGGCAGGATTTATGGGACTCGAGCCAGAGATCTATGCATTCCTGGTGGAAGACATGGTAGCAGGGCGTAAGGAGACGGAGGATGCTGTCTCCCTCGAACTCTAGCAGGCAGATGGCGCATTCCAGCTCGTACGCTTCCCTGCGAAGATGCTTGACGTTGGAGTAGACGAAAGTGGGGAAAGCGTGGATCACCATGGGATCTAGCCCATTTCTCGTGGCTCCACTGGCAGGGTTAGCAGTCTGGCCGTCCCGGAGATGCTGGCTGCAGCACCGGCAAAAGCATATGAAGAGCATACCCAGGATGAAGAAGAAGATCAGCGTGACCGTGAAGGTCACCGTCACGAGAGGCGGTGGAAGCGGACCGGAAGCATCTGGTGGGTTCGTCATATAACTGGACGGCAGGTTTCAGGAGGACCGGAGATTGGATTTTTCCGGCCTCAGCTGATAGCACGGACGCAGAAGACAAAAGGGTAAAACAAAAGTATAGGGAGGATTAACGTTTCACTCTTGGGCCCCCCGGGTTTTATTCGCCCGATGTCGAATAAAGAGAGAAATTAAGACCAAAAGTCGACGGGGGAGCACTTGTGGGCTTAATGCCTTAATTTGGTGTGGTGACGTGGGACTGTTGGTCTGGTTCCATTTCCTTGGCAGGAATCCCTTTCATTGAACGAGTCCTACTGAGGTGTTTTTGAGGAGTTCTCGAACCAATTCTTGGACATGGTTCCTCGAGATCCCGATTAAACGGAGGAGTTTGTGGGAAGAATCCACTTTCGTTGCTAAAATATTTACATTATGAAAGCTATGCACCAGTAAAGTTATCGATTATGGGAGCCCGACATGAACTTGAAGTCGGCGGTGTGCGCTCACCGCGTCTAGTGTGGTGTCCTCTTTTCCACTCTCTCCAGATGGTGTCCGATCTACAAGTGGTCTCTCTCCTGTAACTCCGCAAGGAAAGAAGAGATAGCGTCCTGGCCTCCCAACTCCACTTTGCGAAGTTTAGCTGAATGCGTCGGCCGGGCGATATTTCATGGCGAGTTTGCTCGATCTAGCCTTCGGGTGATACGTCCTGCAAACCAAGAGCTTTAAGCGGGCGCCCACACCCACTATCCCACCCATATCTCTCTTCTTTTTTCTTTTTTTTTTTTCTTTTCATTTTTCATATAATAATCATTTTTTTAATGATTTACTAAAATTTTTGTGCACTATTTAATTTTGTTTTAGTTTTTGAACAATAAAAAAATTAACACTTGTCAGTTTACCTAACTGTTGCATAACCTCTTCAAAATCTTGAATTCACCAAAATGCATTGAGAAGGGAGACGGGATTAGCATTCACCATTCATTGCGCGCACATCGTTCTCAAACAAAATGTAATTTCTATATGCTTGATCCTGTCATGAAAGACCGGATTTGAGGTAAAATAGCGGACACATGGTCACAACACAGTATCGGAGGCCGGTGAAGCGAAGTCCCAAGTTTATGAAGGACAGACCGGAACCGGATAAATTCGTTTGAGGCATCAGGATGAGATTTTTAACGTTCACATTTACTAGATTTGGTAACAGTACTTACAGCTAGCAATTTGGGCCGGGTACGGAGTTTCACGGCCTGAATATTTCGGCTCGATATGAATATTTCATATTTCAGATAACTCGAAACCGGTATAAATAATACAAATAATTATTTTTAAAAAATAAATTTAAATAATTTATATTTAAAATAAATTTTTATGATATAATTCAAGTATTAATATAAAGTTTGTATTAATTTAAATAAAATATTAAAATATAATTATTTATTTTTAAAATTTTCTCTCATAATTTTCTTTCTATTATAAAATTTATTATTGTACTTTTCGGACCTATACTTGCCGATCTCTCATGTGGCCGGAAAATACCGGCTCAAGTACAGTTTTTTCATGCCATATTTGGACTATACTTTCGGACTGTACCAAATTTTGCCACCCCCACCTCAGGTAGTGGGTAGCTCCCTTGAAACTCCATTTTACCATATTAATTGCAGCCTAGACATATATGACAATGCCACTGAAAGATGATCTTCTCATAATCAAGGAAAAAAAATGGTGATGAGCAATGTCTTTCATAGCTAATTATTTCCCGGTTAATAGCGAGCGGAAAGACATGTAGGGATGGCAGTGGGGCGGGGCAGGCATCTGGGCTGGCCCCTCACTCTTGGCACATCGACCCGCCCATCATGCGACCCGTAACGGTCTCTTTGAGCTGGCCCATTCTCAAATCTGTAGGGGACGGGTCAGACCCGCCCCACCCCATTTTGACCCCAAATTTTAGAAAATTAAATTAAAATAATATTAAATAGAAAACAAAAAATATGATACAAATATATAATAAATAGATCTTATATAAAAATAATATATGTTACCTATCATATAGTCTATTATTGCGGGACAGTGCGAGGCAGGGCAGACTAGGCCAGGTTAGAGAATATATCCAGACTCGCCCTGCCCCGCGTGAGGGTTGGGTCATGACTCATCCCATTCTAGCACAGTTTGGTTCCAACCCACGAGTTGTGCGGGTCGGACCGCTTTTGCCATCCCTAAGTGCCAATGGAAGCACCTGAGATTCTGAGCATGGTGATATCAATTAACAAACACTCGAATGAAGGCAAGGATAACTCAAAAAGCTGTATGAGAGAACCGAAAAAGTTGAGATCAACAATGCCGGGAGAGTTGTGTTCTTACACTCTCCTAGTCAATAGCATATGACTGGATAGAAGAAATACATCCTCATTGAATTTGCAACAACCTCCACCCCCATAAGAGTAACCAATGTTTGCCTCTCATTAAGTGAAAGCCCTTGACGACTGACGGGATTAGTGGCATAAATCCAATCACATTTGATGCCGTTGATACAATTTCATACTTATAATATAAAATTAAAGTATTATCTATTAATTAGAATTTAATGAATTTTTAAATATCAGGTGACTCAACTAAGTTAAATCTTAAGGTGGAAAGAGGCTTGGATTAGCATAAATCTATTGATACACTTCAATAAAATTTGAGTTTAGTTAATTAAGTAATCAATTCCTTTTTCTTTTTTTTTAATAAATTTTAATGAATGAGTTCTTGTTGCAGTAACAAGATACCCGACATACAAAGTGCATTTTTTTGGGAAAAAAATAGACTAAGTGAACTTATAGAGATGCATTGTACATTAAATTTGTTATTTTTTTAATTGTCTACATTAATTTTATTCTTTTATACACCAATTTGATCATTTTACATACCAATTTAATGTATTTATACATTAATTTAGTCAATACCAGATTATACATTAATTTAATCTATTTGTGTACATAAAAGAAATCCCTTCATCCATTTTATCATTAACATTTGACGGATAAGGGGATGAACATCAATTTCATCTTTCCCAATGTTGATTGTTTACTTCATCATTTAGTCCATGGCGTCCCTACGGCACGTTTACACCCTCTCTCTTACCCTTACTTGTAAATGTTTGGTGGAATTATAATATAAATTTAATATCTTTATTTTTTATTTTATATATTTTAAAATAACTCATATAATATTTTTAAATTTTAAATTTAATTATTTATTAATATATTATTTAATAATATCCCATGACAGTTTTACTTATATGACATGTCATATCAGCAACTTTTATAACATGTAATCATACCATATTATTTGAATTTTACCATATTAATAATTTATTATCACATTATTATGCTACGTCAACAAATAATGACTACATTAACATGTGTTAAAATTAAAACTCACATATACTATAAAATCAAATATATTAGAATAAAAAAAATTATTTTAAAATATATAAAGTCTAGTGATAAAAATGATAAATATATAAAATTTTTACTGTAATTATTTTTTAAATCTTTTAATAAGTGACTAAATTGAAAATGACCCCCTTTTCTCTGTTATAACAATTTGTCTTCCCTCCAACTATCGAAGCAGGAAAGTTCCAAAGCATAGAAAAGGAGTTTCAACTTTGTAAATCTCGACTTCCAAAAGTGCAAAGAAGAGGAACATTTGGAGAATGGTTGACCAAGGAGACAAGTATCAACCATTGAGTTCCCGATCAAGACATGCTACATTACACTATCAATGCAAAGATGCTTTTTTTTTCTTGAGAGTTTTTATCCTTTGGACTTGCTTTTAAGTTTGCATACATTATTCATTATGAGTATGCTCATATGATTGTCTAGTTGTTGAGGTTAGGGTTATAAAAGTTTGTTTGGTCTGATGATGATTTGTTTAAGTTGGGGACATTTTTTTTTGTGTCACTTCTAGTTTTGGTGTTTGAAAGATAGTAAAGGTGATAATACATCATAGTAGCGAAGTTGTGAGGGACGCCTCCCTCAAATTTGTTGGGGGAGAAGATTACGGTATTGGAGAATGTTGACCTCGATAGTTTTATTGTAATTGATATTGAGGATTTAGCCAGTCACCGGTGTGCCACAAAGCCCACACATTTTTATTATCGGTATCCTACGTTTAGACATTTGGAAGATGCATTGGAGCCACGGAAGAGTCATAAAGATGTCATATTTCTATTTGATGCAGTGTAGAAGGAAAGCAAAGTACATCTTTATGTCTAGCATTTGACACTATTGAAGAGCAAAATTTGCAAATAGGAGAGGAGTTGGTGAAGTTTGAAAGATAGCAAAAACTTGCAGAGGAAGTTAGAAAGAAAGAAGTAGAGGACGAGGTTGCTAGGAGGAAACAAGCAGAGGTACAAGCAGGGTCAACATCAACAGTAGAGGTAACTGTAGATACAAGGGAACAAATAGGGGAAGAATAGGAGAATGATGATGTTGACAGTACAACATATAGTAATTGTAAGTATGATTCATAGTATTTTGAGTTTAATAGTGATGATGATGATGTAGAGCTTACAGCCAATACCTATGTAAGTTTTAAGGATTTTGAGCATGGATTTCCTAGAGTTGGATGCAGAGTAAGAAATAAGAGCATTTGTACAAGAGAAAAGAAGTTACCCAAAGATAGGAAAAGCATAAAAAAGTAGGCTGAAAAACCATTCAAGTCCAAAGGACAAAGGGAAGAACAGATGTGATTTCCCAAGTACAAAACCATGGGGAGGTTTAAATTTGATGTGGGGGGATCATCTAAGGACCCTATAACCGCAGCAAGTACTGAGGTAGCAACTATTAGAGTTGCATAAAGCCATCAGAAAGATGATAAATTAATTATCTAATGGGTATGAAATTGAAGAGTTGAAATCAATACATGGAGACGATAAATTTCTTTTCTTTTTTTTTTTTTTCCCTTTCCAATCATATCGAAAGTAAAGTTGAAGCTCCGCAAAACAGTAAGGTGATGACCAAGCTCCATAGATTTTGTTAGATACCTAAAGTAAAGTGTGCTTAGTTCAAATATTTAGATATATATTATAAAATTTTCGTCGAACTTATAAGAGTGATAGTATTTAACATATAAGTTTAAGATGAAAAAAAAGTATCTTATATACAAAAATTATTTCTCTTAAATTTTTAATGTAAGATTGTTATTTTAAATACCTGCCCAAAACATGCCATTTGCCCTTGAGCACCTATCTTCACATAATTACTCATGAGCCAGTTATTCTCTTCTATATTTGAACAAGGGGAGTCTCAATCCAAAATTAAAAGGACTATTGAACTACAACAATTAATAATGAGCCAAACATTTCTATTTCGGTCTTTAGCTTTATAAACAAGCCAAACATTTTTTAAATGTTTCCGATCTGATATCATATAAAATTTTAACTTAGTTTATAAAATGGACTTATATATAATCAAAAAGTTTAAAATGATAGTAAAGTGACTCTTATCTTTCGACTTCCTAAATTACCAATTATGAATAAAATTATATTAATTATGAACATCTTTTTGATAATTCCAATTATAAACATTCATCGTAGATTAAAAAATATGTATTAAAATTAAAAAATTATCAGTTCATGAGATGCAGAAAACTATTTTGCATAATTAATTTAAGATATTTATAACTTTTCCATTCGGACTTCATTTTTTTTTACCATTTGTATCATAGACTCGTATATTCACGAACCTTCACTTGACATAATAATTTTTGCATATAAACCAACTTTATTATGTCTTAAATATTTTAATAACCCAAAGACCAAGAATGAAAAGTTAAACATGTACAGATCTGATTATAATATAATAAAAAATTATAAAATAACAACGCTAAATTAACAAAAAATAATAAAAACTTACCGCTAAACTATATTACTTACCAGAAATAGTTGACTAGCTGGCTCACCATGCGTGGCAATTGACTGGGAATAATAGTAGATAAAATTGTTTCCACGTCTTCATGAAAGATGATGTTTACAGTATACTAGTTACTTGAGCAATTTGATGCTGGATGCTTTTCCAATGGCACGCTCAAGCAGAAATTTGACAAGTCATATGTGAATATGTTTGGTCCAGAGGCAATCCAAGTTCATCAGATTCTACCTTTAATTAGCTGGCCTCCGACTTTTGGGGATGCAGGCTCTTCAAATAAGCTGGTCAGTCATCACTCTCCGCCTCTGGCTTCACAAAGAACTCGATATAAGCAATGCGTCTAGGCTGGTTATGGCCAGCTGAATTAACATTTGGGCGAGTATCCGATAATTGGGCCACTGAAACCAAATGCTGAACTTTTAGCATCCCACCTCTACCTATTGTCAGTTTGCTACCTCTGTTATCCTTAATAACACTGCTGGGCAAGTTTGAGGTCGTTGCTCGAAGAAACTTGTACCTGTACCTGACCATTGTCATGTCATTGAGCAGTTCATTATTCAATACAAGTGAAGCAAAAGACAAGGAAGAAAAGAAGAAAGGAAAATCAAAGTTGTATGATGCCTACCTATGTGAGACTAGCCGATCACAGTTGAACGCCGTTAGAAGATCAGTATTTACATAATACATGAAGTCTATCTGCTAGAATAAGAGCACCAGAGCATAAATTGGTTATCAAGCAGATCATTCAGCAAGAGTTACATTTAACAACATATTTCACCTGCAAATCTCCATGTCCTTCACCCCTGAACGTAACTGAAGGGGGAGATGGTTGTAGAGTGATCTGGATGCTTGATCCTGGCCATTCAAGATCATCAATAGCTTCTTTGAGGGCAGCAGACTGGAAGAATCAGAGCATCACTTCAGGCTTTTAGCATACTTTAATGTTTCTAATATGAGTAAATATATTTATGAATTTCTGTACTGGCAGAACATACAATTAACTTCATGAGTACCACGTGAAACTTCTTTCGAAACAAAACTCCCCAAATGTGGATTTAGATGTAGCGATCTAAACCAGAATGGCTCTGAAGCTAATTATAAGGTTCAAGAGCAGAAGCACAAAGAAGCACGAATCAGTTAATTTTTTTCCCCTCAAGTGGCAGATTATTGTTCTTCTTCGTGGGTAATGATGAATATAAAACGTAGTGAACAGATGAGTGATTGCATTAAAGAATGAGTAAGGAAGTTGCTCAAGGAAGAATGAATATGTGTGGTCTCCATCTACATATAGTATGAGGAATACCTTTACAGTGAAACTAGGGGGGTTACTTCCTGCAGGTCCAAAGTTGTAGTCCCATGAGTTTGTTTCAGGGATAGTTGTTCTTATCTCAGCATAGACACAAGCATTTGGTGAATCAATGGACCTGTTTCAAATGAAAAATTTTGCGTCATAATACAATTTTGATATGATCCAGAAGACATAAAGACTGAGCATGTTTAAAACTTAAGTTTCACATGAAGCTACTAGGGTCAAATGAAAACTTCAGGAACTAGATATGGCAACTCTACTGGTCTGTGAAAGTTAGAACATTATGAAGCATTACGGCAAATTGAAATAAAAAAGTGAAGAAATCAATGATACGTTGAAAAAGGAGAAAGTACATGAACAGAATTTCCTCATGTACAACATTTTCAAACTCATCTTGATTTGTTATTTATGATGACATTTGCGACATTGTTGTCAAGCAAGATAAGCTGCAGGTCATTCTCTAAATCTTTTTGCTATTCCACTGTCAAAATAAGCAGACATGCTAAGCTCGTTTTGGAACCTTGCTAATGCAACAAGCGATCATGGTCCAAAGTTGACAGAGGATTGAGAAATATGCTGACAAAAAAAAGGCATGTGGCATACTTGAGAAGAAGCTGCATGTCTGGTCCAGGATACTGGATTTCAATTGCACTGGAGTGCCCTGGAACTGAGAAAGTGTTCAAGCAATCAACAAAAAGGCCCAAGCTCACTCCAAACCTAGGCCGCCCTGGCGCATTACACTCGTAATGAATGAATAGCTACATTCAAAGCACGTATTTGTCAGAAAAAGGACCCGCATAGTAAGACACTAAAACATTTTTCTTCCCTTGGCTACTGAGAAAATACTCCACGAGAGAGCCATAGAAATAAGATTGGGCATCATATGTCTGTTGAAAGGTCGCAGAGACAAATTTTCCATATATCTAATTTGCTCTCTTTCTTTCCCTGCTGTGTTAGTAACTGACAAATATCAGTTGACGTGCAAAATTGAACCGTCAATATCTACTTAAATTTCATCAATTGTTTCAAAAGATTAGAAAAATAAGGCCTTGGAAACTCATTGAGCAGCAGCAATCAAGCTGGGCCAAATTTCAACTGCCTCCAGAGCTACCGTGGACTTTCTTCTTTCCCTAAAGCAGAGAGGATGCTGAATCCGAACTTCTACCTCGCGCTGCAGATAAACCTTCCCCTGAAGACAACCGCTATCCTCAACAATCAAAACGATGCCGTGCTCCGACAGTTCGATCAATGCATCCTAACCGAATCGAAGAAAGATAGGATCAAATAGCCGAAGTAATGCTCAAAGAACCCGGTCTGCTGCTGAATCTGGAAGTGGAAGATAAGCCGAGGAAGAGTGGTGAAGCTTCACCTGGTAGCGCTTCCAGCGAACAGCGGACAGTGCGTTGACCATGCCTTGAACGTTATCAAGCCGGCAGACGAGATCCGGCGCCAACATCGGCGACGAGCTCATCTCCGACGCCTTTCCTATCCGGCTCCAATTTCCCGCCAAAATTTCTGCCTCTAAAGCACCGGGTGCGACAAAATCCCCGCCGGCCAAGCTTTCATTGGCGTGCACGGATATCGGTAGCCCCGGATCCGACAGTCGGTAGGTTCGGGTAAGAAAATTGGGAACCAATCGGTTGCGGTTCCAGCTCAGCCCAATTAATTATTTGAGTAAATTAATAGTTTAGTCCTAAATTTGTGAAGCCTTAATATTTAAGGACCTCAATTTCATTTTCTAATAATTTAGTCAAGATCTATCTAAACAGTTCAGTCCCTTCATCAAGTTGACAGAACAGAAATCCAACGTGGCTACTTACCTGGCATTAACGGTGTTAAACTTACCTCCCCAAGAGCGCAAACAAAATCATCTTTGTTAGATAAGCCAAAGAAATTGGATAGATTGCCGCCGTATTGCTCTGGCTCTTCTCTCAAAACTTCGAGCCCTGCTAGATAGCTTCTTTGACGAAGGGAGTTGATCAGTGACATCACCGTCTTCGTCCGACTGCAAAAGTTGATCATCAAGGAGTTCATCAATGAAACTAAGTAACCCATTCAGTGGAGTATCCATTTGATTAAAGTTCGTTAATTTATGTTGCTTCAAAAATCTAACTTTGTTGTTTCCCTGGTTCCAATGACTGGAAGTTGTTCTGTTTCGAATATGTGGTAATGTAGGGTTCTTTTTTTGTTTGAAAATAGATAGTGGGAGACGACAATGAATGGAGTCTCGATGCTGGTTTTGATTCTGGTGAGAGTTATGAAGATGCTCCATATATTATGAGAGATGATGAACTTGACAATGCTAATGTGGATGAGGAATATGTTGCAGAAGTAGAGGAGTTGATGAAAAGAGTCAAGGAACTTCTTGTGGTAGAGAGTGTTCAAGACTAGCTTGGAAGAAAATCACATGTAGCAAAATTTGGCACGGTACGAAAAAATAGTGCTTGGGTTAATGTTTTCAAGTCACATGAGAGATTGGATCATATAAGTACGACACGAAAATAAATCGTGCAATGCTAACATAATCCAAAAAAAATGTGTTGGCCCAAAAGTATAAAAATAAATTTTACAATAAAAAGAAAAATGATGAGAAAATTTTTAAAAATAATTAATTATATTTTAATATTTTATCCAAATTAATGTAAATTTTAGATTAATCGGTAAATTATATCATAAAAACTTGTTTTAAAATATAAATTATGTAAATTTATTTTTAAAAACAATTATTTGTATGATTGGTGCTATGCCCGGGCTATCTTAAGCACGAAATATTCATGCATGAGCCAGGATTTTTGGCCACCTTGCCAGCTCTAAAGAAAACTAGGGCTGATAGGGCTCATGGGAAAGGGAAAGAAACTGGAGAGGAGGTGGAAAAATTTGTGAGTGTAGAGACAAAGGAACTTGTCTCTATGTTACTAAATGAGCAAGAACAATTATGTATGTCAAACACAAAAATGGAGGCTTAATATAACTCCGAAGAATTTGAGAGTTTAAAAGGGAAGTGAGGTCCATTTGAATTTAACCAACAAAACATATATGGTGAGGTTCGTTTAGAGTTGTCAATGCTCTTTCCAACCTTGAAGGTGTTCAAGAAGGCTGTCAAGTATTACATTATCTTTCTACAGAGGGCTATGAAATTTAAAATGAATGACAAGTTTAGATGTAGCGTCAACTGTCTTGAGAAGACTTGTCCATAGGAGATATTTTGTTCTTGGATAGAATAGCTAGGTATTTTCCAGATAAGACATTTAATCATAACCATACCTGCTATAGGATATTGAAGAATCATCTCTCCTATAGCAGAATCATCTAGTAGATAGGAAATGGGTCGGGAAGAAATTACTTGACAAGATAAGGACTGATTATGATCTAATAGCAAATGACGCTTTCAAGTACATGGTTTACCAATATTAGGTTCAATTCATTGAGATGAAGTTATACAGAGCAATAGCTATTGATAAAGAAGTGGGGGAAGGCACTAAGAAAGAGCAATATATGCTGCACTTTGAGATTATTATGCACAATTGATTTGGAGTAACCGTGGCTCGACATGTCAGGCAGGAGTTCAAAGAGCTTATATGCATTCATCTGCAAGATTTGATAGCTCCTACATTTGTTTTTAGGCGACCAAGAGTTGGGCTTTATGAGGTTATAGACTTAGATGGCTACTTCCTTAAAGTTACACCGAGGTACGTTACTATTTGCAGTCACTCAAAATGGAAACTAAACCTTTTTATGTCATTGCTTATGCAATAGTTGAGCAAGAGACCAAAGATACATGGTCTTGGTTTCTCACCAAGCTTTTTGAGAACATTGGCCATCCTCGTGAACATGATAGGAGTTTATATCAGATATGCAAAAGGTATATGTTCCTTCATTTGTGAGTTGATTAAATTTAAAAGATACATTTTTATATCATAGCTTTTAAGTTATTTATATTCCTTGAGTTTGCTTCTTTTTTTTTTTTTTTACAGTAGGAATTTCTGCCTATCAAGCAAGAACTTAGTCCAGGCACTAGACATAAGTTTTGTGTTAAGCACTTAGAGGCAAATTTTTGGAAGAAATGGAGGAGCGTAGAGGAAAGATTGAAGCTTTTGAGTTGTGCCAAGTCTAGGACTATGGCCGAGTTTAATAAAAATTACTTGGAGTTGAAAACAATGAATGAGGAGGCTTGGAATTATTTGAATAGGTTCCCACCATAGACTTGGAGTAAAGCTGCATTTAGCACTACAACAAAGAATCTAAGTTTGCCCAACAACATGTAAAAACAATTTAATGCTGCAGTGAGGATGAGAGGGAAGCCAATCATCTCCATGTTGGAGGAGATCGGATGTATTTGATGGCAAAAATGAATAATTCTAGGAATTATATGGAGAAATATAGTGGTCCTATCACACATGTTGCACAATGTAAATTGGAGAAGGTGAAGAAAGATAGTAACAGTTGGATGTCAATGTGGGCAAGAGATCCTGATGGATCAATCTTCTAGGTGAAACACATCATGAGGGATGAGAAGTATGTGGTGTACTTGAAGGAGTTTAATTGCTTTTGTAGAGAATGGAATATCTGTGGGATTCCATGCCCAAATGCAGTTGCTTACATTGGCCATAATGATCTTTGTCTTGAAAAATTTGTGCATTAATACTAAGCAAATGTGGGACATGGTTTATAGGCTATTTCATTAGACTATTTAGGGGACAAGATCAGTCGGATAAGACCATTGAGGATCTTATTCTTCCTCCTATGTATAGCAAGGGTGGTGGTGACAGGCCAAAGAAACACAGAATTAAAACCAATGATTGGATAAGAATATATTTTATTGATTAAATTTATAAAATTTTTATTAATAAATATTCTCACTAGCACATACTCAATACTTAATACCGAGCATATTCAATTATATTATGTAATAATATATATATATTATAACATTTCTTCTTAAAGCAAAATATTGGATATTTTATTTAAAGAAATATATTGTCATCAGTTACAACAGATTCTACGCGGATGTGAATTTTGGAAGAAGAATATATATACACACGCATACATATATAATCTCCCCTTTTAGGCTAATAAGCAAGACAAAAAAACGATGGACCAAGAAAAAAATGCATAGGTGTTGTGATTGTAATTGAGAACCGTTATTAATTTTTAGGAGAAGACGTGATTTAGATATCGTGAGAGCATGCATGTGTGCACCTAGTTGGAGTATTAACTCTAAATTAAAGGTTTACGATTAACGGATCCGGATTTGTTCAAATATGATATTAATATCTAAATTTAAATATAAAAGTTAAATATAATTTTTATTAGGTATATATTTTAAATTATTTCTAGTTAAAATTCTAAAATATTTTAAAATAATATTTGATTTCAATAATAATATTTGAAAATTTACAAGTCTTTCAACCATAGTTTTTAAAACCAGACCGGGCTGGGAACCGGTCAAGGTATGGGTTCATA